>CM029017.1:204334174-204934174 GCA_016801055.1 Panax notoginseng
GGGTCTTACACGTAACATGGATATGTGAAAAACGTTATGAACACGAGACAAACTTGGTGGTAAAGCGAGTCTATAAGCCACAGTTCCTACTCGATCGAGGATTAAAAATGGACCGATGAATCGAGGATTGAGCTTTCCTCTTTTTCCAAATCTCGTAACTCCTTTCCATGGAGCAACACGTAAAAACACATGATTCCTATATCAAAATTCACGTCCTTTCGATGAAGATCAACATAACTCTTTTGTCGATCTTGTGAGGTTTTTATACATTGTCGGATCGTTTGAATCTTTTCTGTAGTCATACGTACCAACTCCGGTCCCAACAATGTTGCTTCAACCCACCTCATCCCAGCATACTGGAGAACGACATTTTCTTCCTCATACGCATCAGCTCTAGGTCTGTAGCTTGAGTAGCTTTAACTTTATCGATTAAAGTTGGTTTCTACTCGTATATTCGCCATCATCACATGGGTCCCTGGAGTCTTTAACTCTATCTCCATCATTTGCAAGTCACACAAAATGGGCTTTTATGTTGACAATATTGCACTCGTACTTGCATATGATCTTCTACTCATTGCGTCAGCTACCACATTCGCTTTTTCAGGATGGTATTGAATGGTATGATCATAATCTTTCAATAGTTCAAGCCAACGTCGTTGTCGCATGTTGAGTTCCTTTTGAGTGAAGAAATATTTGAGGCTTTTATGATCCGTAAAGATCTCCACCTTCTCCCCATACAAGTAATGCCTCCAAATTTTAAGTGCAAAGACAACAGCTGCCAACTCTAGATTATGAGTAGGATAATTCCTCTCATATTCCTTGAGTTGTCTTGATGCATAGGCTATGACTTTTTCATGTTGTATGAGAACGCATCCCAAACCTTTGCTCGAAGCATCACTGTAGATGACAAATCCCTCCGAGCCAGATGGTATTGTTAGAACAGGTGCTGAAATGAGTCTCCTCTTGTGTTCTTGAAAACTCTTCTCACATTCTTCGCTCCAACCAAACTTTGTATCTTTCCGAGTCAGCTGAGTTAATGGAGTAGCGATTCGAGAAAAATCCTTCCACGAATCTCTGATAATAACCAGCTAAACCAAGAGAGCTACGTACTTCGATCACTGATTTAGGTTGCTCCCAGCTTTGAATAGCTTCAATCTTTGCCGGATCAACCGATATTCCACGACTGATACTACGTGCCCAAGGAATGCTACCTCCTCCAGCCAGAACTGCGCATTTCTTCAACTTGGCATAAAGCTTGTATTCACGTAGCTTTTGGAGTACCAGCCTTAAGTGTTGCTCATGATCTTCACGGCTTTTGGAATAAATAAGGATGTCATCAATAAAGACGACCACAAAGTGATCCAAATATTTCTTGAATACCCGGTTCATCATATCTATGAAGGCAGCAGGAGCATTAGTCAATCTAAAGGACATGACTAGGAATTCATAATGCCCGTACCGAGTTCTAAAAGCCGTCTTTGGAATATCCTCAGTTCTAACCTTCTGCTGATGATATCCAGAACGAAGATCGATCTTTGAAAAGAATTGTGCTCCTTGCAACTGGTCAAACAGGTCATCAATACGTGGCAATGGGTACCTGTTTTTGATGGTGACATGATTCAACTCCCGATAATCAATACAAAGTCGCATACTTCCATCTTTCTTCTTCACGAAAAGCACAGGAGCACCCCAAGGAGAAGTGCTAGGACGAATAAAGCCAATGTCTAACAATTTCTGCAGTTGGATCTTTAACTCCTGAAGTTCAATAGGAGCCATTCGATATGAGGCTTTGGAAATGGGTTTTGTACCGGGTTCAAGGTCGATATAAAATTCAATTTCACGCTCTGGGGGTAGGCCAGGAAGTTCTTCAGGGAATACGTCAGGGAATTTATTAACAATAGAAATATCATTCAAAACTGACGTATTTTTGTTTAGATCCGTGACATGAGCTAAGAAAGCTTGACATCCGTTTTTCAATAAACGAATAGCTTTATGGCTTGAGATGACAGCGATTGATTTTAATGGTTTGGTTGCTTGAATTCGCATAATAGGTCGATTAGGAATATGAAAGCTAACAACCTTACGAAAACAATCAATTTTTGCATGATGAGTAGTTAACCAATCAATCCCTAGAATCACATCAAATGCAAGTTTTTTTAATGAAATAAGATCGACAGGTAATGTGTGGGTACCAACTTGAACCAAACAAGACTTATAAACCGTGGATGTAATGAAGGTTTCTCCCAATGGAGTTTCAACAGATAAGTCAAAGTCTAATTTCTCCGGAATCAAATTTAATCGATGAGCGCAAGTAGGAGAAATAAAAGAATGGGTAGAACCGGTATCAAATAAAGTATAGACTTCGTTAGAGTTTTATGATAAGCTTACCCGTGATGACCTCATCCGGGTTCCTTGCTTTCTGGGAGGTCACAACAAACGCTCTCCCTTGCACTACCGGTTTTGACTTTTCTGGAACGGCTTTGGTGTCTCCATCTTGGCTGAACTTATTTTTGGTAAACGATAAAATCGAGCTAAATGACCTTCTCTTCCATAATTATAACATGCTTTAAGACGGCATCGCGCAGTTTGGACTGATGTGCCCCTCCCCTCCGCATTTGAAACATATGATAGGTGGTCGTTCTCCTTCCTTAACAACGGGCGCTGGTGCTGACGTCTTTTCATCATTGTTGAATCTCCTCTTCTTGAAATGACCATTCTTATTGTTTTGGCCCTGATTACCACCGAAGTGGTTACCATTTCTGGCCTGTTGATTCCCTCCATGCTCGTCGTCACCGCTTCGATGACTGCTCTCACTAGTATTATCATTTTGCCTACTGCTCTCTTTTGGTTGCGTTGACTCGTTATCGCGCTCCACTAACTGAGCCCTATTCACAACATCTGAATACAAACACAGTTTATGAGAAATAAGATGTTGACGTATCTCAGGTTTCAAACCTCGCAAAAACATTCGCGTCATTCGCTCTTCATTATCCACCAAGTGGGACGCAAACCGGGACAACTCAGTAAATTTAGCCTCATACTGAGACACGGTCATATTATTTGCTCCAATTTGATGAACTCCACATCCTTCATGTGACGAACACTTTCGAAAAAGTATTTGCCATTGAATAGCTCTTGGAACTTCTCCCAAGACATCTTCAGTGCGGCAGGTTGAGTACGCTTAATCGATTCCCACCAGTAATCTGCCTCTCCTCGCAACATAAAGGCAGCAAAGGGAACCTTTTACTCCTCGGAGCATCCCAAGACATCAAATATCTTGGTAATTCTACTTTATCCATGTTTCCGCTATAAGTGGTTTTGGCTCTCCCTTAAACTCTGGTGGTCCCAGCTCCTTGAACTGTTTAGCAGTGACCGTCGAGAATTTTCAGTGTTTCCACCTATATTTTGGACAGGAGCCGCTCTCGCCTGCTGTTGCATGAACTGCATAAAGTTTCTGATACATTCCATCATTTATCATCTGGTCAATGTTGTTGTTTGCATGAGGATTGTCACATTCCTGATGCACATTATCCTGATTATTGATATGTGTTGAATCAACAGTCGCCTGTGCTCTATTGCTATTCTCAACATTCTCAATGCCATTTTCAGATACTGCCACAAAATTAAAGTTAATTGATATGTCATTTATTATCCTTATATTATGACCGACCAATTAAATACCATGCAAATAAACTTAGGTAGGTCATACTAGCAAGGAATTTCCCGTCTCTCCCCTCTAGTTCTTTCTCACATCTTAGCCAGGGATCATATCCCTAAGCTCTGATACCAACTGTGACGCCCCCAAAATTAGGTATACATCACCCATCTTGGGTCGTCAGATACATAGTACAGAATACAAATACAACTTACTAATACAACTGTCGTGTACAATACGAACAAAACATAAACTGTGAGTTTGAATACAAAATATTATCTTCTAGAGAGTATTCATACTCAAAAGGAGTCCTCATTACATTTATTAACATACAATTACATAGAATAGTGAGGACTACTAACTAATTACTATCATTCGGACCATCACTCCGTTCCCCGACTTGCCCCAGCTACGTTCTCATTTCCTGAAGAGAACAGTGAAAGAAAGGGTGAAGCTCAACTAGCCCAGTAAAGAAATATTATGACTAAGATAATGCAGAATAAATTATCATTAGCCTTCAACAATGTTAAACTGATAAAATATAATAGACATCAAGTTTAACTGCAGCGGAATAAGCAATTCATTAAAAGAGTCAAGTAGAAATAAACTCTACTATCTTTTATGATTTAAAAGGTTTTTCAACACTGTGATCGCTGGGACTCAGCTTAATAAAATAATCCACATCATCGAATCACCCCTGCACTACGGCCAAGGATATTCGTGTATTCATTAATGGTCATGATCATGCCAACAACTGTCCATCAACGCACTACGGCCAATGAGGACTTTTACCACATCATTTGTAACATTACGGTCATGATTATACCGAATAATCCCTGGTCATAATCATACCAAGTCCATCTATGCACTACAGGCCACAAATGACTTTTAACATTTTATAAACATGAGGATGATGACAATGATATAAGAATTCAATAAAACAAGTTCAAGAATTAATTTGTCCAAGAATTAACAACGTCCAAATTGTCAACATGATACTGCTTTTTGGAGTAAAATTTAAGAATGCTTAGAAGAATATTTTTATGAAAAGATACTGGATGAACCGCAATTATCAAGGATATTCCACAAATTTCTGGAGTATAGAAGTCAAAACTTAACCAACTAAGTATAATAAAGAATGGAATAACAAAAGAAATCACCATGCATGCGATAGACCGCACAGACAGGTTATTCCAACAGAATAATAAATAATGGAACCAGGTCCGGCGTAAAACGCACAGACAGGATATTCCAATAAAATAATAATAAAGACGGAACCAGGTCCGGTGTAAAACACACAGACAGGATGTTCCAACAGAATAATAATAAAGACGGAACCAGGTCCGGTGTAAAACACAGACAGGATGTTCCAACAGAATAATAATAAAGACGGAACCAGGTCGGTGTAAAACACACAGACATGATGTTCCAACAGAATTATAGAAGAATGTCACCAAGTATAGGGTAGACCGCGTATACAGGTTATTCCAACAGAATAATAAGAAATGGAACAACAACAGTTCTCTTCATGAATAAGAAAGAATAACACCCCTTACCGTTTTAAAGAAGAGCTGTAATAAGGAAGTAGTTAAGTAGCAGAATACTCTTCTTCTCTCTCTTTATAGTTTCTCTCTCTAGAGTTCAGTGAATTCGTAAGAAATAATGAAGGAATGAGCTGCTATTTATAGAAAAATAGAATGCATAGTAACTAATCCATGAACGGTTTAGATTGATTACTTTAATCTGACGGTCCATATTTAAAGAAAAATCTTTTAAATAAAATATATATATTCTATTTATAGAATAACTTTAATAAAGTATTCTATTTTATATAAAAAGATGTTTCTGTTTTATTACGTTAATAATACGAATAAAACAAAACGCTATTATCGCTAAATAATTCATATTATTAACTGACAATAATTGAATCAAACTGAGTGACTTCTCACATAAGCATTAATAATCAATACCGTGTGCAACTATGCAACCACACGTATTACTGTACTTTTACTACCGAGTAGTTCAACAGTATCAATGGTAAAACTTCCGTCGTTATTTTTAATAAAATATTTTTGTCGTTTTCTCAATCTGACAATAATTTCGTTGTGGGGTCCACCAATGATTGTGTCGTTGTACGAATATTTCCTGTTAAAACGAATATTCCCGACCAATCGAATATTATATAACAACTTGCGTACTTTACAAAATTTATAAATATTACCCACAACTATAACATTATATCAAATTTACTCCACAATATTCAAAAATGATATTTATAGAAAATTAATCTTTATTTATAAAAGTTGGGGTCTTACATTAATACTGTCTATTAGACAATATTTGTATTTAAACTCAATATATGTGTTGTCGTATTTTGCACGATAATTGTATTAATGAAGTTGTATTTGTTTCTGTACCATGTATTTGACGACTCAGAATAGGTGATGTATACCTATTTTGGGGGCGTCACAAATATTACTTAATATAATAGTTAATATTGTAAAAAAAATAAATATAAATACTTCATTCAGCAGTCATTCAACTCATTCAGTCAAAAAAATTATACTTGACTATTCAGTACAAAAATCTAACTGATTTAACTATTCAGACAATTTTTATTCAAAACACACGCACTGAATGACTGACAAATTCTTCCATTCAGCTATTCAATTCTAAACAAACACCCGTTAGTACGTGGTAAAGATTTTCATGTTTTAACTTTACTCTTTTTGGTTTCTTATCATTTTTATCCTTGCCACATACAGAGAACAAAAGTATAAAATTACTTGAAAATGATAGTTGTGCTCAACTTAGGGTACAAAGTACTTGATAAAACAGTCAAAAGGAAAAAGACTACCTTGGAAACTGAAAACTGGAAACTGGCTGACTTATGATTTGGGCTTTTCGTTCAGTATATAGGCTGTTGCTAGCAAATGTAAACAATATTTGTTTATATTTAGTTTAGTTTATTTGCACAATGAAAGGATTGATCAACTAAGTTAAGTTGTGGTATTTGAATCTTATGCTCTTGAATAATAGTTCATCTGTTCTGAAATTTTAATTCATGCATTTTAAGTAAAGTTGTCGAATGAAACTCTCATTTTGGAATACAGGCACCATGCATGAAGGGAGTATAACTATGTTAGATTTATAAAGTTGATCCAAATTTAGTATATAAATAAATCAAGCTTTCTAATTTAAAATCAATTAGAAATGAGAAAAGTTGGCCTTAGCCGTTATATACTAGACACAATTTATCAAAGTATTTGATATGGGACACGATAATTACACTCTAACACTCCCCCTCAAGGAAAAAAAATTCTTAATTGACAAGTCTAAAAGAAACCTAGTAAACCCAAGAGGGTAAGAATTAATTAAGATAAAGAAAGAATGATTAATTAGCTCAAGGATAGTGTTTTAATATCATGTTAGATTTATAAAATGGACCAAAGTTTAGCTAATATATAAATACATTAAATTCTTTAACTCACTCAATTAACTATGAGAATAGTTGACTATAGCCTTTATATACTAGACGTAATTTTTCAATATATTCGACGCGGGACAAGATATATCCTATAATAAGTTACATTACAGTGTCCAATTATGACTCTTTTATACCTCATATGTTCTAAAACAAATTTTGGGTTAACTGCATATCGAAGTCCGAAATATACATCATTTTACACTTCGTACCCCGAGGTTCAAAAACTCTCATCCCGCTATCCAAAGTAACAATATCCTCTTGATATGCACTCTCGTGAAATATTAGATCAAAAAAACCGTCAGAATTGTCACGTGCGTATTGAAGCATGTGCGTATAAATACATTTAACTATATATTTTTTATGTTTGACTGTATAAAAACATTTAAATATCACTCTAATACTAATAAGTTTTGTTTAAATGTGCTTTATAAATAAATAAAAAAAATTATAACTTTCTTATCTTCATCATCTTCAAATGAAACCCAAAAATCCAAAAACCATTAATCCATTCATCATCTTTTCATTAAATCTAAAAATTTGAAAACTGGAAAACCCAAAAACCATTAATCTTCAAATGATAGTCTATTCAACTAACAAATATGTTTAATATCGCAATCTAAAATCAACATCACAAGTTTTAGATCTACAATGGTGAAATAAAATCAAAGACGAAAGAGATTTAGGTTAGAGAAGTATGAAGAAATAGGGAAAAGAAGATGGAGTGCTAATATTCATAGAAAGTAACCCATATATCGCATTAAGTCCCCGATTGTAAATCAAGAAATTAAATCTTCTCGCTTACTAAAAAACATTAACAGAGAATTTGATTAGCACCCAAATACTTCTCATACCCACAAAAATATGAATCAAACCCACATAATTAACTCTGTCGCTTGTTTCGGTGCTGGTTTAAGGAGAACTTAGTTACAACCGTAAACCCGAATCAACTCCTACTTGAAACAACATAGGGTCACGGATCGCAAGCCTAAAGCTGTTTTGGAAGTCTTGTTCGGAGTAAGAAGATTAGTCTAACGCAAGTCAAGTCGCGATATTCAACATATCAAACAAAAAAAAAACCACGTAAAAAAGCTATATATGACTTTGATGGTGAAGGTAACAAATCAAACAGGGAAGATGTATATTTGGAGGCCCCTGTGCTAGCTAGTGTAAATACAAAATTGGGTTTGTGATTGCTCATTTCCGCCGCCTTCTTCCTGCGTACACCTCCATATATCCATCACGCTGCCACAAGTTTCAATAAGGGAAGAATTTGATTTTAGGATCTTTTGTTGAAACAACTCGGGTCAAATCTCGAGTCTAAACCCTCAAACTACTGACCTAATAATATTTTTTTGGGTCATTTTAGTCTACCACATGCTCACCCAAAAAATCATTGACGAATTTTTCCCTTATCTTTCGATGTGAAACTGGGGTGTTACATCCTAGATGTGCATAGACTGAATTTCATGTATTTATATTAACATTAATGGAGGTGTGGCTTACGCTAAATTAAAAAGAAAAAAGTTGACAAAACTGCAAAATGGAGAGAATTCGATATTTTAATCAGTATTTTAAGTTTAGATATTTTCAAGATAATGATTTCTAGTTTGCCAAATATAATTTTGCAGTTACAAACATAAACACTTATATCATGTCGTCAAACACTATCAAATACAACTTTTTATATAATTTACGTTTGGTCATCACTTTTTGGTTGATCATGCAGTGAACTAAAATATTCGAGAAAATAATATTAAAACGTTAAATTGAGACTTAATATGTTATAATTTGACATAAATTATTACATAATTGACATGTAAAGATTGTATAAAAATCTATCATATGACATTAAAGAAAAAAAATATATATATATATATATATATATATATATATATATATATATATATATATATATATATATATAGTCCGGATCTTAAGCTCACCCTTATCCAAC
This sequence comes from Panax notoginseng, assembly GCA_016801055.1. Classification (NCBI taxonomy): domain Eukaryota; kingdom Viridiplantae; phylum Streptophyta; class Magnoliopsida; order Apiales; family Araliaceae; genus Panax; species Panax notoginseng. The sequence goes on from CM029017.1 coordinate 204,343,271, forward strand.
TCACCTGAGCTCACCCCCTTTTAACGACGGACCCGACGACGGTTTGGTCATACAACCGTCGTCTATACTTTTAGTGACGGACAACATATAGTGTCACTAAAAGTATAGACGATGGTTGTATGACCGAACCGTCGCCGGCTCCGTCGCTAAAGGAGGGGGTGAGCTCGGGTGAGTTGGATAAGGGGTGAGCTTAAGATCCGGACCGTATATATATATATATATATTATATATATATATATATATATATATATAATATATCACAGGTGAATTTAGAACACATTTGAGGCCACAAATAGGTTAATATATAGTTGCTCTCTATTTTACTTTCACCTGTGGAACACGCAGATATAAAGGAAAACAGGTAGATATCACTTGTTTAGTTGCTTTCTTTTCTTCTTTGTTTATCTGTTCCATCTCCAGAGTAATGGAGACAAACTCAGGTCTCCATCATAATTTGTCTATTTTTTGGCATGGATATGGACATCCATTGATTTATATGCTACTATTCTGTACATTTTGAGTAATACTAGTGCAATGAATAAATTCAGTTTCTTGATCAAAATGATTGTCATATACTTTCTTTGATTATGTTTACGTGTGATAAAGTTTATATGTTCCAACTTCAGTAAACGAGTCTAACTCTACGGATGGATTTTTTTATTTTTATTTTTTTGGTTGTGAAAATATGAGAGAATGTTCCAACTTCAGTAAACGAGTCTAACTCTACGGATGGATTTTTTTTTGTTGTTGTGAAAATATGAGAGAATGTTCCAACTTCAGTAAACGAGTCTAACTCTACGGATGGATTTTTTTTTGTTGTTGTGAAAATATGAGAGAATGTTCCAACTTCAATAAACGAGTCTAACTCTACGGATGTTTATGTCTATATATATAGAGAGAGAGAGTCCGGATCAGGTCCGGACTCCCGGACCGGACCAAAATCCGGACTTTTTTTTTTTTGCTTTTTTTTTAAACAACTAAAAAAAAATAAATAAATAAATATGAAATTGAAATTTTTTCATAATACAGTGTTTTGGGTGTGATTTGGGTACGTATAACAAAATATGATGGTACAGTCTGTGCAGACTGTACCATCATTTTTTGGTTTATGTATCCAAAACACGTCCAAAACATTGTATTATGGAAAAATTTCAGTTCCATGAAATATTAAATTTTTTTTTAGTTGTTTTAAAAAAAACAAAAATAAAATAAAAAAATGGTCCGGATTTGATCAGGTCCGGACTCCCGAACCTGATCAGTTCTGTATATATATATATATATATATATATATATATATATATATATTGAAAACTGATATTTTCATATGTTAAAATAATATTTTTACACGAGTAACTTTCACATGTAGATAAAATCCACTCACTATTCAGGTTAGAAGGATCATGCGAAAATATCAGTTCCCACATATATTACATGACTTAAAAAAATTGATTTTTCACATATACATTACATGTTATATACATAAAATCAAGGTTCATAACGATTTACTTCTAGTTCCATATATATATATAACAAAAAGCTCATTTGAAAAAGAAATTGTTGCATAAATTTTTTTTATTATAACATAAAATGACATAATATTCGCTAATATAACAACAAAATTTCACTATTTTAATTTTATAAATAAAATTCTTTCTACAAAAATATAATTTTTTTTAACGATACTTGAATTGATGGAGATCATTTTAGGTATGTATTGATAGTACTGAAATTATGTATATGTGCACGCCTAGGGGCCAGGGGCCAGGGGCCAGGGGCCGGGGGCCGGGGGCCGGGGGCCGGGAGCGGGGGCCGGGGGCAGGGGCGGGTGAATGAGTGTGAATAAATTAGAAGTGATCGATAATATTAAATTTTTATTTTTCTGCATGTTTAAAACAGACAAGTGATGCCTATGACTTTTGGTGTCTGCTATAGAAAAAATTCTATTTTAGTTATAATACAGACATAAAAAACTGGTACGAGTTGATGTCTGAATTAGTTTACTTAATATATTAGATAAACGCTATAATGCAAATGTATTTACATGCAGAATGAAACTTAAAAGATCAAATCATTCGAAATAGCAAACTACATGCACAAAGATTTTTATGTACGCGATTCAGCCCCTTATTCTCTAATTTAGTAGCCTAATTCACGTCCAATATCAATTGTTATTGGAGACTCTTAATTTTTATTAAACTTTAATACTCAATTGATTATAAAAAAAAAACTTCTTGTTTAAAGAAGCCCAACTCTGACTTTGACACCAATGTCCCATTGCACCTCTACAACTTTTCTATCTCTGAGACCTTTAAAACTTCCTTTGAACAGACTGACTACTACTAGAATACCCAAGCCAGACTAGACTTGTATTTTGATTACAAAAAAGCTATAATTGGTAGAGTACAATAACTTTCCAGCTCAAAAGAATTTAAGAATATATAATACAATTAACAGCTGGAACAAGACTTAGAAAGCTCTCTGATGTACTAAATAATATGGATTGTAGCTTCGAGAGTTCTACCTTCAATAGCCAAGCATGATAATATATATATATATATATATATATATATATATATATATATATATATATATATATATATATATATATATATATATAAACGACTATAAGAAATAGTTAGCATGAAAGATCGAGTCTTTGATTGAAATAGATAGAGATTTCAGCACATTTGATAATGCTAACGGCTATAATATTTTTTCAAAATCAAAGATCTGATTATAAATCAGGCTAAATTAAAGGAGTAAAAAGGATATTCTATAATAAGGTTGTTAGAGTGCATACTCTAAATAACTTCAATATCTAGATCAGTTACCTTAATAGACACCAATTCAAATTGGAACGAATTTCATAGTTAAACAAATTCCTTAATATATTCCAATTCAAAAACTGATTTGACAAAATATATTAAAGAGAGAATTAGAAATATTTCATACAATCCTACATGATATATCAATTGAACTTATATCCACATCGGGCCGAAACATACTATCATTTTCAATAAACCATTATTAAATTAGCCCAAACAAAATCAATTCAGTTCATTAAATAACTTACATTCACAAGCATATTGTTATCATTAAAACCACAAAGAATAAAAACTAACATTCTCCCCCTTTTGATGATGACAATATATAACACCCCTAAATATATGGCAGTATATAAAATCTCAAAACATCTTCATATGTTGCCATCATTAAAATAAAACATATAAACTAACATTCTCCCCCTTTGATGATGACAATAAATAACTCCCCCTAAATATATTACTCCCCTAAGATTATGCATATTAAGGAGAAATAAATGACTTGATCATACATATTACCAACATAACCAGTAACATACCCATCATGAACATAATGCAAATAGAATTAAGCTAAACAAATTCCAAATAAACATTATTTGCATATTCCATCACAATATAGTATCCCTGTACCAACATGTCTCAACAAAATAGAGTATCAAGGTACCACAAAAATAATCAGAAATAACAAATAAGATAGTTCAAGAATACCAATTCAAATATATATACCCAAATATCTCGCTCCCAAATATACCTAATAACTCTGTCCCTTTGTCAATATCAAAATGAAATAAATGAAACCATGCATATTAATCACTATGCACAAGTTGATTATAACATATGCATATCAATTTAGTTATATCTCTCCCCCTTTGTCATCAACAAAATATATTTCATATCAATTTAACTAAATTTCACCCCTTTTGTCAACATTAAAAAATAAGCACACGGACAACGAATGACACTATAGAAAGCTTATAACAAAATCACATATAGAAAGTAAACAAAATGAGCATACCTTTGTGATTTGTTACCTATATATCAACATTGTTACCAGTAGTTGTTAGGTTTGTAATATTTATGAACGCAATCAAATTGTACAAAATAAGCGGAAACGTGAAAAATAAGAGTTTTAAAATTTTACAAACCATATATCCGAATTATCCTCTATGCATAATTATTAATTAAACGAAAAATATGAAGATCAAGAATCATACCCTTGAAGATTCGAGCTTCCTCAGGTACAAGTTCACCTCCAATCTTTTTCGCGTTCAACTTGAATCTACCGGGTTTGGTTCCTTCCTTTGATCAATGTTAGTCACCCAAGTGTTTGGCCTCTAGAGGTGATCCACCAAGAAAGAAGAAAGATTCAAGAAGATGAGTAGTTGGCTAAACCCTAGTTTTTCTATCTCTATAGAAAAAGAGTGTACTCTCCAACAATTAGAATCACGTATATTGATATCTGATATAAGACTCCTCTTATAAAGATATCAGTTAACCCTTCTAATCTAATTAGAAAATAGGATATTATTTAATTAATTAAAGTCCTTTAATTAATTAAGCTCCCTAATCTTATTAGGGATAATTAATTAAATTCTTTTAATTAATTTAACCTCCTAATCTTATTAGAAATATATGAGAGTACTTTTATTAATTAATTCCCAAACTCCTTTAGGAATTAAATAATAATAATAGTAATAATAATAATAAGACTCCTCTTATTAATTTATATTTAATATTTCTAAAATATTAAATAATAAATATTAAGCTATTTAATTTATTCTATCACCATAGATTAAATTAAATATACTTAACTTATTATTACGATTATGTCATTAGCTTCTTAAATAATTATTCTTCCTTTTATGGTGTGACCCTTTAGGTTCTCCATATTAAACCGGTTGTGAATAAATCAATTAGAACAATTCTAATCTTATTTAATTAAATAAATTAAATAATTAATTTATTTAAATAAATAATATTTATTCTACAATAGGGATAAACCTCCCTAGCGATCAACGACTTTCCAAATAATATAGATTTCAACATTAATCATAAAAGAATCTTTGAGTAAATAGTTACCGTACAATTCAATCCTTCCATCATACAATGTCCCAATTAAATATAAGACATAAAATTACTGTCAAGTCTTATTTTATTTAATTATATGTATTTTGACTCTTAAATGCACAACTCTAAATAATATAAATTAGAAACTCCTTTCTAATTTCATTTTGCCTTGGCGAAGGACTACTGGGTTGTCATTTATCGAATCACATATGACATTTCTCTTCTTTTACTAGAAGTGGTAGATTCTTTATTGATCATACATTATCTACATGTACAATTTATTATACCCAAGCATACCCTTTGATATACCCTAAGGGTCTTAAGGAATAAGTCAAAGTATAACTCATCATACACAAGATATTTACTATGATGATCTCAAGTCCAAGGATCACTTGTACTACTATCACTACAGAAATTCCTATTGACAGGTAAGTAAAACTCCATTAGGTATTCCTTAGCGAGCCACGCTCAGTGAACTTATTCTCTAATAAGCACCTACATACTTGCTTTAGTGTCTCCACATAAATAATTATGAGATCAATCATCCTCACCCAATGAGCAAACAACGTATGTACTAATCTATTCGGATTCACTAATCCCCAATTTAGTAATCCAATGATTGGAAACTATTTAGTTTTAAGCTTTCTAAGAATTTAGATCTCATTAGAATGATCATCATCATTATTCTAAAAGTATTGCTTAAAACTATGGATTTATCACATATTATAAAACAACATCATGTAGATAATTAAAAGCCTTTAATAAATTAATACTTTTTATTAATAAATGAATAAGATTGTTACAAAGTATATGTTTTATCATCAAACATGATTAGCTTGTGTGCATACTACTTTCAGTAGTAAGCTTGATGGATTTTGGATTTTCATAATCAAATCTCTTCAAAAGCTCTTCTTTTGGTCATCCCAATGTTAAGATCTTTAATGCTCACGTTAAGATGATGAATTTTCACTGTTCTGGTTGTTTATGGAAGCCTAACTTTAGTAATTTGTTCCTCTGGATCGTGCTCAGAATTAAATGTCTATTCTGACTTCTGAAGTAGATGGGTCAACCTATCTAGAATCAATTTTCTGCATATCTTAGTTTTCTTCTGAAGCAAACAGATCAGGGTGTCTGGTTTCATTTGTCTATTTTTCAAGTTCATCTGTTTTTACTTTTAATGCAGATAAGTTAGGCTATCGAAAATCAGTTGTCTGATTTCCACATTCCAGATTCCTTTTTCTTGCAGAATCTTCACTCTCTTCTTTTGATAGATCAATATGGTTAATATTATAAAAAATAATATGCACTGATTCCTCATCAAGATTGTCATTTGTATTAAATATGGTGCATTTAGCACAATAAAATTTTTAGAATAAATGATGTTATGAACCTTTGTTACAAAATCCATAAAGTTTTCATAATAATATATCTAATTAAAGCTCTATTTAAAAAACATAAGCTACTTATAGATTCTGCCAAATAATTTTTAAGTAACTTACTTTATCAAAGTAAAGTATTATCGGTCTCCTTTTTTACCTTGAGACATCAACAAAACAAACAAATAGTCTACCTTTTTTGGTACCCAACTCTTCTTGGGTCATTTTGGGTTAGTAACATATAAATTACATTTCTTTACCCAAATTTGTTTTATTTTATTTTTATTACAATCAAAATGACATTTAAAGCCACATTTTTTACAAGTAACAAACGGTGAACAATAAAGTGGCTTAAACCTTGGTTTACTATTAATCTTTATAATATTATCATTAGTTCTATTTTTCTCATTTTTAATAAGATTATACCCAATCTCTTGCTTATCAATGCTAGATCTTTGAGCACCTAACATTATATTTAAATTTTCTTCTCTTTGTACAAATTTTGCAAGATCCTTTTTCAAGGATACTATTTCTGCATTTGTTACATTATCATCATGTTGTACATTCATCATTTCTCCATCATTAAAAGCATCTATCCATGCATCTCTTATTTTCAAATTTTCTTTTAAAACTTTATTTTCATTTTTGAGATATTCATTTTCTTTTCTCTCTTCAATAAGTGACTCAACTTCATTAATTAGCTCATTTACGCAATTCTTTAAATAAGCAGTTTTGTTTTTCAGTTGTTGGTTCAGACATAGTTATTTCAAGAGCTTCATTAAAATAAAAATTATTTACCTCAAGTTGATCATCATCTTTTAGTCCCATGAAACAAAGTTGGACAATTTCTTATTTTTATTCTGTTTTGGACTTACTCATTGGAGTTGAATTACCTTTTTTATTCTTCTTTTGTTTCTTCCTTTGGAGTAGTCTCTCTAGTTTTCTTGATAGCATTTAAATTTCTTCATCGAAATTTTTGTTTTAATCATTATGCTTGCTCTCAGCTTGAAGTGTCAATGTCTTCTTTATTGGTGCTTCCTCTTCTTCATCATATCTTCTGATCAGTTGGTTCTCAAACTCTTCAAGCTCTCCAAATAGTGTAAGAATCTCCATAGTACTAATTGTTGTTGAGTCTTGAACAGTTATAACCTTTAGTGCGAACCGTTTGGGCATAACTCTTAGCAACTTTCTATTTATTTTCCTTTGATCAATTTTTTGACCGAGCATGCTTAGCGAGTTCATTAGAGTGAGGAACCTTGCTTGAGCTTCTTTGATTGTTTCATTCTTCTCTAACTTGAAAAGCTCATAATCTTACATCAACATTCTTAACTTGACTTCCTTCACCTTAGTAGTTCCCTTATGGCTCATGATGATCATATCCTAAATCTCTTTTGCAGTATTACATGCAGAGACCTTATCGATTTCAACTTGAACCATACCACTCAGCATCGTGTTCATGGTTTTGGAGTCATAGGATACCATATAAGATTCATTTGCATCTATTTCCATGAGAGTCTTGGGTCTGTCATCATCATGCCTCGAAATGACGAGTCCATTTTTAACTACCCATCATTCCCATGGATCCCTGTTGAGGTAGATTTTCATCCTGAATTTTCAGAAGTTGAAGTTCTCATTTCCTAGCAACAGAGGCGGTTTGCTTGTGGACTAACATTCTTGAAAGTTAAGGTATGTCATAGGATCTTTCCCTACGATCTGCAAAGATCAATATCAGTAGAGCCTTGCTCTGATACCAAATGAAATTATATATATGTGCACACCTAGAGGGGGGTGAATATGTGTCTAAGCTAAAAGTGATCGATAATAACAAATTTTTATTTTTCTGTTATAGGTTTAAAACAAACAGGTGATGCCTATGACTTTTGGTGTCTGCTTTAGAATAAATTATATTTTAGTTATAATGCAGACATGAAAAACTAGTACGAGTTAGTGTCTGAATTAGTTTACTTAATATATTAGTAGAACACTATTATGTAGATGTGTTTAAATGCAGAATGAAACTTAAAAGATCAAACCACACGAAATAGAAAACCACAGACACAAAGATTTTTACATGGTTCAACCCCTATCCTTTAATCTAGTGGCCTAATCCATGTCCAATACCAATTGGTATTGGAGACTCTGTTTATTAAACTTTAATACTCAATTGATTACAAAGAAAAAACTCCCTGCTTAAAGAAGCCCAACTCTGACTTGGACACCAATGTTCACTTATACCTCTGCAACTTTTGCACATCTGCAACTCTTTTCACCACTAAGACCTTTGAGCTTCCTTTGAACAGACTAACTAGTACTACAATACCCCAAGCCAAACTAGGCTTGTATTAAGATTACGATAGCTATGATTAGTAGAGTACAATAACTTTTCAGCTCAAAAGAATTTAAGAATAATATAATCAATAGCTGGAACAAGACTTAGAAAGCTCTCTGATGTACTAAATAATATGGATTACAGCTTTAAGAGTTCTTCCTTCTATAGCCAAGTGTGATGAGTATATATAGAATAAAGACCAATGACTATAAGAAATAGTTAGCATGAAAGGCCGAGTCTTTCATTGAAATAGATAGAGATTTCAGCACCTTTGATAATGCTAACGGCTATAATATTTTTCCAAAACAACAAGTCAAAGATTTGATTATAAATTAGGCTAAATTAAAGGAGTACAAAGGATATTCGATGATAAGGTTGTTAGAGTCCATAATCTAAATAACTTCAATATCTAGACCAGTTACCTTAATAGACTCCAATTCAAATTGGAATAGATTTCACAACTAAACAAATTCCTTAATATATTCCAATTCAAAAATTGATTTGACAAAATACATTAAGGAGAGAATTTTCAGCAATAATAATGATATGAATTTTAAAACTATTGTAATAGAAATATTTCATACAATCCTATAAGATATATCAATTGCACTTATATCCAAATTGGGCCAAAACAGACTATATTTTTTTTAATAAACCATTATTAAATTAGCCCAAATAAAATCAATTTAGTCCATTAAATAACTTACATTCACAAGCATATTGTCATCATTAAAACCATAAAGAATAAAAAATGATAAGTACTGTTAAATATTTAATTTTAATTGGCTAATTATAATTATGTCTTACTATAGTATTACTTTTTAAGGAAATCGTAAGATATTGTCGTAAGTTAAGTCCTTTTCACATTAATAGTGTTTGTGAGGAATTCATACCTCACAATAATTAGGGTTTGAGATTGGTTGTGGAGGAGATAAATTTAAAAAGTTTTAGATTGGGAGGGGGAATACGCAACAAACAATCTGGAAAATACTTTACAGAACTCAGTACGTATTTTTTGGATCTTTAGATAGTGTATAAGAGTAAAAATTCAAAAATCTCTTCACTAGAAATGAAAGGATATTTATAAAGAATGGGTGATAACTCTTAATAAGTAGGCATGTGCTTAACATGCGAATTAAAGTCACTAAACAGAAGTGTCCCACTATCTCGTTGCCTTAAGTGAACCTTGGTTAGCTCCTTCTATTTCTCTAGCCATCACGTCAAGTCCCTTAATCAAGTTTAAACGAAATGTGTCTTTCTAAGTCTTTCCACGGAATCTAGAAATTCCCCCTGTTTTGAATGTATGCGCTTCATTCATCAAGATTTTTGGTGTGCATATCTAAGACCCAAATTTTTAATAAATAAAACTTAATTTTCTTTATAAATATTATTCTGAATAGTAAAATGTTAAATTGATAAAAATGTTGAAATTAAGGATGATATGTACAAATTATAAGAAACAAAAAAGAATGTCGGAGAATATCTAGTATAAAAAAACAAAAAGAATGTCGAGGAATATTCGGTAAAGGACGATGTCGAATAAACCAATAATTGGTGAACTACGGAACGAAATAATTGTCAGATACAGAAAAAGACAGAAATAACTTTTTTAATAAAAAAAATATGTCGGCGCAACTGTTACATTTAATTGTTAAAATGCCCGGTACTAAGGAACAATAGAACATGGTATTCCATAGTAGCACAAGATATTCCATAGTAACACGCGGTATTCCACAATATTTTATATTATTAAACTAATAGTTTTCACATTAGCAAATGCACAATATTTTATATTATTAAACCAACAATTGTCACAGTAGCAAATGCACAATATTTTAGATTATTGAACTAATAATTGTTACAGTAGCAAATGCACAGTATGTCACATTACATTATTGGACCAATAATTGTTACTGTAACAAAGGTAGTAATGGAAAGTTACATGTATTAAATAGTTAGACATACTCATTATTGAATAATATTGTATACTTAAACATCTGTGATATTAATACATTAAGCCAATAATGCAAAAAATGGATAATATAATAATAATTATGAATAGTAAAGAAAAATGTAATCTTGAAATGAGAAAAATGTGGATAATTAATATGTGATAGATTAAAAATAATCTTGAAATGTGAAAAATATGAATAATTAATATGTGGTAGATTAAAGATAATCTTTAAATGTGAAAAGTGTGGATAATTGATGAATGGTGTATATTAAAGATAATATTAAAATGTGAAAAGTGTGTTTAATTGATGTGTGGTAGATGTTGGTTAAGGTTTGACTATAAATAAGGGGGCTTCACATAAAGAGTTTCATACTTTCTTGCTTATCCTTCCTTCCACTCTCTAAAAATTTCGTAGTGCAAGTGTTATTTAAGTGTGCTAAGGCTACCTTAAGTATATATTGGTGAACATTAATAAGAGTGCAATAATTATTTAGGTTGATCAACTACTTAGAAAATAGTATTTAGTCGAGTGCTAAGGTAAGAGCTATCATGTTCTTTCATACTCATAAAGGATATCATTTTCTCTCATATTCCTAAATTTAAACTTACTATGGTAAAAAAATATTGTTCGTTTCTATACTCCTTAACATTAAACGGTGAAAAATCCTTAAATGATTAGAATTTCTTTAATAATTGGTATTTCTTCTAAAATCTTTTGACCTAAACCTTCCTATTGAATTTTAACCGTTATATTTAAACTGTGAACTTTAAATATTATTCTTGAACTCGAATCGATATTCAAGATATCGTGTTGACAGTTTAGATATTATTGAACTTTGAATAAATTAAATTACAAATCTCTAATGTTTATTATTTATATTATTATTCTTATTATTTTTTTTCATCCCTTATATCATTTTTAATATTTGTACTAATCATCAGGACTTAAGTTGTTGTGAATGTCTTTGGCCTGAGTGCAAAGACAATATGATTGTTGAGTGTCTTGAGCATGTATGGCAAGAACACGTAGTGAATGTTCTCTCTGTTAATTGACATGATCATTGGTGTTACAGTTGTTGAAATCTTGATGGTGAATTTTTAAATTAGAGAATATTGTACACTACAACAAAAAGGCTTATCCGCGACCGCACATCTGTGACCGCATATCGTCGCAGATAGATATTAGCGACTGCATGCGGTCACTAATAGTAGTCGCAGAAAATCTAGTCGCTGAAATGACATCAGCGACCAACAATAGTGACCGCATCGTTAGCAACCGCAATCAGCGACCTCAGTTATCGCTATTATGACTCACGCTGAGTCATGTGTCAGACGTGATGTGGCACACGTGTCAGCGACTGGTAATAGCGACCGCGTGCGGTCGCTGACTTCTAGCACCTTACTCGGTCGCTAATACTGTATCAGCGACCGTGTGCGGTCGCTGACTTTTTTTTTTTTTTAAAAAAAATTTTCTTGTTTTATTGATTTCCCAAAAATAACCTGCTTTGTACCTGCTTTTTATCCCAACACAGCAGTATATATAACCATCCATCCATCCATACAGTCCAAAGAATGAATCTAAACCAACACAACATAAAACAATCATAAACATCCATATAATAGAATCGTAAACCAATACAGTCCAAAGATAAGTAGTTTAAAATATTACAAGGCTTTAAAAATCTAAAAAACAAGTCTAACAAGGCTTTACAAATCTAACATGACTGGTGTAGCTCTTTATGGATCATCCAAATTAGTACCCTGTAATTAACAAAAGAATAAAACATATATGTTACATGTGTTGATACTGTTATGACTTGGGGAAAGCTAAACAATAGAAAATGTACGTAATGAAACATATAAGTACCTGGCCGCCACCCTGATGTTGTGATGTTGCTGCTTCCGTCACTGCCTTCGCCAACTCATCAGGATTCAGAGAATGCAGATGACCGCCCAGTATAAGAAGAAGATCACAATTTTGACAGATCGCTCTCACACAGTCAGCAGGAGTATGATAGGCTGGATGACCTGATGACTGTGTAGACTGGGTAGCAGATCTGCGTGTGCCATTGATGGTCGGGCGTCGTCTTTGTCCTTGGCCTTTAACATAATTTTTCTTCACGACGGACGCCCTCTCCTATAATTCTTGATCAATCGCCGGACGCGGGGTACCTTCAGGATAGCGCTCGTTCATTAAGCCCTTATAAGTGTCCTGTCAGAAGGTCAACAAATAAATAGTTAAAAATAAAAAAAATGCTTAAAAACATGACTGTAATATGTTTAAAGTTAACTTATTACCGCTATCTGAACAGCATCAGGCAGACCATCACGGGTGGCCACATACACATCCAACCAATTGATAGGTTGACCTTGAGACTCAGACTCCTACAGTTCATGTTCTCATATTAATATGTAAACATATGATATTTTAGCTACAAAACATGACTGTAAACATAAAGACAAATAACTAAGCCAATAAGCTTGCTATACATACGTACCCTAGCAGCAATATGTTGTAGCTGTGATATACTGCCGCCCTTGTACGTGCCTTTTGCCTTTTCGCCTTCAGATACACCTGAGGATCTGTTCGAGACAGCAGTCCTACGTCTCTTGACCCAGCTCTCAGCTCTCCACTGCTCACACATCTGTACCCATATGGGATGTGTGCACCACCAGGGGCTATGCTCATGCATATACTGTGACGCCCCCAAAATTAGGTATACATCACCCATCTTGGGTCGTCAGATACATGGTACAGAATATAAATACAACTTAATAATATAACTGTCGTGTACAATACGACAAAACATAACTGTGAGTTTGAATACAATTATTGTCTACTAGAGACTATACAAACTCAAAAGGAGTCCTCATTACAATTATTGTCACACTATTTAATAGAATAGTGAGGACTACTAATATTATCATCTGGTCCATCACTCCGTTCTCCGACTCGTCCCAGCTATATTCTCATTTCCTGAAGAGAACAGTGAAAGAAAGGGTGAGCTCAACTAGCCCAGTAAGAAATATTATGACTAAAATAATGCAGAATAAATTATCATTAGCCTTCAACAGTGTTAAACTGATAAAATATAACGAACATCAAGTTTAACTGCAGCGGAACAAGCAATCCATTAAAAGAGTCAAGTAGAGAATAAAATCTACTATCTTCTATGATTTAAAAGGTTTTTCAACACTGTTATCGCTGGGACTCAACTTAATAAAATAATTCACATCATCGAATCACCCATGCACTACGGCCAAGGATATTCGTGTATTCATTAATGGTCATGATCATGCCAACAACTGTCCATCAATGCACTATGGGCCAATGAGGACTTTTACCACATCATTTGTAACATTACGGTCATGATTATACCGAATAATCCCTGGTCATAATCATACCAAGTTCATCTATGCACTACAGGCCACAGATGACTTTCAACATTTTATAAATATGAGGATGATGACAATGATATAAGAATTCAATAAAACAAGTTCAAGAATTAATTTATCCAATAATTAACAACGTCAAAATTGTCAACATGATACTGCTTTGTGGAGTAAAATTCAAGAATGCTTAGAAGAATATTTTTATGAAAAGATACTGGATGAACAGCAATTATCAAGGATATTCTACTAATTTCATGGAGTATAGAAGTTAAAACTTAACCAACTAAGTATAATAAAGAATGGAATAACAAAAGAAATTACCCGGCATGCGATAGACCGCACAGACATGTTATTCCAACAGAATAATAAATAATGGAACCAGGTCCGGCGTAAACGCACAGACAGGATATTCTGACAGAATAATAAATAATAGAACCAGGTCTGGCGTAAACGCACAGAGAGGATATTCCGACAGAATAATAAATAATGGAATCAGGTCCAGTGTAAAACACACAGACAAGACGTTCCAACAGAATAATAACAAGACGAAACCAGGTCCGGTGTAAAACACACAGACAGGATGTTCCAACAGAATAATAATAAAAACGAAACCAGGTCCGGTGTAAAACACACAGACAGGATGTTCCAACAGAATAATAACAAGACGGAACCAGGTCCGGTGTAAAACACACAGACAGGATGTTCCAACAGAATAACAGAAGAATGCCACCAATTATAGGGTAGGCCGCGTATACAGGTTATTCCAATAGAATAATAAGAAATGGAATAACAACAGTTCTTTTCATGAATAAGAAAGAATAACACCCCTTACCGTTTTAAAGAAGAACTGAAATAAGGAAGTAGTTAAGTAGCAGAATACTTTTCTTCTCTCTCTCTATAGTTTCTCTCTCTGGAGTTCAGTGAATTCGTAAGATATAATGAAGGAATGAGCTGCTATTTATAGAAAAATAGAATGCATAGTAACTAATCCATAAACGGTCCAGATTGATTACTTTAATCTGACGGTCCATATTTAAAGAAAAATCTTTTAAATAAAATATAATATATTCTATTTATAGAATAACTTTAATAAAGTATTCTGTTTTATATAAAAAAATATTTCTGTTTTATTACGTTAATAATACGAATAAAACAAAACTTCATTATCGCTAAATAATTCATATTATTAACTGACAATAATTGAATCAAACTGAGTGACTTCTCACATAAGCATTAATAATCAATACCGTGTGCTACTATGCAACCACACGTATTACTGTACTTTTACTACCGAGTAGTTCAACAGTATCAATGGTAAAACTTTCGCCGTTATTTTTAATAAAATATTTTTGTCATTTTCTCAATCCGACAATAATTCCGTTGTAGGGTCCACCAATGATTGTGCCGTTGTACGAATATTCTATGTTAAAACGAATATTCTCCGACCGATCGAATATTATATAACAACTTGCGTACTTTGTAAAATTTATAAATATTACCCACAACTATAACATTATATCAAATTAACTCCACAATATTCAAAAATGATATTTATAAAAAATTCATCTTTATTTATAAAAGTTGGGGTCTTACAATCTTCCCTTCTTATGAAATTTCGCCCTCGAAATTAGGGTACGTACCTGGTATGTCGAAGAGGTAAGGATACCTTGATTTCATTTCAGATTCTAACTCCCAAGTCATTTCCTCAATATCATGGTTTCTCCACAAAACTTTGACTTGAGGTATAACCTTTGAGCGTAGAATATGTTCCTTCTTATCCAAGATTTGAACAGGAACTTCTTCATACGTCAAATCTTCTGCTATTTCGTCCGGTTCTAACTCAATAATGTGGTTCGGGTCTTCCACATATTTACGTAACATGGATATGTGAAAAATATTATGAACACGAGACATACTTGGCGGTAAAGCGAGTCTATAAGCCACAGTTCCTACTCGATCGAGGATTAAAAATGGACCGATGAATAGAGAATTGAGCTTTTCTCTCTTTCCAAATCTCGTAACTCCTTTCCATGGAGCAACACGTAAGAACACATGATCTCCTATATCAAATTCCACGCCCTTTCGATGAAGATCAGCATAACTCTTTTGTCGATCTTGTGAGATTTTTATACGTTGTCGGATCGTTTGAATCTTTTCTGTAGTCATACGTACCAACTCCGGTCCCAACAACGTTGCTTCACCCACCTCATCCCAGCATACTGGAGAACGACATTTTCTTCCATACAATGCTTCGAATGGAGCCATGCCAATACTTGCTTGATAACTATGGTTGTAGGAAAACTCCACCAATGGTAAGAACTTGTCCCAACTTCCCTTGAAGTCAAGGACACAGAGTCTTAATAAATCTTCTAGAGTTTAAATAGTCCTCTCTGATTGTCCGTCCGTCTGAGGATGATATGCCGAACTATATCGTAAATCCGTGCCCATAGCTTTTTGTAAACTAACCCAAAATCGTGAAGTGAATCTTGGGTCTCGATCAGAAACTATGGATACTGGCATACCATGCAGTCTTACAATCTCGTTTATGTACATATGAGAAAGACGTTCAAGTGTATAAGTTTCTCGTATCGGTAAGAAATGAGCAGACTTGGTCAATCTATCAACAATGACCCAAATCGCATCTATACCTTGAGAAACCTTAGGAAGACCGGTAACGAAATCCGTGGTAATGTGCTCCCACTTCCATTCTGGAATTTCAAGTTGTTGCAATGGACCTTTTGGTACTTGATGCTCCGCTTTGACTCGTTGACAAGTTAGACACCTTGAGATAAACAGCGCTATCTCTCTCTTCATATTGCTCCACCAAAATGTATGACGAAGATCATGATACATTTTGATACTTCCAGGATGGATTGCAAATGGTGTGTTGTGCTCCTCCATCATGATTTCATACTTTAAATTAGGGTTGTTAGGAACATAAAGTCTGGAGTTGACTCGAAGTATTCCTTCTTCATCGATTCTTACTTCCGGCATCGCACCTTTTTGCACTTTCTTCCTCATACGCATCAGCTCCAGGTCTGTAGCTTGAGCAGCTTTAACTTTATCGATTAAAGTTGATTCTACTCGTATATTTGCCATCATCACATGGGTCCATAGAGTCTTTAACTCTATCTCCATCCTTTGCAAGTCACACAAAATGGGCCTTTGTGTTGACAATATCGCACTCGTACTTGCATATGATCTTCTACTCAATGCGTCAGCTACCACGTTCGCTTTTCCAGGATGGTATTGAATGGTATGATCATAATCTTTCAATAGTTCAAGCCAACGTCGTTGTCGCATGTTGAGTTCCTTTTGAGTGAAGAAATATTTGAGGCTTTTATGATCCGTAAAAGATCTCCACCTTCTCCCCATACAAGTAATGCCTCCAAATTTTAAGTGCAAAGACAACAGCTGCCAACTCTAGATCATGAGTAGGATAATTCCTCTCATATTCCTTGAGTTGTCTTGATGCATAGGCTATGACTTTTCTATGTTGCATGAGAACGCATCCTAACCCTTTGCTCGAAGCATCACTGTAGAGGACAAATCCCTCCGAGCCAGATGGTATTGTTAGAACAGGTGCTGAAATGAGTCTCCTCTTGAGTTCTTGAAAACTCTTCTCACATTCTTCGCTCCAATCGAACTTTGTATCTTTCCGAGTCAGTTGAGTTAATGGAGTAGCGATTCGAGAAAATCCTTCCACGAATCTCCGATAATAACCAACTAAACCAAGAAAGCTACGCACTTCGGTCACTGATTTAGGTTGCTCCCAGCTTTGAATAGCTTCAATCTTTGCCGGGTCAACCGATATTCCACGACTTGATACTACGTGCCCAAGGAATGCTACCTCCTCCAGTCAGAACTCGCATTTCTTCAACTTGTCATAATGCTTGTATTCACGAAGCTTTTGGAGTACCAGCCTCAAGTGTTGCTCATGATCTTTACGACTTTTGGAATAAATAAGGATGTCATCAATAAAGATGACCACAAAGTGATCCAAATATTCCTTGAATACCCGGTTCATCATATCCATGAAGGCAGCAGGAGCATTAGTCAATCCAAAGGACATGACTAGGAATTCATAATGCCCGTACCGAGTTCTGAAAGCAATTTTTGGAATATCCTCAATTCTAACCTTCAGCTGATGATATCTAGAACGAAGATCAATCTTTGAAAAGAATTGTGCTCCTTGCAACTGGTCAAACAGGTCATCAATACGTGGCAATGGGTACCTGTTTTTGATGGTGACATGATTCAACTCCCGATAATCAATACAAAGTCGCATACTTCCATCTTTCTTCTTCACGAATAGCACAGGAGCACCCCAAGGAGAAGTACTAGGACGAATAAAGCCAATGTCTAACAATTCCTGCAGTTGGATATTTAACTCTTGAAGTTCAATAGGAGCCATTCGATATGGGGCTTTGGAAATAGGTTTTGTACCGGGTTCAAGGTCAATACAAAATTCAATTTCACGCTCTGGGGGTAGGCCAGGAAGTTCTTCAGGGAATACGTCAGGGAATTTATTAACAATAGAAATATCATTCAAAACTGACGTATTTTTGTTTAGATCTGTGACATGAGCTAAGAAAGCTTGATATTCGTTTTTCAATAAACGAATAGCTTTATGGCTTGAGATGACAGCGATTGATTTTAATGGTTTGGTTGCTTGAATTCGCATAATAGGTCGATTAGGAATATGAAAGCTAACAACCTTACGAAAATAATCAATTTTTACATGATGAGTAGTTAACCAATCAATCCCTAGAATCACGTCAAATGCAAGTATTTTTAATGAAATAAGATCGACAGGTAATGTGTGGGTACCAACTTGAACCAAACAAGACTTATAAACAGTGAATGTAATGAAGGTTTCTCCCAATGGAGTTTCAACAGATAAGTCAAAGTCTAATTTCTCCGGAGTTAACTTTAATCGATGAGCGCAAGTAGGAGAAATAAAAGAATGGGTAGAACCAGTATCAAATAAAGTATAGACTTCGTTAGAGTTTATGATAAGCTTACCCGTGATGACCTCATTCTGGTTCCTTGCTTTCTGGGAGGTCACAACAAACGCTCTCCCTTGCACTACCGGTTTTAACTTTTCTGGGACGGCCTTTAGTGTCTCCATCTTGGCTGAACTTATTTTGGTAAATGACAAAATCGAGCTAAATGACCTTCTCTTCCATAATTATAACATGCTTTAGATGGCATCACACAGTTTGGACTGATGTGCCCCTCCCCTCCGCATTTGAAACATATGATAGGTGGTCGTTCTCCTTCCTTAACAACGGGTGCTGGTGCTGACGTCTTTCCATCATTGTTGAATCTCCTCTTCTTGAAATGACCATTCTTATTATTTTGGCCCTGATTACCACCGAAGTGGTTACCATTTCTGGCCTGTTGATTCCCTCCACGCTTGTTGTCACCGCTTCGATGACTACTCTCACTGGTATTATCATTTTGCCGACTGCTCTCTTTTGGTTACGTTGACTCGTTATCGCGCTCCACTAACTGAGCCCTATTCACAACATCTGAATACAAACACAGTTTATGAGAAATAAGATATTGACGTATCTCAGGTTTCAAATCTCGTAAAAATATTCGCGTCATTCGCTCTTCATTATCCACCAAGTGGGACGCAAATCGGGACAACTCAGCAAATTTAGCCTCATACTGCGCACGGTCATATTATTCTGCTCCAATTTGATGAACTCCACCTCCTTCATGTGACGAACACTTTCGGAAAAGTATTTGTCATTGAACAGCTCTTGGAACTTCTCCCAAGACATCTTCAGTGCAGCAGGTTGAGTACGCTTAATCGATTTCCACCAGTAATCTGCCTCTCCTCGCAACATAAAGGCGGCAAAGGAAACCTTTTGCTCCTCGGAGCATCCCAAGACATCAAATATCTTGGTGATCTGCTTTATCCATGTTTCCGCTATAAGTGGTTTTGGCTCTCCCTTAAACTCCGGTGGTCCCAGCTCCTTGAACTGTTTAGCGGTGACCGTCCGAGAGTTTTCAGTGTTTCCACCTATATTTTGGACAGGAGCTGCTCTCGCCTGCTGTTGCATGAACTGCATAAAGCTTTTGAACATTCCATCATTTATCATCTGGTCAGTGTTGTTGTTTGCATGAGGATTGTCACATTCCTGATGCACATTATCCTGATTATTGATATGTGGTGAATCAACAGTCGCCTATGCTCTATTGCTATTGTCAACATTCTCATATGCCATTTTCAGATACTGCCACAAAACAAAAGTTAATTGATATGTCATATATTATCCTTATATTATGACCGACCAATTAAATACCATGGAAATAAACTTAGGTAGGTCATACTAGCGAAGGAATTCCCCGTCTCTCCCCTCCTAGTTCTATTCTCACATCTTAGCCAGGGATCATATCCCTAAGCTCTGATACCAACTGTGACGCCCCCAAAATTAGGTATACATCACCCATCTTGGGTCGTCAGATACATGGTACATAATATAAATACAACTTAATAATATAACTGTCGTGTACAATACGACAAAACATAACTGTGAGTTTGAATACAATTATTGTCTACTAGAGACTATACAAACTCAAAAGGAGTCCTCATTACAATTATTGTCACACTATTTAATAGAATAGTGAGGACTACTAATATTATCATCTGGTCCATCACTCCGTTCTCCGACTCGTCCCAGCTATATTCTCATTTCCTGAAGAGAACAGTGAAAGAAAGGGTGAGCTCAACTAGCCCAGTAAGAAATATTATGACTAAAATAATGCAGAATAAATTATCATTAGCCTTCAACAGTGTTAAACTGATAAAATATAACGAACATCAAGTTTAACTGCAGCGGAACAAGCAATCCATTAAAAGAGTCAAGTAGAGAATAAAATCTACTATCTTCTATGATTTAAAAGGTTTTTCAACACTGTTATCGCTGGGACTCAACTTAATAAAATAATTCACATCATCGAATCACCCATGCACTACGGCCAAGGATATTCGTGTATTCATTAATGGTCATGATCATGCCAACAACTGTCCATCAATGCACTACGGGCCAATGAGGACTTTTACCACATCATTTGTAACATTACGGTCATGATTATACCGAATAATCCCTGGTCATAATCATACCAAGTCCATCTATGCACTACAGGCCACATATGACTTTCAATATTTTATAAACATGAGGATGATGACAATGATATAAGAATTCAATAAAACAAGTTCAAGAATTAATTTATCCAAGAATTAACAACGTCCAAATTGTCAACATGATACTGCTTTGTGGAGTAAAATTCAAGAATGCTTAGAAGAATATTTTTATGAAAAGATACTGGATGAACCGCAATTATCAAGGGTATTCCACTAATTTCATGGAATAGAGAAGTTAAAACTTAACCAACTGAGTATAATAAAGAATGGAATAACAAAAGAAATCACCCGGCATGCGATAGACCGCACAGACATGTTATTCCAACAGAATAATAAATAATGGAACCAGGTCCGGCGTAAACGCACAGACAGGATATTCTGACAGAATAATAAATAATAGAACTAGGTCCGGCGTAAACGCACAGAGAGGATATTCCGACAGAATAATAAATAATAGAATCAGGTCCGGTGTAAAACACACAGACAGGATATTCCAACAGAATAATAACAAGACGGAACCAGGTCCGGTGTAAAACACACAGACAGGATGTTCCAACAGAATAATAATAAAAACGGAACCAGGTCCGGTGTAAAACACACAGACAGGATGTTCCAACAGAATAATAACAAGACGGAACCAGGTCCGGTGTAAAACACACAGACAGGATGTTCCAACAGAATAACAGAAGAATGTCACCAAGTATAGGGTAGACCGCGTATACAGGTTATTCCAACAGAATAATAAGAAATGGAATAACAACAGTTCTCTTCATAAATAAGAAAGAATAACACCCCTTACCATTTTAAAGAAGAACTGAAATAAGGAAGTAGTTAAGCAGCAGAATACTTTTCTTCTCTCTCTCTATAGTTTCTCTCTATAGTTTCTCTCTCTAGAGTTCAGTGAATTCGTAAGAAATAATGAAGGAATGAGCTGCTATTTATAGAAAAATAGAATGCATAGTAACTAATCCATGAACGGTCCAGATTGATTACTTTAATCTGACGGTCCATATTTAAAGAAAAATCTTTTAAATAAAATATAATATATTCTATTTATAGAATAACTTTAATAAAGTATTCTGTTTTATATAAAAAAATATTTCTGTTTTATTACGTTAATAATACGAATAAAATAAAACTTCATTATCGCTAAATAATTCATATTATTAACTGACAATAATTGAAACAAACTGAGTGACTTCTCACATAAGTATTAATAATCAATACCGTGTGCTACTATGCAACCACACGTATTACTGTACTTTTACTACCGAGTAGTTCAACAATATCAATGGTAAAACTTCCGCCGTTATTTTTAATAAAATATTTTTGTCGTTTTCTCAATCCGACAATAATTTCATTGTGGGGTCCACCAATGATTGTGCCGTTGTACGAATATTCTATGTTAAAACGAATATTCTCCGACCGATCGAATATTATATAACAACTTGCGTACTTTGCAAAATTTATAAATATTAACCACAACTATAACATTATATCAAATTAACTCCACAATATTCAAAAATGATATTTATAGAAAATTTATCTTTATTTATAAAAGTTGGGGTCTTACATATACTATTCACCCTGTCCTGGATGGTCAATCTCAGCATTGTGCAGGGCTTTCTGTCGTTCTTTATTCAGATTATCTTTAGTTCGGACGACGCACTTCTGCCAGAACAGTGCCTGAATAACTGATGCATTTGCGTCGTCCCATCTATACCGCTTCTGCAAATAAAACAACAATAATAATATTAAAACTGTTATATTACCATAATCCAACATTACTAAACTATTAGTTGATTAACTATGTATTATCTATCAGAGTGATTAAATAAATATACCTGAAATTCAGCCCAAACTGCATCCTTATGGGCGAGAGGTGTGCTCGCCCATGTAATCACTGGCATAGGCCAGTTCTGTAAGCATAATTGTGAAATGCATTTCACAATTTTACTATCTTGAAAATCACTACAATATACAATAATTTACATTAAAATATATTTATAACAATGGAAATATTAAACCCTTATATATATGATGTTTAACTTACGTGCTTTCTGGAGGAGGACGAATCTGTATAAGAATTCGATCATCCGGATTAGCCGGGGCCTTCGACACATGATTAGGGCCCCGACCCAACCCGCGCTTTCGTGCTGCAGGTTCAGAAGACATCTATAAATAAAAAAATTAGGATGTTAGTATAAAATTATGAATGACAATTAATTGTATGAAATAGTTAACTACGATTACCATAAGTGAAAGGTACATAAACATGACTGCAAAATAATTAAATACAACAACTACAAATGATATAGTTAAGGATATAGAGAACATTCCTATATAGAGAACATAAATGAAAGGTGCATAATTATGAACTAAACATGAACATGAACATAAATATACATTTTGTACAATTAAAACTAAACATACATTTTAATGAAAATCGTTGTCTGATGAGTCAGAATCATTTTGTACAAGTATCGGAGATTCATAACCGTCTTCTTCAGATTCTGTGTCAGTGTCAGTCAATAACTCTTCCTCAATATCACTGTCATCTGGCATAACAACTGTCTCGGGATCCAATTCATCAGGTTCATCTCCACCCTCTAACTGGATTACATCATTGTTGTCCTCTATATTTATTATAGGAGGTCTTTGAAACATTTCCTCTTGATAGAAATCCCCGTCTATTACTTAGACACGACTACGCGTAGGAGTATGAATTACAACTTGCCAATCTGTAGGCGGTCTATCCCTTTTCCTAACAAGACTAGGAGTGTAGTATACTTGTACTATTTGAGTTGGTAAAACAAGCGGTTCGTTGGAGTACGCAAACCTATGGAGGTCAATATTGACGATTCCATGTCTGTCAACACGTATCCCTTTTTCTGAATCAAACCAACGGCACTTGAACAAGTGAATATGACCCCAGTACGTGCCCTTGTACGACAACTCTATGATTTCCTCCAACTCCCCATAAAAGGCATGACCAAGCTCATTGTAACAATCTCCTTGGACACACACTCCAGAATTTGTTGTTCTTTTACCGCACCCATATGCCTTTGTGTGAAATTCACAACCATTTATTTTGTAACCATTGCGGGTGACTTGGTCCCTGTCTGGTCCCATAGCTAGGACTTGTACATTAGCCAGAATCGTTGATCCCTCAGTCAAAGCCTACAAAAACTCCATCTTATTAAATGAAGTCATAGTTAACATGGAATATATATATATATATATATATATATATATATATATATATATATATATATTACGTGCTTAAAAATTGAACTTACTTTATCCTTTAGCCAAAGTGCAAAGTTTTTATCCCGATTGATTTGAATATCTTTATTAGTTATGCCGGGATGCTTCACTTTTAACTCGTCATTGTACAATCTATACCATGTTATAAACATTAACATATTGGAATAAATTTTTAACTTAAAAGATAAATTATCAAGTTTACATGTGTACCTCACAAATTCGTCAATCTCCTCGCAATTGAGAAGAATGTAAGTATGTGCAGCATGTAATTCTTGCTCTGAGAGGAATATGCGCTTCCCTTTTCCATAAGCGCGGCCCGATAGACCAAATACAGAGAGCCGACCATTTAGTTCAACATTTCCCCCATCATCATGTCTCGATACTCGATTGGCCTTTGTCAAGACTTCGTCCGAAAAATAGTCTGAGACAAATGTAGATATCTCATCGAAACTGTATGCCTCGCATATCGACCCCTCGACATAAGCTCTATTCTTCACCTTTCTCTTAAGGATTCCCATCACCCTTTCGAAAGGGTACATCCATCTATATTGAACTGGACCCCCAACACGAGCTTCATAGGGAAGATGGATTTGCAAATGCTCCATGGAGTCAAAAAAACTAGGTGGGAATATTTTTTCCAGTTTACACGTGATCTCTATGATGTTCTTCTCAAGTACAGACATGTACTTCTCATTTAATGATTTTGAACATAAGTCTTTGAAGAAACGACTAAGATCCGTCAAAGCATCCCATATTGGTTTATCAAGCAGATCCCGAAATGCTATAGGCATGAGTCTCTCCATGAACACATGACATTCATGACTCTTCTTCCCTTGCAATTTCCCACCCGTAACACACCTTGCAATGTTTGACGCATATCCATCTGGTAGTTTCAGAGACTTAACCCATGTGCACACATCTTCAACTTGCTTTTTGGACAATGCGTACCTTGCATGCGGTTTGACAATCTTACCATTAGGAGATTCATAAAGTTCTAATCCGGGACGCTTACAAATATCTTTCATGTCCAAACGTGCCTTATCGTTATCTTTTGTCTTCCCCGTAACATTCATCACAATATTAAACACATTGTCAAACACATTCTTCTCAATATGCATCACATCAAGATTATGACGAATAAAAGTTGTAGACCAATAAGGCAGTTCCCAAAAGATGCTTCTCCGAACCCAGTTATGAGATTCGCCAAACCCATTGATTATGTTTGTGGCATCAACCTTACCAAATGGGATAACCGGCAATCTCATCACACGATCTCGCATCTCCATTCCCGACAATCGCGGTGCAGGCATATCATTGTCTACTTTCCTTTTCCTGAAATGTTCTCTATTTTTTCGAAACAGGTGATCTACCGGTAAGAACCGACGATGACAGTCAAACCAACAAGGCTTTCGACCTTTTGATAGATTAAACGACTTTGTATGCTCCATACAATACGGACAAGCCAACTTCCCGTGTGTACTCCATCCAGCTAACATACCATAAGCTGGGAAGTCACTAATAGTCCACATAACCGCTGCCCTAAGGTTGAAATTTGTTTTCGTTGCAACATCCCAAGTCTGTACTCTATCCTCCCACAATACCTTCAACTCGTCTATAAGAGGTCTCAAGTAAACATCTAAGTTCTTTTCAGGACTCTTAGGACCAGGAACCACGAGTGAAAGAAACAAGTATGGCTGTTTCATACACATCCAAGGAGGCAAGTTGTACGGAGTAACAATCACAGGCCAACATGAGTACGGAATAGCTGAGTGGCCAAACGGATTGAAACCATCGGTGGACAATCCAAGCCTCACATTTCTAGGTTCCAATGCAAATCCAGGATGTGCTAAGTTGAAAACTTTCCAAGCCTGCCCATCTGCGGGATGATTTAGTTCTCCATCTTTAGCTGGAGATTTCACATTCTAATTCATATGTTCAGCTATTCTTAAAGACATGTACAATCTTTTTAGCCGATGTGTTATTGGAAAATACCTTAGAATATTAAACGGTATACTTGATTTTTTTGTAGTGACACCCTCTTTATTAGGCCTAAACCGATCATGACTGCAAAACGTGCACCTTGTAATCTGTTCATTTTCCTTATAAAACAACATGCAATCGTTGGGACATACATCGATCTTTTGGTATCCAAGACCCAACTTCTTCACCATTTTCTTACAAAAGTAATAGCTACCAGGTAATTTCTCACTGTCAGGCAGCATACTCTTAATGGCCTTCAAGAGCGACTCAAAACACTCATGGCTCATGTTGTGATCCGTCTTGATGTTAAGTAATGTCGCCACTGCAGACAATATAGTGTGTTTGGTGCAACCATGCCACAATGGCTCGCTACCCTCGTCTAACAACTTAAAGAAGTCTTTGGCATCAAAATTCATAGGTTGCTCTCTGCCTAGCTCCCAATAAAAATCTGGCCCTGCAATATCATGAACCATTTCATTCATACGATGAGTACTACTGCCCGAATTGTGTACTTGTGTGATGCCATCATCTCTTCTCTGCCCATGTGCCCACCAGCATTCTTCGTAATTTCTCATGAACCTAGAAACAAGTAAATGATAGTTTACCAAGTCTCTGTCCATATAATTTACATTCTTACACTTCAAACATGGACATTGTATCTACGACTTACCATTCATACATTCCGGGTTACTATACGCATACTCTAAAAATACTTGGCAACCAGCTCTAAATGCAGCTGTAGCATCTATCTGGGAACTTGACTTTCATCGTGCCATCCAACTACGGTCTGAATAGAGGTCCATGATTCCACGGTACCTATGTTGACATGAATTATTGTATTCCCTTGTTAGAGATTTACAATTCAGCTCAATGCCATTTATGATGCTTATATATACATATAGATGTATATATACATATATAACATGAGTGTGCATCATATATGATTCTTCGGGAATTGAACAAGGATACATGCCAAAAAAAAAATTACACAGCTTGAGATCGACTATCCAAAGGCATGGAATATTGTTATGGATCTTAAATTAGAATGAGGTATGGTCTTATGTCATCCTACATATTTTAACTGACACCAACCTAAAGACAATAGATTCCTAGGGGTAGAATATGAATTATTGCATCATGCATGGTCTGCATATGCATTAGGACAAGACTAAATTACCCGACCAATGAAAAAATTTCGGCAGAGTCTCCCCTATAATATGGACTATCCACATGCACGATGGCATGCATACTTGACCATTTGTAGGCATATAAGAGCAATAAGAATGTATAAGCAATTAACATAACATCACATATACTCATTGCCTTTATATATTCCAGGGTCCATATCTGAACACAAAGAAAAGCTGTGAGAACTCTAATTTCTAATGAATAATGTAACTATATAACTTGCCTTGGTTATTTTGGTTATAACTTATAAGTTATAGTCAAAAGTTCTTTCCCTTGACTGCTAAAAGGTCACATTTGGTTTGATTAACTTTAAGCATGATTAATTAGTATTAATCTTGATTAATTAAGATAACTCGTGTTTAGAGTTTACCTAATCAAAATTTAATGATTAGGGAAAGATTAGTTGAGCAAATTAGAATTATTAATGTGAATCTTAATTAAGAAGTGATGACTACGCACTTGGAAAGAATTGGTTCTTGTGTCTGACATGTTTTTTTAAAGAAAGTGTCAAACCCAGTGAGATTGGCAACAAATTTCAAGGGAAGGGCAACTATGTATTATGTACAACACAGGCTAGCAGATTTCCCTGCAAAGCAATGGAGAATTCAGATGGACAAAGCTTTTTTAATATATAAAATCTGGAAAAATAAAATGGCATTTAAATGTTTTGAAATCTGAATCAATCGAAGTCTTCAAAATTGTAGCAACCAAAACAACTAGACGAGAACAGAAAATCATTTCTAGAACACTGGCAACATTTCAAATGTCCGTCCCTACTGCTTTTTAAAAGAGCAGGATTTCAAGCTCTTAAAAAATTATTGGTGAAAACAATTGATATAACTTGGGAATCAACTGTCCTTCCTCATTCCATTTTAGTAGAACTTGGAAATCAGTTACTAACAAAATATGAATTTCTTCATATTCATAAGGAAATATGAACTTCTCCAACAAAATCAGTCTCCAACAAAATATGAGCTACCCATAATATACCCATAATTTTGAAACGAATATACCCATAATATATAATAAAGTAAATCATTCTTCATATCAGCTACCCATAATTTTGGAACGTAGAAAGTAATAAATTGTGAAAGGAAGATTGTAATATACAATAAATTGTGAAAGGAAGATTAAAGGGGTTACCGGCGGTGGTACGGTGGTGGTGAAGGCGTCGGCCGGCCGGACGTTGGTGGTTCCTCTTCTCTTCTTCCCCTAATCCCTCTTCTCCCTCGTCTGAGTTTCTCCCTCTTTTTTTTCCTTGTCGACTGGTTCGAGCGAATGTCTGAATCTGATTAAGGTTATAAGAATCAGCGACCGCATGCGGTCGCTAGTTTTTAATGATGTGGACATATCAGCGACCGCTAGCGGTTGCTGATATAGATTGGTCGCCGCGCCAAAGTTTCGCACCAAAGTTTCGCACCAAATTTTGGGAGGAAAATTCTTCTCAGCGACCGCATGCGGTCGCTGATATATACTAGCGACTAAATTTTGTGGCGGTCGCAGATAGCGGTCGCTAATAATATTATCAGCGACCGTATAGGGCGGTCGCTGATATCATTGGTCGCAGATGACCCTTTTTCTTGTAGTGGTAGACACATATGGTCTATTTAACTCTTCTAATGGATTGCTCATTTCGCTACAGTTTTTTGTTGAAAACTTATGTTGTCTATCATTTTCTAAATCTCTGATTTATCGATAACTTATTCTTCGTTATCATATTCATGATATTCTTTACATGACTATTTGAGCTCACACTTTTGTTTCATAATTCATTTCAGGAAATAAGAGTGTAGTTGGGGCTCGCGAGGAGAATAGGGAAATGGAATGATGGTCCGAGTTAGTAGCTGTAGTAGTCCTCACCAAATTATAAAATTGTGTGACAATAATTGTAGTGAGTATTTAGTGGGTGTGCTGCCGTACACACTATACACGATATTATAATAATTATAAATAATAGAATTTATGTATGTTGCTTATATTTTGACGACTCAAATTGGGTGGTGTAAACCCAAATTTGAGGGTGTCACACCATATCTTAAAAATACAATACGGGAAGACCTTAAAAACAATAAAAGGCCACAAAGGGATGCCTCTACCTAGGGCATGATCGAATCCTATACGGTTGCCCGAGACCCTTTGGTTTGGATTTGCTAACTTTCTTGTCTTTTGTCATGATTTATTCAATTATTCAATCTTTATATATCCGTAATAATAAGATTTCATTGTAGTTAGGGAATTCCTCTTCATAAGGTGATCGGAACCCTAGGATGAGTGAATCCTAAAGTAACAGAACCCTAGGAGATCATTCCATAATTAATTAATCATTTTTCTTACTTTCCAAATTGTTTATTTTTTCTCGATTGCTTTATTTGGAAAGATTCTTTGTCATAGTTAGAGGGAATGTGCCCTTAGAGTGGTCGATCAACCTATTATGATAGTAAGCTAAAACTTCTTGTTTAATTTGTTCTCATTTACGTTGAATTTTGTTAAAGGTTCAATATATTATGGCAAGAAGAGATCAAAGGTTCAATATATTTGACTTTTTCATTCCAGTTCACACACGCGATCTAATTGGAATATTTAAAAACATGCACCTCCAAATTATACTCTACTAGCATGATGTACATTGTTGGTTACTTGGTCTAATAACTTGAACATTTAAATGAGTTAATTATTTAACATAGTATCAAAACGGTCCGGATCTTAAGCTCACCCCTTATCTAGCTCACCTTGTTCACCCCCCTTTAGCGACGGATCGAGAAACGATTCGGTCCGTCGCTATATGTAGAACCGTCGTCTTAACTTTTAGTAGCAACGAAAAACATATAACGACAGACCGAATCGTCGCTCGGTCTGTCGTTAAAGAGAGGTGAGCTAGGTAAGAGGTGAGCTTAAGATCCGGACCTGGTATCAAAATTCTAAATAGTTTAAGTCTTTAGATGAGTTTGTTACTTCACGTACTCGGAACTACAATAGTAAGCGGTTCTTAAAATTTTGTTTGATAATATTTTGTGGAACATTAACATTTACTTTGTGATAACAATTCCCTTGTATTTGTTACACGAATATTAAAATATAGAGAGAGATGTGGGAAAAAATAACACAGAAAACCCTTTAAGAATCATGATACAAATATATAGTCTCTTATAATTTTAGAATTGCCAAAATGGTGAACATCATTAATAGGCTAAAGTCTTCATAAAATAACCATATATAACTCACATAAGTCATAATTGGAGAGTATATAGTTATAGTCCCTTCATGGCACCTCCATCTCAAAATGAGATTTTCATTCTAACAACTTTTTTTTTTAAATGCATGAATTAAAATTAAGTTTATTGGTTAATTGCATAACGACCCCGAACTATACACTCTTTTACACTTCATACCCTAAGGTTTAAAAGCTTTCATCCCGCTACCCAAAGTATCATTAAGTAACCACGATAGACCCTATTCAGATTTTCGATCAATTTTTTTGTCGAAAAATAGTTATGTGTCATAATATAATATTTAAATATAGTTGACCGTATAAATATCGTAATTGACTTAATTAAGTTATAGAAATACATGTTAAATACACCTTGATTGTATATTAGTAGTAGTTGACTTATTTAAATAGTACAAATACATAAAAATTACAAAATCAATACAAAGAATACATTTACCAACTAATAATTTTAAATAATTAATCTCATATCCTAAAACATAATTAAATATAAATAATTAACTAAAAAAATTAGCCCATGCAAATAAACAATTAACTCAACTAATCTAGCAAACTAATTTATTAAAAATAAATAATATAAACAAAACAAAAAAAGGCAAACCCAAGAAACAGAGCAATAATATTTATTGAAAATTGAAATACATTCACTAATGAACCTAAATAAATAATCTGACCAACTTAAATAATTAAACCATATAAAAATAAATAAATCCACAAATCTTTAAATTAAATAAACTAATTAACCCAAATTCATTAATTAAAAATAAATTTACTAGTCCAATCAATATGAAATAGCCAAAAAAAAAACACAAGACCCACAATATATAGAACCTTAATCCCAAAATGATACCAGAGAACAAATGTAACACCCCCTTTTCGAAAAAGAAAAGGGATGTCACTAGGAGTGATCATTCGGTTATAACCGAAAATTGAATTATCAACAATTCTACTATCCGAAATAATAACCAAAATTTGAAACCGAATACCGAATTACCGAATTGTATATTCTAATATTCGGGTAATAACCGAACCTATGCTCTTTTTAAAATTAAGAATACATCAACAGATTACAAAGTAACTTGAGTACTTAACAGCAACATGCCAACATCCAACATCCAACATGCCAACATAAAGTTTATGACACAGCAGCAACAAAGCCAAAAAATACAGCAGCAAATTAACTGTTAACTGTCCAACAAATTAATTATCTAGCATTAAGTTTAAAAATACAGCATCATGAGATATCCTAGCAAATTAAACCAACAAGCAACATCATGAGATATCCCAGCAACAAGCCAACAAGCAACAGCAACAAGCCAACATCAATACAGCATGGTGTTTGAGATATCCCAACAACAGCAACAGGCCAACAGCAACAAGCAACTGAAGTAAGTAAAAGATCCCAATAAGGCAGTAACTGCAGTTAGGTAGTAGATGACAGTTAGGTAATGAATAATGGTGTTTGATCTTTAACAGTTAACAACTTAACACAGATGAACAAACAAACTCATATTAATGTATGAACAAACAAACTCATATTCAGCTCACAAGTTACAACAAGCACCATATGGTTTGAAGTTTGAACACACACTAGTTTTGTCGCTCATCAGACCTGTTTTTGTAAGCCAAATAAACTCATATTAATGTTTGACCCTGAAAGGAAGGTGTCAGGCTTTAAGATATGATATAATGTTATTATATTTGGGTGTATGTTTATGATCCAGTAATACAAAATCTCTAAGGTTCCTAGGCTCTTGGTTTACAATGCCCATGATCTGGCAAGCAAGGCTAGCTACCCCCCAAAAAAAATGGTCCAATTCAAATCGAATCAAAAAATATAGTTCAATCCACCAACATCACAGGCCACAAAAATCAAATTTAAATTTAATCACCATGGAGTGTGTGTAAGACTCCAACTTTTATGAATAAAGATAAATTTTTCTATAAATATCATTTTTGAATATTAAGGTGTGAATTTGATATAATGTTATAGTTGTGGTTTATATTTATAAATTTTGCAAAGTACGCAAGTTGTTATATTATATTCTATTGGTCGGGGAATATTCGTTTTAACAGGGAATATTCGTACGACGGCACAATCATTGGTGGACCCCACAATGGAATTATTGTCGGATTGAGAAAATGACAAAAATATCTTTTTATGAAAATAACGGCGGAAGTTTTACCGTTAACTGTTGGAATACCCGGTGTTAAAAGTACAGTAATACGCGTGGTTGCATAGTAACACACTTTGAATATTAAGGTGTGAATTTGATATAATGTTATAGTTGTGGGTTATATTTATAAATTTTACAAAGTACACAAGTTGTTATATTATATTCGATTGATAGAGGAATATTTGTTTTAACAGGGAATATTCGTACAACGACACAATCATTGGTGGACCCCACAACGAAATTATTGTCAGATTGAGAAAACGACCAAAATATCTTTTTATGAAAATAACGGTAGAAGTTTTATCGTTAACTATTGGAATACTCGGTGTTAAAAGTACAGTAATACGCGTGTTTGCATAGTAGCACGCAGTATTGATTATTGATGCTTACATGAGAAGTCACTCAGTTATACTCAATTATTGCTATAGTAATTGCTGCATCATATCTCTCATATTATTGATTTAATTATTGTCACAGTATCATCTGCATAATATTTTATATTATTAAATCAATAATTGAGACGACAAAGTTATTAATATTATTATTTTCAATATTGACGATGTCTAGAAGTTCTGTCAATGAGAGATTTGGTCACCTAATTACACGCCAATAGGGAGAAATCCTTATTGGAAAGCCCTCTCTTTCCTAGGAACAACCTCGTTGTTAAATATTGCGAATTATAATAATGATGATAAATATTGTTAAAAGTATTGAGAGAATTTTTATAGCAATTGTGTAAATTTTGCTTATTTTATGAACCCCTATTTACCCATTTTTCAAAATAATCGGAAGGAAGTTATAAAGTATATATATATATGTAGAACATGTGGGTGGGTGGTGGTGGTCCTGGTGGATGAATTTGGCAGGATGTAATGTTGTTTTTTCAAAGCTTGGACCTTTTGGCCAAAATTTTCAAGATATGCAGTATTATTAATAGCTTGTGAATTAAGGTGCCTTTTAATTGGTCAAGGCTTCCATATTGGCATGTGTAGTTTTTTCTCATTGGCCAACTCCTTGAAAAGGAATACTGATACGTTGAAACCGTGAAGCTGTGATGTTTCGTCCGTGATTTTTAAAAAAATAACTGTTGCGTCCGTTTCTTAACAGTACCCCTCCCATTCTCCTATAAATAGGATGCTTAGTTAGAATTGAAAATCACACCAGAATCAGAGAATTCTTCTTCTATAATATTGAGCGTATTTCTTTCGAGTTTAATTAGAAATCTTTGAGCATAGAAAACAGTATAAGTTTTCTTCAAGAATATCCCCGCTATACCAGTTGGAATACTCTTCTTTTCAAGGTAAGGGATATTATTTTGTTCAGTATTCATATGAAATAATATTTTCTTCCATACTCTGTAGTATGTAAGTAATATTATTTCGTTTCAGATTTCGAATTCTACATTCATTTTGTTAAAGTTTTGGCATCTATACTCCATGAAATTAGTAGAATATCATTGATAGTTGCGCTTCATCTAGTATCTTTTTATGAAAATATTATTCTGAGCATTCTTGATAAATTTTAACTTTTTCATGACAGAGTACTATTCACGGATTACTATTCACGAAGTACTATTCACGGGATACTATTCACTCGAGTACTATTCACCCGGGGTACTATTTATGATAAAAATTGATTCATTTTCGGTCTAAATTATTTTTTGTACAATATTATTCTTGAATTTTACTCCACAAAGCAGTATCAAATTGACAAGTTGGACATTATTGAATTCTGGATAAATTAAATTATAAATCTATAAAAATTTATCATTTGCTTTCTTTTAAATGAATTATTATATCATTGTCAACATCCTCATGCTTATTTTATAATGAAAGTCATCTGTGGCCCGTAGTGCATAGATGGACTTGGTATGATTATGACCAGGGATTATTCGGTATAATCATGACCGTAATGTTACAAATGATGTGGTAAAAGTTTTCATTGGCCCGTAGTGCTGATGGACAATTGTTGGCATGATCATGACCATTGATGAATACACGAATATCCTTGGCCTGTAGTGCATGGATAATTTGTGGTCGTGATACTAATGAATATCCTTGGCCGTAGCGCAGGGATGATGTGGATTATTTATTAAGCTGAGTCTCAGAGATAAAATTGATGATAAATTCTTTTTAAATCATAGAAGATAGTAGATTTTATGTTCTACTTGACTCTTCTAATGGATTGCTTGTTCCGCTGCAGTTAAACTTGATGTATATTATATTGTATCAGTTTAACACTGTTGAATGCTAACGATAATTTATTCTGCATTATCTTAGTCATAATATTTCTTACTGGGCTAGTTGAGCTCACCCTTTGCTTTCATTGTTCTCTTCAGGAAATGAGAATATAGTTGGGACTAGTCGGGGAAAGGAGTGACGGTCCAGATGTTTGCATTAGTAGTCCTCACTATTCTGTGAAATAGTGTGATAATAAATGTATTGAGGACTTATTTTGAGTTTTAATACTGTCTAGAAGACAATATTTGTATTAAAACTCACAGCTCATGTTGTATATTTAAGTTTGTATTTGTATTCTGTACCATGTATTTGGCGACTCAGAATGGGTGATGTATACCTATTTTGGGGGCATCACAGTATGTGCACTGAAGCATCATTTGTGAAGCCATTAAAAAGAACCACTACATCAGTAGAACAAACATAATCCTCGCAAACTGAATTATGAACTGAAGCATCATTTGCATCACAATACACATAGGATTAACCAGAGACCATCTCCACAAGTAAATATTAAATACAAGGATTGCATCATTTCTATTAAATGATGACCATTTCAACTGATTATTTATGCACTAATCCTCTTCTATAGCAACATCTAGTATTATTCAATATTCATTTGCAGACAGACAGTATATACACATATACATACATATATATACATACATTACTGAGTAGTTTTCACAAAATACTTGCACAAACAAAAAGTCATGATTCAGAACAACTAACTATTATAAAATAAGAAGAAGTTTCATAAATTTGACATTACGGCCGATGATGGAGACAAATTATAAGATGAGTTCAACCAAATAACCTTAAGCACAGTGCTTAAAACATCTACCATTGTAAAGAAAATAACAAAAATATAAATTGTATTATTGACAAACTTAGTGTTCTAAAAATCCCCAAAACCAATTACCTATAACAAGTGAAATTTGAAAAAGAAAAAACTCAAGTGTACTTGTTGATTCAAAAGTGCAGATCCAGACTTATGAAAAATTCAGCAATAAAGTTTTAGAAAATCATATGAAAATTCTAAACAAACAATTAGAAAATATATAGTACACATGCAGCAATAAAGATGTCACAACTTAAATTGTCAAATATCCTACATGACTAACATAAGGTTTAGAGAGTAAGAACAAAAGGAGGTGCATCCCTTCTAGGACCTGCTACAAGTGGACCATCTAGGACCTTCAAATTAGATTAACGAATCAAATTAGGTATTTTGATTCTTCTTCATGCCAAATAATGCAATACAAGTAGATTCTGAATATATACTACTACTATAGCTATGCCAAAACCAGTAAATAAAGATTCTTCAGCAACAGAACTCTAAAACAAATTTCACTTAATGATCACTTTCCCCCAAATCACAGGTAAAAGGAAACAGGTAGACTAAAAGATGGAGGAAGTCGAGAACATAACAAGTTCTTAGAAACTTAGAGTTAGATAGACAGTGAGACGGCGAGTCAGCGACAGTCGTGAGACAGAGCCGAGAGGCAGAGGTCGCGCCTGAGATTGAGACGGGGAGAGGTGGAGGTCGCACCGAAGATTGAGAGTTTGAGACAGTCGGGAGTCGAGAGGGCAAGAGGCTGAGGAGTGAGGAATCGATATCTTAGATCTGGCCTTGGGAGCGGGCTAGGGCAAAATGGGAGAAAACAAAACAAAACAATACTAATAGAGTAGAATGATAGACTGATAGTTATAGATAATATTATAAAATTAATTTTTTTAAATATTAAAGTTCGGTTATTCGGGTATCCGAATAACCTGTTTTTTGAATATCAAAACCGAAACCGAATACCGAGCAATAATTCGGATATAATCAAAATTCTAAAAAAAATCGAAAAACTGAAATAATTCGGTTAAAATAATTCGGTTCGGTTCGGTAATTCGATTTTATCCGTTTTTTGCTCACTCCTAGATGTTACACACAAAACATAACAAATGCAAGCCTATAATAAACCCCAAATTAAAGTAATTCTAAATAGATTAGATACCAACAGTTTTAAACTCCAATTAAATATAACGATCTCCACATTAACATAATCTCTACTTCTAAGGATGAATGTCAAAATAGACCCAAAACATCCATCTACAATATATTAAAAAAAACTAAAGTTCGATAATAGTTTCAAAACTAATTTACTAATTTGGATCAAAGGTAGCTCTCATCCCACAAATCCTTATCACTCCTGATTACCTGCAGGAAAAAGAACACAGCGTGAGCCAATTGCCCAGTACGGATATAAAAATACACATATAGAAAACAACATATATATGTACCAAAAGAACTAAAAGAATGAACAATTACAACTACTAACCAAATATGAATATATCGAATTTAGTAAGACAAGGTACAAATGATTAACATTGTCGAACCGATAACTATAATCAAAAGAATTCCAAACAAAATAAGGCTGAATCAAATGGTTATAAGGTAACAATTTCATATTGAGCTCAAATACAAATAGTCAAAGGCTAAGAAAATACATCAGTATCATGATGTATACAAATCAAATCGGATAGTACGCACGACACATACGTCACTAATCCGCCAAACAAATCGAATCAAATCAAATATTAGGTCGACTCAAACGTATCCTGAACAAATATATCAAACGACCAAAGCTCACACTCAGAACATACAAAAGGATACACTGTGTACTAATCACACCGCCATGAAAGGTGTCATGCTCTTGTGTCAAGAGGGCATGCATGTGGTACCCCCACATGTGTTTAGCTCAAGTATACCCTAAGGATCAAACTACAAAATATAAGTCAAAATGGTTCAAATCATAAAGCTTACATGACCATCTATGAATGAAATCAAATTATCAAATACGTACATATTTAATTATCACAAAATATCAAAGATTCAAAATAACTCCCGAATGTGAACGAAATTATACGAAGAGTGATAAAACGAATGAAGTCTCCAAAATATATTGACATGATTAACTAGTTCAAAGAGTACAAATACGAATTCTAATATCAACGTCAAAACGAAACTATCACAATAAATTTGACAACAAGGAATAATCCTGAGAGACAATACCAAATTTCTAAACGAGTAACAAAATGAACGAATTAAATTTAAAAGAGTATCGCTGAAAAAGTACAGAATCCGTAAATGGAGCAAGCAATGTAATACACAAAATTTATATTCCAAATATCATTTGTTACACTCCTTCCGTTTGAGCTAATTATTACACAATTTAACAAAAATTAATTAATATCTATAAGTTAAATTACTAATTACAAATTTACTTTTCCCAAGACTCACATTAATATTATTATAATTATTACTAGTATAATTATTATGATTATTATTTATTCCCGTAAACTTTCAATTTTAAATATTTTTGGAAAATCCTACACAATATATTAACCAAAATATTATAATAGTTAACTAAATTATTATAACATAATGCATATATAATAGCCACATATAAATATACAAGTTGTTTCACCTCCAAAATTCATCCCTATTTCATAGTTTTATGTAGTATTTTAAAGTTTTACTCTCCTGACTTTTACTCCATATACGAACGTGATATATATATATATATATATATATATATATATATATATATATATATATATATAGTCCGCTTCTTCAATGAACTAGAAGGAGCGAACTAAGAACGAACCGGCTATAACGATGATTTTTTCGTCGCTATAGCATAGAAAGCCGATTTTTTATGCTATAGCTGATTCACTCCCTCCAGTTCGCTGGAGAGGGTCGGGCTATATATATATATATATATATATATATATATATATATATATATATATATATATATATATATATAGCCCCATTACCATCACAATCTTAGAATACCCATGACATACTCCTTGTAAATACAACTATTAAATCATCAAACTTCCATAAGTTGTCAGCATGTCATGTACCTCAATTATATATATACCTACTATCACAGTATTATAATATATATACACACACACAAATTAAAGAAGGTCTTTCACATGATACATTAAAAGTCATCTTACATGACTTAAGCTTCCTATTGCAGACGCGAGATGAACATGATAATTCCTCTCCTTTTTCCTTTCTCCCTAATGGTGGCTTTGTTCCCCTTTCCTTTTCTTTCAGTCGGTTCGTATTAGATGTAATGAAGCAGTTAGGTTTTGTTTATTTATTTATTAATTAATATGTTTTATTAATTCTCTTAATTTTATTAGGATTTAAAATTACACAAATATAAATTAGACCCAATTAATTTAAAGCCCCAAATTAATGCAATCCTTTATTTATTATAGTCTACATAAATTAAAGGGTCCTTTACAATAATATACAATATTTAGTAAGTAATTACAACAATGTGCACTCATAAAATATTTACACGATTAATACATTTTTAATATTTATTTACAATATTAGTGCAATTAGGATTCCTTAATTTAGGGAATTAACATAGGATTTAATTCATAATAATAAGGAAACCTAAAATCAAGAAGAAATAACTGCCGTAATTAATAATTCAAATTCAAATATCTTGGATCTAACAACAAATTCAAATTCAAATTCAAAAATAATAATTCAAATTTAAATATTCAAAGTTTGTCAACGTCATCTTCCTCCTCCCCTTCGCCGGTGAGACCTAATTTCATGTTCAAAAGAAAATAAGAACACTGCTTATGAAAGAGAGGGATAAGAGAGTGATGTGTAATGTAATGTTAATAACCAAACCTTCTTAAAAAGGTAACTAAACTTTTATACCAAGGTAACTAAACCTTTATATCAAGGTAACCAATCTACCTCCACACCTGCAATATAAATTGGTTACCTTAGTATGAAAGTTTGGCAACCAACTGCAAGAAGGATTGACTACCAACTGCATCACATTCAAAATAATTGGTAACTTGATAAAACTGAATTAGTTACCTTGGTATGAAGGTTTGAATACCCACATCAACACTCCCCTTCACATCTCTCTCTTTATCTCTAAAATTCATTCATTCATTCATACCAAAACTCATTAGCAGTATCAATGGCTGACCGTTCACATCTCTCTCTTTCTCTCTAAAATTCATTCATTCTTTCATACCAAAACTCATTAGCAGCATCAATGGATGACCGTTCGCCACCACGCCAGCAGATCCAAGTTCAACCTCCACAGTACAACCGCGATGCTACAGGTGAGTACCACAGTAGCAAAACTAGGCCATCAGCATCCCAAATCCTAGCTGTTGTCGCCCTCCTTCTAGTTGGCGGAACCCTTCTTGCCCTTGCCGGAGCGTGGATGAGGAAGGTGGAGGCTTAGGGGTGGCGGCGAACTTGGAGGTGGGAAAGGTGGAGGATTTGGTGGAGGTGCTGGATGAGGTGTAGGTGAGAGTGGAGGTGCTATATCGTTTACTTATTAATTACTTAATTTAATAAGTAAATTAATATTAATCTCTTAAATTAAGGAATCCTAATTGCATACTAATTTCCTAAATTAAGAAATCTTAATTGTACTAATATTGTAAATAAATATGAAAAATGTATTAATTGTGTAAATATTTTATGAGTGTACTATTGTTGTAATTATTTTAAAAAATGTAATAGAATATATAATTGATCATAAATTAAATATAATCTGACCCAAACATAAGGAAAACCCAATTAACTATTTTTAAATATAGATTTAAATATAAAAAATCGAGTATTACATAGGAGGGCGTTGAATGGGTTTATTTGTTTAAATTAAATAACAATGACATTTTTAAAATTTCTAATAGCGAAACTAATCAAACATGGTAGAACTTGTCTGCTTAGGTGTTTAAATGAACCTGTTATACAGAGCCTTCTTTATATACCTCTGATTTTAACTATGCAGTGTATGAACAATGATATAATGCAGAATTAAGAAAACCACAAAAAGATAATCAACAAACCATGAATAGCAAGATTTTACGTGGTTTGGCCCTTACCTTTTAATCTAGTGTCCTAATCAACGTCCAATACTAATTGACATTGGAGACTCCTTTATTGATATTAGGTAATTGTTAAATCTACATCATTTTTTGTTATTTTCACAACAAAAATGTCGTTGTAGATGTATAGCGACGGTACTGAAAACCGTCGTTATAAGATCTATAGCGACATTTTTGTTGTGAAAATAACAGTTTCTGTTGTAGATTTAACAATTTCCTTAATATTATATTCAATTAGTTACAAAACCTTACAAATAACTCTGAACTTGTTGAACACAACAACCCCCTTTGCACAATTGACCTCTGCAACTGTTTGCACCACTGTAATCTTAGAGTTTTCTTTGTACAGACCTATCCATCACTGGATCACAAAAATCAAACTAGGTTTGTATACAAGTTTTAATATGAACGAATATGATTACAATATATCTATGAATTTCCAACAATAAGAGATTAAGAACAAGATAAGAACTATTTGCTAGAAACTTTTCTTTCAATGGTCTTTGTGTTTTTCAGAATTCGTTGTTGTAACCTGTTAGTCGAGAATGATATATAGAGAGAGAGAAGAACCAACTACAAGGAGAAACAAACTTCTCAATTTCAGTAATCCCAACGGAAGATAGGAACAAACTAATAAAGAATGGATTTAAAATTTAAAACTAAACCGTTTGAATCAAGAGATAAGGTATTAGCAAAATCAGCTCAATCAGCTTTATGAGAAATATCTTTGATATTAATATAACTTTGGAAATTATGGCAAAATAATTGCTCAATTGATTTGATTCAATCTAAATAAATATAACTTCTTAAGGAATTTGAATTTTAATAAAACCTAAAAATTACAAAGCATCTCCATACAAAAATATATTATCATCATTAAAATAAAACACGTGAATTAACTACATATTCTCAAATTTATTACCACTAGCATCTGTACGTCTTATATTAGAATTATGATATTGCTAAATTTCTATTATAAATATATTATTTGATGAAGTAATTATTTTTTTTATTCTTTAAATAATTGAATTATATGGTTGGTCAATATATTATATTTATATTTATATTTTAATTGTAGTAATAATTTAAGATTCAGTAAGATGACCCTCATTAAGAAAATAATTTTCATCTAAAATTATATTATCTAGGTAATACTAAAATCACATTAAATATAATCTAAATATAATTATACTTATATTTAATAATAATAACAAATTCAAGTTAGGTAATACAATCTTTGAAGAAATTATTTTCTTTTCAAATTATGTAATCTAAGTTGTAATAAAATCTTACTTAATAATTTTTTTTAAATTAATATTAGGTAATATGATCTTGTTAATTATTTAATTATTTTTAATCTGTTCAATGCATGAGCAATAATGTGTGCTCATATTGTGCCATAAATTTAATTTATAATATATTTTATCTCTTATTTTAATTTTAATAAAAGTAAAAATTTAATATTAAGTAAGATAAACCAGGTGAAAGCGGAATAATACAAATTTATATGCATGCATGTTGATGGGTTAGGTTTTGAATTAATGTAGGAAAAGTAATTTTTTGACTTAAAATAGGAAAACTAATTTTTTTATTTTAAGTAGAAAAAGTAATAATGTAGAAAAAAAATTTAGTTTTTGATTTAAATTAGGAAAGAGAAGAAGTCTAATTGTAGGAATGAATTAATGTACAAATAAAAAATAGTTGACTTAATGTAGGAAAGGTAAAAGGTCGAAGTAAAAAATAGGTGAACGTAAAAAAAAAAGGAAGAACTGTTATAAAATATTATAATGGATGTCTAGATTCATATAATGGATGTCTAGATTCATTCTCTCTATCTTTGATTGTAATGATTTTGAAACTCCCATTGAGTTATAAAACTCGTGACCTTCGAGTTTTGTAACCTCTTAGTATCGATGTCCTTGTACCATAAATAGTACTACCTTCATCCCATTATATCTGACGTTTAAGGATTCTTTGCAATAATTAAGAAATATTAAACATGACTCTTTTGCCCTTAATAAATGATGGAATGACTTCTGCTTCATCAAGTCTCTCCCTCAAAAAAAACCCTCTTTCTCTTTCATGGAAGAATCATTCTCAATCATCCGGTGGGCGATTGAAAGGGTAGTATTGGAATAAAAGTGGACAATTTAGCTTTGGACTTGTAAAACGTCTATTATTTTGGGAAAAATAAAAACCTCTTAAACGTCTATTATTTTGGGATGGAGGGAGTAGCATTGTAAAGAGAATGGGTTGGAGACCTATACAATTACAACATATATAAAATGAGAATGCTCTTCTCCCTTAATCATCATCTTTGTTCTTAGGCAAAACTAATGATTTGACCACCGAAGTTGGCACGTTTTACTTAATACCTAATTCAACTTTTAATTTATCAAATTAACTAACTGAACTAATTAAAATTTTTAAATTGGGTCACTCTGTTAAAAAAAATAGACAGACGTTAACTTTTTATATACGTGGCGCTAAAAAAATATATAAAAATTAAAAATATTACATGTGGCAAAAAAATAAATAAAAAACTTCAATCAATTCTGACTTTTTACGATCAACAGGACCTTTTCAGAAAATACAGATTCCGGCAAAAAAGCCACGAGGAACACATAACAAATCTCAGATTTGTAGAAAATAGAGGAGCTATCGACGAGCTAATTAAAACATACCCACCATGGATACTGCCAAGAACAAAGCGGAGCAGTAAAATCAGAAATCATCCTAATAAAAAATAAACCCAAATATGAATATGAACTAAA
Source organism: Panax notoginseng (assembly GCA_016801055.1). Taxonomy (NCBI): domain Eukaryota; kingdom Viridiplantae; phylum Streptophyta; class Magnoliopsida; order Apiales; family Araliaceae; genus Panax; species Panax notoginseng. The sequence goes on from CM029017.1 coordinate 204,387,163, forward strand.
TAGGCAATAAATACATGATACCAGATCGGGACAAGCGAACCCCAGAACTTAAACCGGCGGGTTCACTACCAAGGCCTTCATTAATGGATACCACAAATTCGGACTTATTGTTATTTTGAGGAGCCTCAACCGGAGCTACGGCCTCAACCAGGGCCCAGCAAATTGGGCACGTGGAGTGAGAATGAAACCGCATATCAATACACTTAGTGTGAAAGCTGTGGTGGCATTTCGGTAAAGTTCGGCCCTTTTCATTGTCTTCAAATTCCAATAAGCACACGGCGCAATCTAGGCCGTCAGGGTGGGTGAGCGAGGAGTAGACGAAGACTGGGAGGGAGGCGAGGACGGATACGTCTAGGCCGCGCGTGGGGACGAAAGCAGAGGCGGCGGCGTTGGGGTTGTTGGGGTCGACGTAGAAGACAATGTGGGTGGCGCATTGGTGGCGGGTGCGGCGGCGGTGGAGATCCGAATAGATCCATCATCCAAAACCCCAGCAGTAGATCTGCCCCTGCGTGGAGGAAGTGGAGGCGGTGGTGGTGGAAGAAGAGAGAGAAGAAGATGAAGAAGAGGCGGTGGAGGAGGTGGAGGCGGTGGTGGTGGAAGAAGAGAGAGAAGAAGAGGTGGTGGAGGAGATGGAGGCGGCGGTGGTGGTGGAAGAAGAGAGAGAAGAAGAGGAAGAAGAGGCGGTGGAGGAGGTGGAGGCGACGGTGGTGGTGGAAGAAGAGGAAGAAGAGAGAGAAGAAGGAAGAAGAATTGATTTAATGAATGAAAAAATATTTTATTTTTATTAGTTTTTGTTTTGTTTTATTATGTTTTTGTCATTTTTAAAACTTTAAAATGTTAAAAATGAGTTAAAAAATAAATTATTTTTTTTATTTTCATGCAAGTGTTGCTGATTGGCCACCTCATTTTTTTTATTTTATTTTCCCTTTTTTTTGCTTCCACGTATGAAAAAATTTGACAGTCGTTAACCAGATTTGACAGAATGACCCAATTTGAAAATTTTAATTAGTTCAATTAGCTAATTTGATAAATTAAAAGTTGAATCAGGTATTAAGTAAAACGTGCCAACTTCGATGGCCAAATTATTAGTTTTGCCTTTGTTCTTAATATAGTATAATCTTTTATAACACGTTATCAGCACGAATTGCTCCTCATTTTTCGTCTTGAAGCAAATAATCATATTTGGTTTGAAGTAGAATAAGGTATAACTCTCCATCTCTCTCTCTGTATATAATATATGTTTTGTCATTACAATCGAATGGAATAGAGGGTAAGGAGAGAAAATTGATACATAACATTGGGTCCATCTCTTAGTATATTTGTCTCTTTTGTAGCATCTATCTAGCAATTAATTCAAGACTTATCATGTAGGCTTCGTTAACACATTCATGCATGTTATGCATGTATAACTTGCATGCGACATTATAGCATATTTAGGCCTCATTTGTTTAGTCTTATTATCATCTGGATGCATTATGATATGTTTGACCATGCATTCATATGCTCCTAAATATTATTCAAAAGGCATTCAATATCATGTCTAACATGTTACACCCATCATTTTACTTTTGAGAAACAAATCCATTTTTTATTCGATTAACATAGCATAGCATAGTAAAGAAAACTACTAGTATTAATTAAGAGAGCATTTTGTCTTGGACTAAACAGGAAATGACATGTTTATTATTGTTGTCACACTTAAGTTTTGCTACTGTTTTTGTTGATTTAATATTTATATTTAGTTATTTAATTATATATTTATATAAATATCGAACATTACAAAACTTAAATTTATTGTCCTTGATATATATCGAGAAAGAATTATTTGTCATGGACTCTTGATACTGATATTCATATAAAGACAACTTTGGAGATATAATTAAGATTGACAAACATGCATCCCTGTAGGATCATGCAAAATCAATTATTTTTATTCGCCATCATCCCCATGAAAAAAAATATATTGATAAAGACATGTTAGAAAAAAAATATTTATTATATTTCATGCCTTGAATATGCTCCTGCAGCAGCAATATCGAGAGCGTTAGTTCAGAAAATATTCCCTGAAGCGATAAATGAAATTATATTCCTAGAAGTGATATCATTTCTTCTAGTGACTGAACAAATAATGAGTTTTTGTTAAAAAACTAACAATCTCGCCCAATTGGTTCTACCCCATTCCTTGAAGTGAACGAAACCTCATTTGATAAACATAGAGGAAATTATGGTTGTGGTCGTCGGCGTGAAAAGAACTATCAATATAGAAAATAGAATGTATCTGTCGTACTCCTAAATATTTAGTAAATTTGTACCAAGACTCCATAAAAGAAAAGTAAATAAAATTGGAATAAATTTTATTGATCATAATGATCCTGAAGATCCCATGAATTATTTTGACTTTCAAATGGAATGGAAATAACTAATTTTGATATCTATGATTTCCTTGATGATGTTGATAGAAATGTGCAAACCAATTAATTATTTTTATTTCATTGTATTATGACATTATAATAAGTACTTTTATTATATATTTTATTTATGTTTCAAGTAATAAAGTTAAATTTATGTTTTTGCATATATAAAGATGTATGGGCTAGAAGCTCATCAAACTTAATTAAAGGCTCAGGAAGAGCGATTATTCATCAAACTTAATTAAAGGCTCTCGAAGAGCGATTATAATATTGTCAAAGGGTACAAAATTTTGTATTGATGATTCTTTATATTCTTCTGAGGCAAGCAAAAATTTGCTCAGTTTTAAGGATATACGTTATAATGGTTATTATATTGAAACCAATAACGAAGGCAGTGAAGAATTTCTTTATATTACTTCAATAGTATCAGGCCAGAAGCTCATATTAGAAAAACTGTCTATTTTCTCTTTTGGGTTATATTATACTAAAATGAGAATAGCTGAAACGAATGTTGTAATATACTAGAAGTGTGCAATACACTAGAAGTGTTTACATCCAAAGGTTTTTATGATTTGGCATGATCGTATTGATCATCCAGGATCAATAATGTTGCGTTGAATTATTGAAAACTCCCATGAACATCCCTTAAAGAACCAGAAGATTCCCTTACCTGTTGATTATATAAAAGTAAATTAATTACCAAACTATCACATTTAATTATTGTTATTTAGTGTTCATCTTTCTAAGAAAGAATTCAAGGTGATCTATTTGAACCAATACACTCATATTGTGGTATATTCAAGTATTTTATGGTTTTAATTAATGCATTAATCAGATGATCACATGTATGTTTACTTTTAACTAGAAATGTTGCATTTCCTATGCTTCTTGCTTAAATAATTAGGTTGCGAGTATAATTTTCTGATTATATAACTAGGAAAATTTATTTAGATAATGCTGGTAAAATTCACATCTCAAGTTTTTGATGAATATTGCATGTTAATTGGAATTTATGTTAAACATCATGTTGCACATACACATACTCAAAATGGTATAGCTGAATCAATTTTTAAGAGATTTTAAATTATTGCTTGACCTTTGATTATGAAATCAGAATTACCAATTTATGCTTGGGGTCATGCTATTTTACATGCTGCATCATAACCTCAATAAGTGATATTTTTAAGGTTTATTTTGAGAATTGTTATTTTAATGAAACAATCTTCCCACGATTAGGGGGAGAAAAGTCGTTGCCTAAGCACGACGTGAGATTGTTGCCTGAAGCACGATGAGGGAGATTACTTGAAATTTTTCGTCGTTATCTCATCTTGATCATCGTACAAATCAATGTGAACTAGAAGTTCAAATGATTATTCATTTGCCATGAATTACAAATCAATTACTAGAATTATTCACCGATAATAAGAAAATAGTGATATCTCACATTTTAGCTGCTAATACTCTAGCAGGGATTGAAGTCCCTGTAGGACAATCAGTTTATACAACAACAAATGAATCAAAACCACACCTGAAGCGTGGAACACTACAAGAAAAATGTTTATCAGCGACCGCTCATCAGCGACCGTATATAATCGCAGATAGATATCAGCGACCGCATACGGTCGCTAATCAGCGTCGCACAAAATATGGTCGCTAAGGCGCACATCAGCGACCACTATTAGCGACCGCCATATCTGCGACCGATAAGAGCGACCAAAATGATAAATTCGATCGCTAAGCTGAGTCAGCATGGACCATGAACAAAGCTGACGTGGTCCACGTGGCAGCAACCGGTATCAGCGACCGGATGCGGTCGCTGATAGTCTCAAATATAAATTCGGTCGCTAATAAGTATCAGCGACCACATGCGGTCGCTGATATGAAAAAAAATAAACAGATTTTTGCTGTTTTGCAAAATTCCCAAAAATCTGTACCTGTTTTGTACCTGCTTTATCCCAACACACATACACAACAAGATAAGTAGCATACACAATAAAATAAACATCCATTGTACCCACCAACACATACACCAAACTAGTTTCAAAACTAGTTTAAATAACATAACTGAATATGCAAGTTATGAACATACAAATACAATAATAACATTTCAAAACTTGTTTAAGTAACATACATACAAGTAAAGAAAAACTTGTAAAAGTACAAGCTTATAATATAACTATAAAAGTGATATATATATATATAAAGCAGGTACGTCAAGCATCATCGCCTCCTTGATCACCCTGTAATTAACAAAATAATAAAATAAGTTACAAATATATACTAACTATGTTAATATTGGTATATTACAACAATATATATAACAAATTGATTTTATACCTCGTCGCCATCCTCATGCTGTGATGCTGCTGCCACCGCCACTACTTTAGCTAACTCCTCAGGATCCAGAGTCCCCAGATGCCCGCCCAGTATCGTCAGAAGATTTCGATCTTGACATATAGCTCTAACACAGTCAGCCGGAGTATGAACAGCTGGATGGCTCGATGACTGTGTAGACTGGGTAGAAGAGCAGCCTGGGCCACTGAAGGATGGGCGTCGTCGTTGTCCTTGACCTTTAATGTAGTTCTTCTTCACAACAGACGCCCTCTCCCATAACTCTTGATCAATAGACGGACGTGGAGTGCCTTCAGGATAGTGTTCATTCAATAAACGCTTATAAGTGTCCTGTCATCATGTTAACAATTAAATAGTGAAAAATAAATTAATTATGTAAGCATTGATAAACAAGATCAAGTTGTTAAAATTTATTACCGCTATCTGGATAGCCTCAGGCAGACCATCACGGGTGGCCACGTACACATCCAGCCAATGGATAGGTGTACCTTGAGACTGAGATTCCTATACAAAAAATAGCATAATATTACTAAGTAAAAATGTGATATATTTTCTACAATTTATGATTTTAAACATATTAAAACTTGTAATTAAATACATACCCTGGCAGTGATATGCTGTAACTGTGAAATACTACCACCCTTGTATGTCCCTTTAGCCTTTTCGCCTTCGGGTACACCCGAGGATTTGTTGCTGGCGGCAGTCTTTCGTCTTTTCACCCAGCTCTCAGCCCTCCATTGGGCACACATCTCAGCCCATAAGGCCTGGGTGCACCACCAGGGACTATGCTCGTGCATGTAATCTTCTCCCTGGCCTGGATGGTCGATCTCTGCATTGTGAAGGGCTTTTTATCTTTCTTTATTCAAATTGTCTTTAGTGCGGACCGCGCACTTCTGCCAAAATATTGTTTGTATCACTGAAGCCTGCGCTTCCTCCCATCTATACCGTTTTTGCAAATAAAACAACAATAAAAATATTACTAAATAATTATCCTTCAAATACTAAATAATTATCCTTTGTCATAATTAAAAAAACATACCTGAAATTCTGCCCAAACACCATCCTTGTGGGCGATAGGTGTGCTCGCCCACGTAATCACAGGTGTAGGCCAATTCTGTAAATACAGCTGTGATATACACTTGACTATCTTATTATCTGAAAAATCACTATAATATACAACATCAATTAGCATTTATTAAAGCAAATTATATCTAAGTTATAATACTTATGAACATTTTTCAAACTTATACTTAAAAAAATTCGCCAGAGTCTCCCCTGTAATATAGACTAGCCACATGCACGACGACATGCATATATGGACATTTCTAGGCACCCCAATACACAAACCAAGAGAAATATACAAGCTTTCAATATAATATATAAGACCAAAACAATAACGATTGAATGCAAATTAAAGCAGTAAAAAATTCAAACTCATATACATTACCAATATAATATCAATCAAAACATTACCAATATACAATAAATTGAATCTTAAATGCTTATATATAAATGATATATGCGGGACGTACGTGCTATTCGGAGGAGGGCGAATCTGAATAAGAATCCGATCATCTGGATTACTAGGGGCCTTGGGCACATGATTAGGCCCCCTACCCAAGCCGCGCTTTTTCTGCGCTGCTTCAGAAGCCATCTGTATATTACAAATTTCAAAGATGTTATTATGAGTCATGTTTGATTACATGTATATATGACAATAAACATGACAGTGATATAAACATGTATATATATGAATATAAAATGACAATAAACAAAAGTTGCATTTAAATAGTTTAGTACATAAACATGCATGACAATGATATAAACATATATATATATATATATATATATATATATGAATATAAAAAAGTGTAATGATAAACATACATTTCAAGTGTCAGTGTCTGATTCAAAATCAATTTGTATACGTGTTGCAGATTCATAACCATCATCTGCTTCAGATTCAGTGTCAGATTCAGTCAATAACTCTTCCTCCTCAGTATCAATGTCATCTGACATAAGTATTGACTCAGGATTTAATTCATGTGGTTCATCTCCACCATCTAACTGGATTACTTCATTGTCATCCTCCACATTTATTATAGTTTGACTATGAAGCATCTGCTCTTGGTAAATCTCCCCATCAACTAATTCTACACGACTACGCGCGGGAGTATGAATTACAACTTGCCAATTTATAGGCGGTCAATCCCTTTTCCTAATAGGACTAGAAGTGTAGTATACTTGTACTGTTTGAGTTGGTAAAACAAACGGTTCGTTGGAGTACGCAGACCTATGGAGGTCAATATCGACGATTCCATGTCTGTCAACACGTATCCCTTTTTCTGAATCAAACCAACGGCACTTGAACAAGTGAATATGACCCCCGTAAGTGCCCTTGTACGACAACTATACGATTTCCTCCAACTCCCCATAAAAGGCACGACCAAGCTAATTGTAACAATCTCCTTGGACACACACTCCAGAGTTCGTTGTTCTTTTACCGCGCCCATATGCCTTTGTGTGAAATTCACAACCATTTATTTTGTAACCATTGCGGCTGACTTGGTCCCTGTCTGGTCCCATAGCTAGGACTTGTACATTAGCCGGAGTCGTTGATCCCTCAGTCAAAGCCTACAAAAACTCTATCTTATTAAATGAAGTCATAGTTAAAAATTGAACTACGTGCTTAAAAATTGAACTTACTTTGTCCTTTAGCCAAAGTACAAAGTTTTTATCCCGATTGATTTGAATATCTTTATCAGTTATGCCGGGATGCTTCACTTTTAACTCGTCATCGTACAATCTATACCATGTTATAAAAATTAACATATTGGAATAAATTTTCAACTTAAAAGATAAATTATCAAGTTTACATGTGTACCTCACAAATTCGTCAATCTCCTCGCAATTGAGAAGAATGTAAGTATATGCAGCATGTAATTCTTACTCAGAGAGGAATATGCGCTTCCCTTTTTCATAAGCGCGGCTCGATAGACCAAATACAGAGAGCCGGCCATTTAGTTCAACATTTCCCCCATCATCATGTCTCGATACTCGATTGGCCTTTGTCAAGACTTCGTCTGGAAAATAGTCTAAGACAAACGTAGATATCTCATCGAAACTGTATGCCTCGCATAACGACCCCTCGACATAAGCTCTATTCTTCACCTTCCTCTTAAGGTTTTCCATCACCCTTTCGAAAGGGTACATCCATCTATATTGAACTGGACCCCCAACACGAGCTTCATAGGAAAGATGGATTTGCAAATGCTCCATGGAGTCAAAAAAACCAGGTGGGAATATTTTTTCCAATTTACACGTGATCTCTATGATGTTCTTCTCAAGTACAGACATGTCCTTCTCATTTAATGATTTTGAACATAAGTCTTTGAAGAAACGACTAAGATCCGTCAAAGCATCCTATATTGGTTTATCAAGCAAATCCTGAAATGCTATAGGCATGAGTCTCTCCATGAACACATGATAGTCATGACTCTTCATCCCTTACAATTTCCCACTCGTAACACACCTTGCAATGTTTGACGCATATCCATCTGGTAGTTTCAAAGACTTAACCCATGTGCACACATCTTCAACTTGCTTTTTGGACAATATGTACCTTACATGCGGTTTGACAATCTTACCATTAGGAGATTCATAAAGTTCTAATCTGGGACGCTTACAAATATCCTTCATGTCCAAACGTGCCTTATCGTTATCTTTTGTCTTCCCCGTAACATTCATCACAGTATTAAACACATTGTCAAACACATTTTTCTCAATATGCATCACATCTAGATTATGACGAATCAAATTTGTAGACCAATAAGGCAGTTCCCAAAAGATACTTCTCCGAACCCAGTTATGAGATTCGCCAAACCCATTGATTATGTTTGTGGCATCAACCTTACCAAATGGGATAACCGACAATCTCATCACACGATCTCGCATCTCCGTTCCCGACAATCGCGATGCAGGCATATCATTGTCTACTTTTCCTTTCCTGAAGTGTTCTCTATTTCTTCGAAACGGGTGATCTACCGGTAAGAACCGACGATGACAGTCAAACCAACAAGGCTTTCGACCTTTTGATAGATTAAACGACTTTGTATGCTCCATGCAATACGGACAAGCCAACTTCCCGTGTGTACTCCATCCAGCTAACATACCATAAGCTGGGAAGTCACTTATAGTCCACATAACCGCTGCCCTAAGGTTGAAATTTGTTTTCGTTGCAACATCCTAGGTCTGTACTCCATCCTCCCACAAATACCTTCAACTCGTCTATAAGAGGTCTCAAGTAAACATCTAAGTTCTTTACAGGACTCTTAGGACCAGGAACCACGAGTGAAAGAAACAAGTATGGCTATTTCATACACATCCAAGGAGGCAAGTTGTACGAAGTAGCAATCACAGGCCAACATGAGTACGGAACAGCTGAGTGGCCAAACGGATTGAAACCATCGGTGGACAATCCAAGCCTCACATTTTTAGGTTCCAATGCAAACCCAGGATGTGCTATGTTGAAATCTTTCCAAGCCTGCCCATCTGCGGGATGATTTAGTTCTCCATCTTTAGCTGGAGATTTCGCATGCCAACTCATATGTTCAGCTGTTCTTGAAGACATGTACAATCTTTTTAGCCGACGTGTTATTGGAAAATACCTTAGAATCTTAAACGGTATACTTGATTTTTTTGTAGTCACACCCTCTTTATTAGGCCTAAACCGATCATGACTGCAAAACGTGCACCTTGTCATCTGTTCATTTTCCTTATAAAATAGCATGCAATCGTTGGGACATGCATCGATCTTTTGGTATTCAAGACCCAACTTCTTCACCATTTTCTTACAAAAGTAATAGTTATCAGGCAATTTCTCATCGTCAGGCAACATACTCTTAATGGCCTTCAAGAGCGACTCAAAACATTCATGGCTCATGTTGTGATCAGCCTTGATGTTAAGTAATGTCGTCACTGCAGACAATGTAGTGTGTTTGGTGCAACCATGCCACAATGGCTCGCTACCCTCGTCTAACAACTTAAAGAAGTCTTTGGCATCAGAATTCATAGGTTGCTCTCTGCCTTGTTCCCAATCAAAATCTGGCCCTGCAATATCATGAACCATTTCATTCATACGATGAGTACTACTGCCCAAATTGTGTACTTCTGTGATGCCACCACCTCTTCTCTGTCTATGTGCCCACCAGCATTCTTCGTAATTTCTCATGAACCCAGAAACAAGTAAATGATAGTTTATCACGTCTCTGTCCATATAATTTACATTCTTACACTTCAAACATGGACATCGTATCTACGACTTACCATTCATACATTCCGGGTGACTATACGCATAATCCAAAAACACTTGGCAACCAGCTCTAAATTCAGCTGTAGCACCTATCTGGGCACTTGACTTTCGTCGTGCCATCCAACTACGGTCTGAATAGAGGTCCATGATTCCACGGTACCTATGTTGACATGAATTATTGTATTCCCTTGTTAGAGATTTACAATTCAGCTCAATCTCATTTATGATGCTTATAAATGGTTGAATACATGTATATGTACATATATAACATGACTGTGCATCATATATGATTATTCGGGAATTAAACAAGGATACATTCCAAAACAACCTAAAGACAATAGATTCCTAGGGGTAGAATATGAATCATTGCATCATGCATGGTTTGCATATGATAGGACATTAGGTGATGAAAATATCTTGATGGTCAAGTTTGAAGAACAACCAATGGAATTTGAAATGTGTTCTAGAAACTATAACGATGTGTATATCAAGATTGCAGAAGAAGGCCTACTATTAGCCCCTGTGAATACGAATGCATATATGGCCATTTGACTTATATATGAAGATTTAGACAAGTATGTCTTCTCGACTGTGAATTATGGATAAACTTCTTTGAACCTTCTTCTTGATTGAATTATGGATAAACTTAATTCCTAGTTATGTTTTATGTCATACTCATGTTCAAGTTATTGGATTGGTATAAGTATGATCATATATTGCAACCAAGGTTTTGGGTTAAGCCCTAATGTTCAAGTTATATAGCCATTTGACTTATATATGAAAAATTTTTGGCAGAATCTTCCCCTATAATATGGACTATCCACATGCACGAGGGCATGCATACTTGACCAATTTCAGGGCATAATTTAGGAGAATCCAATATTAGTAACAACAATAAGAAGCCCAAAAATTGTCCCAATTTCAGTAATATCAACAACAATTTATCTAAATTTCAGCAACAGCATTCTTTAGTTTGGCTTGACCCCGTGAGGCTTGGCTAAGCTTGACGTGGCCTCGTGTGGCCCCGCGGCCCCAACTTAGCTTATTTGCCCCATCTTTGATTCAAAGATTAGTTTTCACCTAACTCTAGATATAATATACATGGTATATTAAAATATTTTGAGCATATAGAACCCCTTCATTTCAATCATAATATGTTGTCCAAAACAGTACCCAAGTTCCCTAATATCTGACTTTTAGACAAAACAGTCCATTTGGGACTTTTGTCAAACATGTGGTGTTAAACCCATGTTTATCCCCCTTATTCATAGTTATTGGTTTATATCATAAACCCATGCTTATCCCCCTTATTACTCCACAACCCAACCTATCTCCTCTATTCATTTCCAGCCATAACAATTCATAGAACAACCAAAACAGTTTACTATTCAGCCATACATATGACTAAGTAGCACATTTAAAAACTAATTAGTTTACTTTCTTCATAAAACTCAATTCTTTGATTTTTCACTTAGAATTGAATATCAGAAAATCATACATCAACATATCCATACTCATCATTATAAGAACCCCAGATTTCTATATGAAATTAATTCAACACATCACTAATAAGAACTTTTAAATCAGTAAATGATTCCATTATCACTAATACCAGTAAATTAATCAAGCCCATTTTAATTGCATCACATCACTAATACCAAATATTTCTAAATGATTTTATTATCCAATTCTCGTAGCCATATAAGAACTTTTAAATCAGTAACATCATAAAGAAGAAAGAGGGAAAAAACACAAATTACCTTCACTTGTGCTTTACTTTACTAGAGAATAGCTTGATTTTCCCCACTTCCGTTAAATCTTCATCTCCATATATACTATTTTAGATGAGATAGATGCTAAGAGCAGTATGAAATCGCGCCTCCCTCTCCTTTCTTCTCCTTTTCTTTTCCTTTCTTCTCGTTTTCGGTTCTGGCTGAATACCTAGTTCGACTGAGATTAATTTGAATCAGCGACCGCTGTCTGCGACCGCACGCGGTCGATGATTTTTAAACACGTGGCATTATTAGCGACCGAATACGGTCGCTGTTACGAATCAGTCGCTATCCGGCTTGCCGCTCTCCTTTTGCGCCAAATTTTTGGAGGAAAAATATCTTCAGCGACCGAGTACGCACCTATTCGCGACCGCATACGGTTGCTAATGATAATAGCGACGAAATTACATTGCAGTCGCTACTGTCGGTCGATGTTAATGTTATTAGCGACCGAAAGGGTCGGTCGCAAATATTTTTGGTCGCTGTTAGACATTTTTCCTGTAGTGGAAGACCAATCGGTGTTAAAAAATAAAATTTTCCAAAAGAAGAAAGTACAAGAAAAATAAGTTACAGCCTATAAAGAGGCTATATACCCATGAAACAGGCTACAAAATTTATCGATCTATCCAAAACTTATGAACAAAAATCTCCTGTAAATAAAACTCTTGAAGAGTTATTCCATGAAGAGGATGTTTTATCCCCTGAAGAGGATCAGGTACCTGAAAATAATGAGATCTCGATACATTATGTATATACAGGAGACAGATATATTGGATAGAAATAAAATTGTTGTCGACAACATATTTTCGTATAAAATTGTTCTTGATATTACCAGAAGTAATGATCATGTATATGAACCACAAATCATTGATGAATGTAGAAATATTTGGCAAATGTGAAAAGAAGCGATTCAAGTAGAACTAAATTTACAAAGTAAACGTGAAGTTTTTGGACCTGTAGTCCGAACACCTAAAGGTGTGATGCCTGTTGAATACAAATGGGTATTTGTACAAAATAAGAAAAATGAAATTATATGGTACAAAGCGCGACTTGTAGCACAAGATTTCTCGCAGAGACATGGTATTAATTATGAAGAAACATATGCTCATGTAATGGACACAATTACATTCAGATTTTTAATTAGCTTGGTAGCAAGAGAAATTAATGGATGTTGTTACATCATATCTGTATGAATCATTATATAATTATATCTACATAAAAATTCCTGAAGGATATAAAATGCCTGAAGCATAAATTCTATATCTCGAAATATGTATTCTATCAAGCTACAAAGATTCTTATGAGTTAAAGCAATCCAGATGCATATTGTGGTATAATCGCCTTAGTGGATATCTTTTGAAAGAAGGATTTGAGAATAATCCAATTTGTGCATGCATTTTTTTCAAAAGATCATAATCTGGATTTGGTATTATTACTGTATTTAATGATGAAAGATCTTGCTCTAAAAGAGTCGACAAAACAACAAATTTGAGATGAAAGATATTGGTAAGACAAATTTTTGTCTTGGCCTACAAATTAAACTATGAAATTCTTGTTCATTAATCAACATATACAAAAAAAGTTCTGAAGTAACTTTACATGGATAATATTAATCCTTTGAATACTATAATGATGGGTTGGTCACTTGATATCAAGAAAGATTCGTTTCGACCACAAGAAAATAATAAAGAAACTCTTGGCCCTGAAGTACCATATATTAGGTCCTGAAGTACCATATATTAGTGCAATTGATATTTTGATGTATCTTGCAAATTTCACACGACTTAATATAGCATTTGCAGTTAACTTATTAGAAATGTATAGTTTTGCACAAACTCAAAAACATTATACTGAAATTAAACATATTTTATGTTATCTTCGTGAGACTATTGATTTAGGATTATTTTATCCAAAGGGTGATAGAAACAAGCATATTGCACCAAAATTATTATATACACATGAGCCCCAGAAGAATGACATATTGATATCAAGCATATATGATCATGTAATAATTTGGTTGATATATTCATTAAGTCATTACCAACTACGATTTTGAAGAAGATGATGCACAATATTGGCATGTTTCGACTTATTGATATTTTTACCATGACTTATGGAAATTCTATGTACTTATGAAAGGGAGTAAAAAAGATATGTGCTGATTGTACTCTTTTTCCTTCGCTAAGGTTTTTTCCCACTAGGTTTTCCTTTGCAAGGTTTTAATTAGGCAATCCCAAGGCACTAGAACTCGATCCATTCTGTATGAAGGCAATGATTCATGTATAGCTCAATTAAAGGGAGGATACATCAAAGGAGATAGAAGAAAGCACATATCACCAAAATTCTTTTTCACACATGACCTTGATAAGTGCAGTGACATTGATGTTCAACAAATTTGCTTAAAAGATAATCTAGCAGATTTGTTCACCAAAGCATTACCAACTACAATGTTTGAAGGATTGCGTCGCAATATTGGAATGCGACAGCTGTATGACTTAAGGATACATTCATGAGGGGGAGCTAATACGCGCTGCACTCTTTTTGCCTTAACCAAGGTTTTTTTTCTCATTGGATTTTCCCTGGTAAGGTTTTTAATGAGGCAGCTTTCAATGCGTATGGCTATACAATAGACATCCAAGGGGGAGTGTCATAAAATATTATAATGGATGTCTAGATTCATATAATGGTTGTCTAGATTCATTCTCCCTATCTTTGATTGTAATGATTTTGAAACTCCTATTGAGTTATGAAACTCGTGACCTTTGAGTTTTGTAACCTCTTAGTATTGATGTCCTTGTACCATAAATAGTAGCACTGTAAAGAGAATGGGTTGAAGACCTATACAATTACAACATATATAAAATGAGAATGCTCTTCTCCCTTAATCATCATATTTGTTCTTAATATAGTATAATCTTTTATAACAAGAACAAAATTATCTGTTTAATTATAGTACTGGCAGTATACCCCACATGCAAAGCACGGAATTTTATTCTTGATTATTAAATTTTTGGAATTTTTTTTGTTACTTTTTTTATACAATTTTTTGAATAGAATAAATAATATTATTTTTTATTTAAAAGGCTATTTTGTTTTTTACATGTTAATATTTTTGGGCTTTTTTCAATTTTTATTTTTAATGGTAAATTTTTCATTTTTTTTAAAAAAAAATCTTCAAGTTAATTTTTTGTACATATTTTTTTGTGATTTAGATTTATTGTTTTTATGTTTTTTTAGCTATCTATGTTCATATTTCTTATTTTGAAATAAGGAAAATTTTGTACTAATAATTATGCATTAAACATGAACTTTTTTTTTACCTTCAATTCAAAATATTTTGAGATCCCTTTTGTGCTAGTAGCCTACAAGCAATGCAATATAATATAATAAAATATTATATTTAACAATAAAACTCAATTATATACCATATAAATACCATATTTCGTTTTTAACAATAAATTGAACAATGGTGATCAACTCATAAAATACTGTTAGTACAATGCATGTTTTAAATTTGATGATGATATAATATATATTTGTAACCAATAACTTTTATAATAACTTAGATTTAAAAGATCAAACTTGTTAAGTTTATCTATTTTGTAAAGTGAATCTAATATATAGAGATCGTAGAGCATACTGATCGTAAAGCTAAAGATCGTAAAACATACTAAAAATCGTAAAAATTAGAACTTGCTACAACTAATCTAAGTCTGTATAATTGTCGAGCCATTTCTCAAGATTCTAATAGTACTAGCAAAAATTGAAGATCATTTGAAAAGACGATAACTTAGAAAAGCATCGCAAAGTACACCAAAGATTCGTGTATAACGTAAAATTCACCTAGCCAAGCACTATACAACCACCATTAAACTCTACGATTAAGAAAATCATAGTAGAGTGCCAAAGTTGAATTGGTGTCAAATTAAAGAGTTCTACTCTACAAACTTGAACATCTTGTTTGGCTGCTAAATCCTTCAACACTAAGGTTCAAGCAACTTAGCAGCACACCAAATGTCACTCTCTTAGAACAATTAAACGGCCACTGATCTAAATTTCATTAGAAAATGGCCAACAGCAATAAACTATATAATGTAAACTGAAATCCGAGCAAACTGGGTTGCCTTGTCGCAATAATATTCGCGCTCGGGGCTGACTTGTCAATAATAATCGCAGGAGGGGAGGATAATCACTTAATTACCTTAATCACCCAAGCACAAAGAATAAGAACATATCAAATTCATGTAGCAAGGATCTGTGTCTAAACTTAGATTATGAATACAAACAGCAACAAATATATAAAATTTAATAAACAATGGCAGAATGAAAAGGAATACTCATGTAAAATAGTAATCATTTCATTCCTTAAACTTAGTGGGACAACAGAAAAATAAATTAAATCTGCAAATATACCGCGTACAAAAACCGTAGAAGAGTACAGGACTAGGAAATTGCCATATTACATTGCATAAAAATGACAAATAAAAGAAAATTATTCACAACATAAATTTGCTCTGTTATTGTGCAATACATCAATCATGCCACATCATAATTCAGCACTCTTGTTGAAAACACAAGGAAATTAAATAGCAATCTTACAGCAGTGCGAGAAGAAGCCAAGTGCTTAGAAAGTTAACATCAAATAAATGAATAAAAATTAAAAAAAAATGAAAAGAAAAAAGAATGGGTCAGCTCTTTCTGGGGAAACATAACATGTACATAAAAGATCAATTAATCTTCCGAGGAACATCAATGCCACCATATTATATGCGACCGACATGATTAACAAAGCATATTTACAACAAAAACTTTCAAGCAACTATAAATTCACTTGTAGTTCCAAAAAAATTAGCCAGACTTGAAATAACAAATATTGATCAAAATTGTCCTACAGAAACTGAAAGCACCATGAACTGATGCTAAGCATCATAATTTGTAATTCAATTTCAGGTCATCCAACATCCTATTGCCTAGAACTACATCAATTCTGATTATCCGCAAATGATATATTGAAAGGATCCAGTTGCTTCAAACAGAAATCTGAAAAGCAACTTCAGAAATACATTAATCTAAAGGACTACCATAAATCAACAACCTAGAACCAAAACATGCAAATCCACGCCAATTTGCAATGTATACGGGAAAATGACAGGAACTTGCATCATTTCCCGTCGATGTTTAATTTCCAAACAATAGTCTAGTACAACAATAAATGTGAACCTGTACGCAACCATAAACTGATGTGCCAGCAGATGTGCCTGATGATGTGCATATCTAATCACTAAAAACAGAAAATTTCTCAAATGTCTGGTCATATGTAAACAGGTTTCACATCATTGACCCCAAAACTTGCTGCACACACTGGACATTTACGATGTCGCCCTTCAATAATCTTTTGAACACAAGCATTACAGAACAAGTGATAGCACTTTGTGATGACAACCTGGAGAACAAAGCATTTTTAAGCACTGTAATAAAAATAATAAAGGGGCAATAAAATAAATTAGAACCAAAAACAATAGTTATTGCTAATTATTTATGAATTCAACAAACTAAGGCAGCTACGAAATCAATGGAGTGTTGCAATTACAGGAGTCTACTAGAAAATTTCCTTGATTTCCATATCAGTAGCGTTAGAGGCATTGGAATAAGGATGGTGATCAACCATGAGCGACTGGTCATGGGTAACGGGCCATGAGCAATGGCTGGTGTTTACTATTCAAAGGAATCTGGATAAGAGGTATCTCAATGTACGTTGCTTTAGGATAAGGTGTCCCTTTTGGGCCTTTAGCGTCTTTGGGCGTCAATGATATAGCTATTTTAGATATAAGTGATGGAAGGTTTTAGGGATTTAGCAATTTTAAATATAGGTTTATATTCCAGTGCTTTTTGTTACTTTTCGTGGACTATTTGTCAACCCATCTAAGTACATGGAATCTTGTACAGGTGTCGAATACAGATGTGTGTCTAGTTGACAAATTCGGTAAATCAATTTCTTCAAACACCAGAACACAGCTAAAAGATGCCAAATATCTGGATATGGGTGCTTAGATAAATTTTGACAACTCATATATTGTCTTCCTTGAGAAAAATTCCATTATAATAAGCATCTCTCCCTTGAGCAAAATTCCATTATAATAAGCATCTCCATGAATATTAAGAGATTCAAACGAGATCAAAATAAAAAATCTCTGACTCCATAGCGAAGCCTGCTTTCTTTCCCTCATTGTTTTGTCCCAAGTCCTCACTTTATTTTTCTTCATGATGTGGTGTGACAACACCACCATACCCCCAAATCCATGTCTAGTCCAACTGTCGCGTGTCCGACACGGAATGGATCCTCACCAATTTAAAAAGACTCCATGTAACATAACCGCCTCTAATGTTTACATCTTCCAAATAAAGTTCTTTTATCTAAAAAAATCTAGAGGACCACATTATGCCCGTAATTAGGTCACTGCTTTAATTCCTCTAAATTGACGAGAGAAGTTTTGATTACCTAATTTTTTTCCCGTTAAAAGTCAAACATCTCATTCATCTGGAGAATTTGATACAGGATGAATGATGAAGTGAGCTAATGAATTGCCAATAGAAAGGTTACACTTCAAATTATACTTCAACAATGTGAGTAATGCTGCATTTATTCAATCCATTAAGAATTGGGTTAAGGTTCTGCAAAAATCAGATATGTAATCTATGTAATCAATTAGACTTCACTCATGAAAACTGAATACTGCAAGCAGTTGTATATCAATAAAAGTGAACAAATTAAATTAACTTGTTATCGTTTCTTGGCAAACTACACTCCTATGAATATATGCTTTCTACTCACATTGTTATGTAATCATAGATTCATAGTATCTAGTTTCATATTTTTAACTGCATCATTATCCTATGATCTTTTACGACGCAATTTATCTCCAGCCAAATGACTTATCCAAGGTGAAAAGGGCTTCTACTGCCCCTATCCGTGACCTCAAGCAAGAACCAGAAATTTACCTCTTTTGGCCTGTCGAGGCAAATACTGCACTTCAGGATCTCCCTATATTCTTTGAGCTCCTGCTGAAGCTTTTCAACCATGGGTGAACCTTCTATCTGCGACCGTAAACGTAAAGCCTTTCTCCTCACTACTTCTAATTCCTCTTCCTTTCTTTTCTTCTCATACCTAATAGGGTGAATTGAAGCGTTCACGCCAGTACTTAGCAGAGAATTAACAAAATTTTAATTAAAATAAAAAAAAGGATAAAATTCACCTACCTCTCTTTCTCCAGGTCTATCTGCAGCTTTGCAAGATCGATTCGACTATTGTCAAGCTTGGATTGTGATTCCTCCAATGACTGTGTCATCTGCTGAGATAATTTACTCGCATCCAACAGCCTCCTTTGACAGTTTTCCAAGGTAACTGAGTTTTGAACCCTATCTTCAGCAAGTCTCTGAACCTGGTCTGAAAACTGTTTTACCTGTATAGGAATATCAGGTGATTCACATTCAAAAGGCTGAAACTTGGGAATAAACAGAACTAAAAATACCTGATCTCCAATTCTTGAAGCTTTAATGTCAAAATAATCAACTGATGAATTGGCTTGCTGAAATGCCCTATCCATTGTTTGTTTTTCCATGAGAAGAGTATCTCGCAGCTGTCTTGCTCGTACTCCCTCTACAACAAGCTGCATTAAAGTCCAAATACAGTAGCTCACATTAAAGGGACAAGATTTTATAGAAGCATAGTATTAGAAACATGGAAAATATAGAAGCAAAGTGGTAAGCAACATGGTATGAAGAATACTTCCCATATGAATATTTGTTTTCAAGCGTAGTGGGTAAGCATTTTATCCTACTCAAAAAAATAACACTTGGATATCGACAACATAGAAGGGTAAAAAAGAAAAAAGGTGAAAGGTAATCAAAGTCTAAGGCACCAAGACAGAAGATGGCTTCTAATTAGTACTGGTAAAAAATAGGCTTGGGTTGGTTTTGGGTTAGATAAAATAGGCTTGGGTTGATTTTGAAACCAAAACTATATTACCTATATTTAATATAGGTTATGTGGTTTGAAATTAAATGGTTATGAGTCGAATTCAGGTCGACCTATTTTTCAAATTAAAGTTTCACTAAAATCTTAATTTCGGTTATACTAAAAGAGTTTTATTTTAATTTTTTAGACCCAAGTTTGAAACTAAAATTTTTAATTAATGTGACTAATTTGAGTATTAAAAACATTAATTTTGTGATTATAGTCACTTTCAAAAAAAAATTACATTAATAATTATTATGTTAATTAAAATTAATAAAATTATTGAGAATTTTATTACAATAATCAGTAAATATTTTTTTTTTGTATATATAATCAGTAAATATTTTTTTTGGGGCGTGGGGGAGGGGAGGGGAGGGGATGGGGGTGAGGGGTGAGGGGTGGGTGGGGGGTGGGGGGGGGGGGGGTGGGTGGGTGTGTGGGCGGGGCGGGGCGGTGTATACATAATCAATAAATAATATTTTTTTGGGGGGGTGGGGGGCAGGGTGTATACATAATCAATAAATATTATTTTTTTAGTGGAGGTGAGGTGAGGTGAGGTGGGGTGGGGGGTGGGGTGGGGGGACGGGAGTGAGGTGGGGTGGATGTGTATACATAATCAATAAATATTTTTTTTTTGGGGGGTGGGGTAGGGGCGGGAAATATTATTTTTTTGAGGGGTGGGTGTTGGGAGTGGGGGAAATTAAATTAAATTATATAATATAAAACAATTTATAGAGAGAAAGAGGAAATTAAATTAAATTATATAATATAAATTGTATAATTTAAATGAGTTATTTTAATTAATTATGGGAGGAGATATTGATTATTTAAATTAGTAGTTCGTTACACTAAAAGTGTTAACTTTATTATGGATTAATTCCATAATTAGTGAAAGGATTTTTATACATAATTACAAATGTATAAATTACAAAAGTATGTAATATATATATAATGTAATATGTATAATGTAGGTGTTATATAAGAAGGTAATGTAATAATGCATACATGTTGATGTATTAGCTCTACAAAGTGCAAAAAACTATTATAGACTAATATGGGTCAAAACTAGTTAAACTAGATCCAAATAATAATATGGGTTCAAAACCAAATCAATCCATCACCTAAAACTAGTTAACCAACCCAATAAATCCAAGTTATTTTGGTTAACTATATGGTTTTCAACTTAAATTGCCAAGTCTACTTCTAATTTCATGGATATTTTGTCCTGGATCAAGAAGTTCGTTGACATATCCATATCTTGAATTCTACTCGCTAACACTTTAGAAAGGCTAATATTATACCCCAAACCACTACACAAAGTTAAACTTCTTGTTTTATATAGGAAGAGAGAACATAACGAGAGAGATCAATGTCCTATAAAACATGGCCATGTTATGCTATTCAATTCCCATTTCTGACAGTTACAAGAACAATGTAAATCAACCGGACACATCTCATAATGAAGCGGTATTGGATTCTGTAAATTCGAAAAAGTAACAAATATAGAGACAACTGGTAAGTGACAACCAGCAACATGAAAGGAAAATGCACCACTTAGCAACAAGGCAAGTGTCACTTCCATTATGAGAATACTAGAAGTACTAGAACAATCGGCAATTTAGCAAATTTACTTTTGACTAGAACCAGACAAACTAGAGCTACTTCTGGGGTCGGAGCTGCGGTGGGGTTGGACCCGGGTTGAAGAAATTAAGTCAATAAAAAGACAGGATATGTATTTGCCACCATTTTGCACCCTATGTATAATTTTGTCACGGAAATTCATCTCGTGCATTAGTAAAAGTTAAACAAAAGAACCTCCCCTGAACAGTTCACTGATCGAAAAAACTTCCATACAAGGCAATGCGATAAGAATGAGCATAACAAGGTGTTTATTTTGCTAAACTCCTTACCTTGATGTTGTAGTCATCTCTCTCTGTAATTTGCTGCAAGAGATGTTGGTTTTGAGTTTGTATATCATCATATGCTTGTCCGATATTCTGAAGCAAAGACGGGCATAATTCATAAATGCGTTCAAGATATTCTTACCCCAAAATGTAAAGAACAAAACTAACCTCTATCTCAGACAAGTAGACTTCATTTTCCTCATGTTTGGATTTCAGGACAGCAGAAAGTTTGATCTTTTCCCTGAAAGCAGGCGATTCAATATCTGATAGGGTTTTCATATAAAATCAAAGGAATGGAAAGCATTCTAACCCTCGCCAAATTTGTTAACTAAATTTACTACAATGACCTAACAACTATATGAACATAAGGTAGCAACCTTCAGAAACTTAATCTACAACTCATCTATAGCATAGCAGAAGAGTATAATTCATCCAATCAGTAACATGGCCACTCACTTTCCTAAACAGTAGGACATAGATCAATTTCACAAATCATAGAAGTAGACGATATGCATATTAAAGTGCAATACCTAGTATATTGAAGAAATATCCCTACTCATCTTGTGGACATATAAACAGTCAGTTTACATTGAAGAAAATTATTGTCACCATCTACTGGCAGAGAACAGAGGAGGCTACGTGGAAAATGTGCTATAAGTTTATAAAAAATTATGAATGTTCAGTTAGTAGAAGGCCATTATGATAGAGAATAAAACTTGAAATGCACCTCTTAGAAGCTTCAAACTTCTGTCGCAGATCAGCAATCTCAGCTTCTGCAGCAGCTAACCTTTGCTGGGAGAGAGCCTCAGCTTCAATAGCTGTCTTAACTCGTAATTCCAAGTTGTGCTCATCAAGAGAGGAATTCAGGCTCTGGATTTGAGCCCATGCCTTGTATTCAGAACTCCTAGCTTCTAAGATGTCCCTACAGACCATCTCAACATTAGAGGGTGAAAGTTGCAGATTTGATCATGTCAACATTATATAACAGATTACCGAAATGCAGTCAGTTTCACATAACAAAGTATAGATATTGCGATTTCACCTACAGTTCCAATTTATTTATTTTTCCTTATTTTATATTTTCTGTGGAGGAAAAGAACTCTAATATAACTTTTTTTTTATCTCTAATTCCTCGTAAGTTTTTGATGTACCAAAAGAGGCCTACTTAGTTTACATGTTTGGTGTGCAAACATAGTTTAGGACCTTTGGGTGCTCGGTTCTTAAACATACTTCCGAGGAAGAAAGGAGGCAAACCGATCCTCCAAAAAGAAATACAATTTGTAGAACTTCATTAATGAAATGCACCCCCAAATAGTTATTCCTCTTCTCCAGCATAGTAAAAGCATAACTCCGAAAAGAAACAAAAAGGAAAGATACAAAAGACCAAATCAATAAACTAACAACTCAGTGCAGTTACATAAACTAAGGATCCTACTAAAACCAACAACCAATGATGACTTTATAAAGAAGATAAACAAACTACAATAAATTAGATTTATACAGTTATAATTGTCCTATACACTAAAAAAACTTAAAAACACGACATTAAAACAACAGTAACCAACACCATATTATAGCCCTTATTCAGAAACATCTCAACCAAATGTGGTGAAAAAAAATTAGCGAGTTTCAGCAATGACAGAAACGTAGACAAAAAATAAGAACAAGACCAATTACGAAAGTATCCACATGTCCTCAACCACATGTAATGCTAAGCATTTTCAAGTTCAATCAAAAGAAAAGCATCGTTTATAAAATCAAAAGAGCATCCTCTGTTGAGATTCTGACCTTGAGTCTGGGGATTCACATCTATACATTTCCAAAATGAGCTTCAACTCCAAATCACTCTCCCTCAAATCTTCGACCTGCACCATAAAATACTGAGTTACTACTAAACAATTTTACCATAGTACTCAAACAAAAAAGGTAGTTGCACAAAAAAGCAGCTGCTCTCAAATTTTCTTTTAACAATGAGAAACAAATTTCTAAACAAAAGAGGTTGAAAATAATAAAAAGAGAAAATGAGATAAGACTGTAAAGCAAACTAGGACCTCTTGCAATTATTTACTTATCATCCTTCCACTATTTCAAACATTGAAAAGAATAATAATTCTGAATGGATGAAAAAGGGTGCTTGACGTTTGTGCCTCACAAATCTGGAAGACTGTTTTGCATCATTGAAAGTGTTTGAACTAAAGATAATACTCTAAAGAATAACCAAGCAGCTACCAACATTAGAACTCTGTCACTCCAGTTGCATAAGAACTTCATGGTGGATCCAAACGAAATGGTTCTAATAGATTAAATTTTCTCAAGACAGCAAAGAGGATTACACACCCAGCCAGATTCATGAACTACTCCCAGAAAAAGGAGGCATGATATCTAAGCCTATTCAGACCATAAACTGCAGTGAACCACCAATTGCATCGTTGCATCTACCGTACTGAACAAACAACTGACTGAACCCTAGGGACCTCCACCCTAGAAACTATCTAGTGTGCCACATAATAATAACACCCTATGCCACTCCACAAGAAGGAAGTTAACCTGATTCTTATGCCTAGACTTCCAAAAACTACTAATCATATACCAACTTCAATACATTCCTGAACAAAGACAATATCTAGGATGCCTTCAAAAGGACCTCCCCCGCAATTTCTCATAAGCATAATGCACATTCCAATGTCCAACTGACAACCTTCATTGTCAAACAACACAAATGCCCACCCTCCCCCTTCCCTAGTGGACGAACAAGCTTGACCTTTTAAATCTTGAGCTTGTACGTATCCCATTTGGAATTGGGTTTCAGTATTCATCAAATTACTTTTGGACTCCAGAAGTAGTTTTGAAAAGAGAGTTTGGCAAGAATGACCTTCAAAAATGCAGATAATATTGTTTTAGCAAAAGCACCTGTACAGACTACAGTTGTTCCACCAAAAGTTATTTTGAGGTCCAGTCAAAGCTCTCTGGCTTTTATTAACATGATCCTTTTGATGTCATACTTGGTAACAAATATGACCAGAGACATTATAATCACTTTTGACACAATAAGCACTTTTAAGAATTTATATATATATATATATATATATATATATATAAAATAAAAAAACACACAAACTGATTTTCAAAATAAACACCTTCCTCTTGATATATTTTCAGAAATTACTTTTCCATCATCTGAAGCCATGCCAAACCAATAATTCCTGTGTTTAGAGAACAATTTATTAGACACTTCCAGCATCCCCTATTCTCTCGTATTAACTAGCTTAACCCCAACCAAGCAAGAAAGTCATGCGAATCGCAGTCATCCAACACCTACCACCCCCATAGATTTTAGGGAAAGAATCTCCTTTAGAAACTTATCAAAAGTTAAATTTTAGTACAAAAATCAATTTCCCTTGCACAATATAAAGATGGAACATAGTTGGCAGCATAAGGAACACATGACATGCAAAGATTATCTTTGATATTCAAAATGTTCATTGGATACGTTGTTGGGCCCTCTCTCTAAAAGCTTAAGCATTTAGAGCAGTTGATAACTTAAGATGGTATCATAGATCTACACATACAAGGTCATGAGCTTGCAAGATGTTCCCCCTTATGTTGCTAGCAGGGTTACACATTGTTAGGTTTGTGCATAATTATGCACCTTGGTTTGTCTTTCTACATTCAAGTGGGGGTTACAAAAGGGGAGTGTTAAAGGATGACACATTATTAGACCCCTCTCTACCACTCACCTTTAAACATCCATTTCATTCATTATATATAATATTCTATGAAGATAAAGTCCAGATTTCATTATTGTCATATTGCACATTGAATAACAGTAAATGGTAGTACCAACATGTTATAATAACAGTGTCTAAATTCAAGTGAATAAAGAAACAAATTAGAACCGCCCCATCAAGGAAATTGGTTACCAGATTATCAAATGACGATCCCGCCCTTAGACTCATTACGTTGTTCGACTGAACTCGTTGGACAAGTATGGGAAATCCCGAGGGGTAGGAGATTGATTGTATATGGATGCTGTTATTGATTAGCTACAGATACAATGCAAGTTGGCCTACAAGTCTAGGGTTCCCATGAATGTTGAACACAATGGTAAAAAGGGAAAAATTTCATCCCATTCCAAATCAATACTCAGTCTAATCACATTGATTGTCATCTTGAAATCATGTTACAAATATGGAATATATGGGCGACAGAGATATTACAATTTTTTTCAAATCATTCATTATACTCCCTCTGTTCCTAAAAGATTGTCGTTTAAGGTTAATTCACACAGATTAAGGAATATAATTAATACCTAGCAAAAATACTATACTACCCTTATTAATTGTCTCAACCAATTATTCTATTCCCAATGTTTCTTATTCAATTCAACTAATTACTTCTTATTCAACCAATTACTACTTGGATTATAGCATTGAATTGAAATCATTGGAAAGGAAAGAAAGCTTTAAATAAGGGTTAAGTAAGAAAAAAATAGCTAATGCGTATTGATAAACTCAAAACGACAATCTTTTTAGAACAAAAATTACTTCCTAAAACGACAATCTTTTAGGAACGGAGGGAGTAGCATATAAAGTTTAGTTTATAAAATATACTATAAATTACTCCCTCCGTCCAACTTTACTTGTCCTAATCGACTTTATATGGTCAAATTGACCATATTTAGAATAAAAAAATTATTCTTAAGTTTATTAGTTATAAGCACAAAATTATGAAAGTACATAGAATACTATCAAAGTCAACTTATTTGATTTAAAATTTTGTAGTACATTTGTTTAATTATTAATTTTAAAATTGGTTAATTTGACCTTAAAAAGTCAATTAGGACAAGTAAAGTTGGATGGATGGAGTATAATTTATGGTATCTAAATGTGCAATTGGCATATCTCAAAATTTGTGTCACAGAGATTGTTTTAAAAGATGCTTAATTCGAGATCGAAAAAGTATCAGGGAAATTATAGGGTACTTGGAGGGGGAGTGAACTTGTGGACAACAAGTGTCGAAATCAAGAGGCATGAAAAAAGTTTACCATATAGGGCATTAACATTATTTATCCTTCCATAACAGTTAACTTTTAGTTTCAAACACAAAGCATATCATACCACAGCTTGTAACTTCTTTATATCAGCAGCTTGGTTAGATGATCTAACAGATAATGTTTCACACTCTTTAGCCTGTAAATACAAAAGCAGTGATTTTGAGCAAGCTGTGTCAAGGAATACATCATTTATAATTATATATCAATGACGCCAACCTTTAGATCAAGAACATTTGAAAGACATTGAACATCAGCCCGCAGAGAATGAACATCAGAAGCAGCCTCTTTATATTTACTTAGTTGAGTCTGCATGCTGCCCATGTCCGCAGGAAATGAAGAAACCAATGCTTTAAACTCTGCGATGATTTCTTTTCTACCTGTATGGACAGAGGTAATATAACAGGATGTGATATTATATAGAAAATTACTGCACATTTAACGAAGATTTCAGGAAAATTATCAAAATTTCTATACCAGGTTCTCTTGATGCTTCTTCTAACTTAGTTTCAATCAAATGTCTTTCAGTAATTTGTTTCTTTATCTCCTTTCCCAGCACTGATATTCTATAATCAGCAACTACAGCAGATCGATGGAAAACATCAACTACATCACTTTTCAGGTTAAATTCTTTTTCCCGCCAGGCAAGGTTATCTTTCTCAACCTATTGTATAAAAGAAAAGATAATGGTAAGCATTAGAACAAGACATTCAAAAAAATGGGAGTCAAAACCAATGAAGCTACCAACCAGTTACAACCTGTAGTTTTTCAAATAAGGCTTGATATTGTACTACAGCTGCTTTTGCCTTTGCAAGTTGATCTTTTACCAATATGTAGGCTTGGGAAGATGATATACACTTCACATTTTTCATATTGTTCTGCTAGCAAACTCCCAATTTAGAACATGAGTCACAAAGTAGTATTAAACTAAAAACAAAATATATAGGGAACCCCAAAGAGTAAAACAAAGAGAGATAAATACCATTAAAGTTTAAACTGAACAAATATATGAGAATGAAATATCAACCTGCAAATCAGCTAACTGCTTCAATAGTTCAATTCTCTCTTCATAAAGACGCTTGAGTTCAAGAAGCCGTAAAGAAGATTGATCCTGTACAAGAGCTTAATTCATTAAATACAAATAGCAGCTTACTTGTGACTGAATTTACAGAGATATAGAAATTTGTCAAAAGCTTACCAGTAACTCCTTGAGTGCAGACTCCATATCTTGCAAATCTTTTTGTTTATCCCTTGCCCTGTCGCTAGAAACATGCTTATTCCCAACAAGGACAGGGAAAAATGCTCCCTTTGCAGCATCTTTTTGTGCTTTTAGAGTAGCCAGTTTACAGTTACTTTCATCAAGTTCAGCAATGGTACTCTCCAACTCCCCTTTAAGAAAACAAACAACATTATAACTATTTATGGACCATGAATCCATGAACACAATGGTCATAGAATAAAATATATAAGCTCATACTAGAAAGTACCAATTTCATAACAATAAGTCAGACCAAAGAGTAGTAATAAAATTTGTTGTAGAATTTGACTGAATAATAAGAGGCTACTGGAATATATCATATGTTCAGCAAACACAAACAAAATTAGAAGTTCTATTCAAAAATGGACAGATATAATGTTAGATTGCAAGAACTTCATAGCACCTGGATCTCCCTTAATATTTGATATAGAAAAAACAACAATAAAAATGGGCATAACACTAAGAGAAATCAGATACTTAAATCTAATTTAACAAATCGTAAGCAACTTGTTATTGGAGAAGGCTGATCCAAACTTTAATTCAAAGGTGATTATAAAGCTTCTGCTTTAGGCTCTACGACTAATTTACTGGGGGTTCGGGGGAAGCGTCCCCGGCCTAAATCTGGAGGGATAGTTTTGTACTTTCGGCTGAATTAGGGTTACTTATATTCGTTATATAAGGAAGGGTTCCTGCAATTGTATTATGTACCAATTTTTTAAGAGATAGTGAAATTGTCAACCGCCGACTATAGATTAGCCCAAACGTTTTGGGTGAACCACGTAAATCTTGTGTGATTGTTTTCTTTCGATTTTTCTTTACTATTGCTTTCGCTGCGTTGTTATTCTCTAATACAACTATTATATTACAGATCTTTTCTTAGAGTTACTTAATTTAACAAATTATAGACATACATGGACAGGTCACAACAACTAAAGAGTAACTTCATTGTACAAGAAAATGTCTTAAGAACATTGCAATGCTTGGAATAATGAAGTGGCTCAATAATTACTACTGATTTAAATGGTCTGTAGCTTACCAATCAGATTTCATACAGTTAGAAATGGATACCATTCAGACAAATATAATACAGAGTATGCGGAGAACACAGACGCCTGCATTCTAACATATGTATATCTGCACATAGAACAACAATATATGGAGCAAGTAAATGACAATCCCAACTTCCTGAGAGCTAGTCTATAATGAGTGTATGTACCCAGCAACAAATGGCACATATAAATAAAACCCCAAATCCAGTCATTTTAAGATACAAATTCCACCAACATATCCACGAGCATTACAGGCAAGTTACTAATATGCATTCATAATTTTTGCCCCAAAAAAATCTACGACTCTACGTTGAAAGATCAAAGCTCAAAATAAGAATAAGAATAATTAAAGATGTGGATCACAAAAGAAGTAACTCATCCACCTCAAGGAACAGAGGTTCCTGAACAAAAATCAAGACTCTTTTATAGAAAGTTTAACAAGTTCTAACACTCACCCTTTCTACATAGGAAACAGGTATGTGATATTCTAAACAGATTTACTCAATCAGGCCTACAGAAGACCAACATTTTCTATTAAAAAAAATGAGCTCGCAATCATATTAATTTATTTACAAATGCAGCTTAATCCAGTCAATACATAAAATAAGATGTTGGCAAAGGTGAGAAATTTACCTCTCAAACGTTTAAGATCGGCTTTATTCTTTGCATCTGTATCTCGATGGCTCTGCATTTCCCTAGCCAATGATCTGTGCTTTAAATGAAGATCACTTATTACCAATCTCAAATTCTTAACATCCATTTCTAAATCACCAGTTTTATTTTGCCTACATGAACCTACATAAGGGAGCAGCAAATAGAAAGAACTGAGGGAAAGGATACAGAAAAGTAGGCTGATAACAGATACTTCAAACATTAAATCTACACAATTAGTCTCACCATCTTCTGGAAGTTCCTTCAAAGCTGCAGCATATAATCCATCCTTCAAGCTCCACAAACCATTAATGGCATCTACAATATTACATAATATGTTTTTGGTCCTTTCAGCAGCTGTTCTCCTATCTTCATCAATCTGATTTGGAATGTTACTCACAGAGCTACATTCAGTTGCACCTGTTTCTAAAAGTCGACTAAGAAATACATCCTCAACGGAAGACAAAGCACCACCTAACAATCGTGTCAGCAATGAAAAATTCAATTTTCAAATATATTCTCATAAACACAATTTGCAAGTACATTTAGCTGTAACACTGTCGATTTCAACATAAGTGTGCAACTTCAAATAGAAGGGTGATGTATAGACGTCCCAACAATAAACCAGTAGGGTAGACCAACAAGTGTAAAATGTTTATTGTGCTTAAAAAATTAATTTAAAAAGACAAACAGGGTATGACAAAATTAATCAACTTATGAATGATTCATGCCGGGGGAATAAAGAGACTAACAGAAATTTGATGTCAAATAGATACTGAAATTAATTAGAAGAACAAAGAACTGGAATTTATAAATTAAACAAATACAAACTAGGAGAAAAGAAAAAGCTATACATGGAAAAAAAATGTTATCAAAGAAACAGAATTTGAGAAGTCAAGAAGTTAAAATGAACCAAAGAGATGGAGAAGAAGAATTAAAATAAAATAAACACCAATTGCGATGGAGAAAAGGTAGTAGCTTGAGTAAGAACAATTAATGGTTGGATAGGCATCTGCGCGCAGACAATAAACTTGAAGATTTCTAATTAAATTGAATTAACCTATTTTCAGGGAGACGCCAAGAGAGAAAAATAAGAGGGACTTACGTAACTTGCACTAACAATGCCCCATATTTCACATTTTGCTAAATCTGGTGAACACATCAACTGGTCCAAGAAACATGATACTTATGTGTTTCTGGAGAATACTATTTACTTTGTTGTAAGAGGGAGTAAAGATAGATAAGCCCCAGTCTCCAAAAGACACTGCCAACTACTAAGTCCAGTTATAACCAATTCACCAACACTTCAATGGAACTTTTTCTTGCATTTAGCATGGATTATTCTTAACATTACTTTCTCGACTGAAATGGATATATACACAAAAAAACACATGCACTAAAGCATTTTCTTAAGAAGGGGGGAGAGAGATAGGGAAGATAAGCCTTTTTCAGATACTGGTTTATATATTTATATAATATATTCACAAGCACGCAGTAAAGTCAGATTGTTAGAATATGAAGAAAAATGAGAAAGCAATATAGAGATCATGGGAAGGAAAATTTAGGACTTTCTACATTTGGATGAAATGTAAACATGTCATTTTATTCACTCTTCTACATAGAAAATAATATTGATTAGGAAAGAAAGAGAAGAAAAAGATAAGAGCATGCATAGGTATTAAAGGTAAAAGGCGCAATAATGCGTTAAAGGTCTACTTGGGATTAGGTGCAAGGCGAGACGAGGCGTGCGCATCATCGAACTAAGGTGCAAAATCAAAAAAGTACAATATATATGATCATATATATAATCATATGAAAGATGAAACTCCTAAACAACGAAAGCTTGTTATACACATTTAATATATATGTGTGTATATGGGACACAATTATTTCCGTAAACCCAATAATCAGATCATTTAAAGGTGAACACTTGCAAATTGCAATAAAAATAGCTAGTAAAGAAACAATGAACACTAGAAAACCCAAACCAAACAATCAAAATAGAATTAGATGAAAATAGAAAATAAATGAGTTATCAATGCAATCAATGTAAAGTAGATTTTTTAAAAAATGATTTTTGAAGAAAACCCATGTAAAGTAAATAGAAAACAAATGAGTTTTTAAGGTAATCCATATAAAGAAAATAGTTAGAAGAAAAATGGGAAAGAAGCAATCAGAAGATAAGAGAAAGATTCCATACAATCAGTGGTCATTATACGCTTTAGAGTGATGATCAGTTGTCGCAGATCACGGGTAGATCTGCTGCAAAGGCATGTATCTCTTCTCTTTCTTCTCTCTTCTTTTTCTTTTCTCTTCTCTTTTTTTCTAACTTTTGCCGCTGCCGAATATTTTTTTCTCTCTTTTAGTTTTGTTAAAGAGGCTAGACTAGGTAAATGAGTAGCTCAGATCATATTAGATTAAAAAATGGACAGATGTGATTGACTCGGTTTAAATTAAAGAAGCAAGGACCTTGTGCGCCTCGGGACTTATGCCTAGGTCCCAAAGGCATGCACCATGTTGAAACCGCTGGGCCTTTAAGCAAGCGAGGCACCAACCATTCGCTTGGATGGGCCTTGGCCCATGGGCCTACGCGCGTGACTTAGAGCAACTTTAATAACTTTGAGAGGATGAGAATCCTCCAAAACTAGAAAAGTATGAAACTCATTTACACGCATAAAAAATCCGAAATTGAGTGAACTTTTTTAAACTCCACTTCGTAAGGATTAAGTTAATAATACACTAGTTTGATACCATAATACTTATATATTCCCAAAATTAGAAATACAATAATAACGAACCTCACGTACCCAGAATGAATGTAAATACATATTCCAGAAAAAGCATGCAATACATTGTGGGCCTCATCTTGACCAGGCAACACCAAATCATTCTTACAAGACAAAATGATATAATGCACTTCTATTAAAAATGATGTATTTTGTTTACAGCAAAAGCTGGTGAAGAAGGAGAAAGTGAAAGGAAAAGTAGAGGATGACAGGAGTTCCTACAGGTATATAAAAAAGTGTGTGTGTGTGTGCGTATATATATACGATATATATATATATATAGGTATGTATGCATGCATGTATATATATACACAGACAGGAGCACAGAGAAAAAGTCCCAAATTGAAACTTCAAGAACTTAGAGAAACGAAGTCAGGAAAGGATGAATCAGCTTACTGTACTATCGTGCATCCCATGTCAAATAGCATCAATCACTGATCATACCCTGCTTTTTATCCCTTCAATCCGAACTATGTAATACAAACCGTCAACTCAATTCAACAAAGTCTTTCATCCCAAATTAGTTGGGGTTGGCTAGAAATGAATTCCATGTGCAAGCAAAAAAGTAGGAAGAGAAGCAAAAAAATTAAAATATAAAATTTTATAAAAAAAATTAAAAGGAAAGAATATAAAATAATAAAACATCTCAATCTAGCAAAATATTAACATTAATTGAACAGTTTTGAAGTTTGTAATAAGTACCAACTAAAATACAACCTAAGGACGGGAGCACTGCTCCATCAACCTAAAGCACTAGGAAAAACTAAACCAGAGTCATTCATAAATTAATAATGATGTTATTTGAGAAACATATGCCTGAGTAATACATGATGACAAAATCAACAAATTATGAAAAGAGAAATAGCCGTAATACAACTGTTGGCAAAGAAAACTAACCTTTATCAGCCCATTTGGTTTTAGCATCTAGACCTAGGTCACTTGAGTCCTTCATGCGAGCGGATCTTGTTTCCAAGTCATCAACCACCTAAAAAGACTCAAACTTTCAATCAAGAAATATACAAATTTTAAGTTATTACAGTAATCGAAGATAAATTAAAGAAAATCCAAAACAGTAACATGGACCATAGGTACCTCTTCCCAAGTCTTATCGACCTCTGCCAATGTTTTATCATATGGTAATTGCTTATCCCTCAGATGACTGAATTTGTTCTCAAGAGCAGTACACTCGGCCTTTTGAGCTTCTAATTTCTGAACAAGCTTTAAATTTTGGAACTGAAGTACTTTGGTATCAAGCTAAAGCAGCATGGAAAAGAAAATCGTTTAAATCCAAACTAACCACTTGTGATGCAGTAAAAGAGAACAACATGGCACCTACTTTTTAGTAGTGCTTCAGGTAAACAACCTAAGACTATATACAATTACCAACCAAACACTTTCCCCAAGAATTAAGAATAGTTAACCCAAATTCGGATAAACTCAATTCTCCCCTCCCCTATTAACCACTAACTGAGTTGGGCGACCCATGAAGTAGTAAGTTCGCCAACCAATTCGCCATTTTTGGCGATTCCCCTTCAGTTCAAGAGCAAAAAAAGAAAAAAAATAAAACCCTAGAAATGGGTTGCTAGCAACAGCATATAATCAGAGCATCAAGACATTAACTTGACAAGTAAATTAACATGAATTTGATGAATGAAATTGCAGCGGATATGCTTAGAAACTTCAGTGTAAAGAGGTGAAGGGGTTACCTGGTATTCCATTGTATGATTGAAGAGATCGCCGTTGAATTGGGTCGCCGATAATGGAGAGATCGACGTTGAATTGCCCTTCCTGCTCATCTGGAAACTCTCAGCAATTAACAAAGAGAAAGGAGAACTGCCGTTAACTGAGAAAGAGAAGGGGTAAGGAGAAGGGGTTTCGGGTGAGATAGAAGGGTCCTTCCATTAAATCAGGCCTGTAGGATGTTTTGGTGAGTTGCATCATCTTTAAATCAAAGAGAAGATGACACATGGAAAGTTATAAATTCAAGTTTTTAGTCAAAATAAATTGTACTCCCTCCGTCACAAATTAATTGTTCAATTTTAATTTTTTAAAATCTAATTGACTATTTTTAAAACTAATCTTTTTATTATTTTTGCTAAAATATAGATGAAAAGATTATAACCAAAAGAAAGTATATACAATTTATTACTAATCCCAATTTTTATAATTTTAAAAATATATTTATATATACTTAATTATTAATTCTAAAAATAGTCAATTTGACTTAAAAAAGTCAAAACTGAGCAATTAATTTGGGACTAAGGGAGTATTTGACACTATGAAACCCATTTTGACTTTTTTTTCTTTTATCGATTTTGGATTAAAGTTTTTAGCAAACAAAAATGACTCAATTAGATCAAAATTAGCTCGACTCCGACTTTTGAGAGTAGGCTCCAATTATTGTATGTAATGATCTAGGTTAAATTTTGAGTCCGAAATAAATTCTTGGTCAAATTCATATGTAATGATTTAGGTTAAACTATAAGTCTGAAATAAATTTATGTAGGATCAAATTAATATAAATAATGAACTAAATCACTAGTCTAATATTTCATCCGTCCCAGGATAAAAGTCCTGGTAGACTTTTTACGCATATTAAAGAAGAGGATTGAAATGACAAAATTGTCCATAATAATATGTCATTAATTATTTTCAATGTAGGTGAAAGAGTGACTTTTTTGCTTTTCAATTCAAATATTTTCAACACATAACTAATTATACTTATTAAATATGAAGAGAGAATTAAAATAAGAAATATTTAATGTTACGTGTATAATAGAAAAAAATATGTAAGAGATTGGTTATTAAAGGAAAGTGGACATTTAACATGGGACTACCCAAAATAGTAATAAAGGTTTTTTTCATGGGACGGAGGGAGTACTATTTTTTCAATTATATTAGTCCACTTCAAATTTACCTAAAAAGTCATAACTGAAATTATTATACTTAGTAACTTTGTTTCTCATATACAGACAACTTATTTCCATGCGTTTTAATGAAAAATTATGGTGTTACATTATTATTGTTACTAGTGTAATAGCTTGTGAGAGGCACGAGTTTTATTTATTAACAATTGTTTATATTGGAAATAATAATATTTGATCAAAATATTTATATGGCTAAATAAAATGAGCGATATATAAATTGTTCATATAAAAATATTGTTTACCACGGATAAAAATGGTAAGTACATATAGTTTTATTGGTGTAGTCACCCCTAGAGTTGTTGAAACACGTATACTTACTGAAAAACAGCTCTTCCTCTCCATTTTCTTTACTTTTTTTGTCCAAAGGATATTCAGAAAATAAAAGTAAAAGTAATTGAATGATATGGTGAAGAAGAAAGGAGGGTGTGACGCCCCCAAAATTAGGTATTTATCACCCATCTTGGGTCGTCAGATACATGGTACAAAATACAAATACAAACTTAATTATACAAATGTCGTGTAACATACGACAATACATAAACTGATAGTTCTAATAGAAATATTGTCATCTAGACAATATCCATACTCAAGGAGTCCTCATTACATTTATTGTCACACTATTTAACAGAATGGTGAGGACTACTAATGCTATCTTCTGGACCATCACTCCTTTCCCTGACTCGTCCCAGCTATATTCTCATTTCCTGAAGAGAACATTGAAAGAAAAGGTGAGCTCAACTAGCCCAGTAAGAAACATTATGACTAAGATAATGAAGAATAAATTATCAATAGTCTTCAACAATGTTAAACTGATAAAATACAATAGACATCAAGTTTAACTGCAGCGGAATAAGCAATCCATTAGAAGAGTCAAGTAGAGAATAAAACCTACTATCCTCTATGATTTAAAAATATTTTCATCAACTTTTATCACTTAGACTCAGCTTAATAAATAAACCACATCTTCTAATCATCCTTGTATTACGGGCCAATGATATTCATTAAATCATCAATGATCATGACTATACCGAAAAATTTCTAGTCATAATCATACCAAAAACTGTCTATCAATGCATTACAAGCCACTGAGGACTTTTACCACACCACTTATAACATCACAGTTCATGATTATACCGAATGATCCATGGTCATAATCATACTAAGTCCATCTATGCACGTAAGCCAAAGATGACTTTTAACATAAAATAAACATGAGGATGATGACAATGTTATAGGAATTCAATTAAATAAGTTCAAGAATTAGTTTATCCAGGAACTAATAATATCCAAATTGTCAACATGATACTTCTTTGTAAAGTAACAGTCAAGAATGCTCAGAAGAATATTTTCATGAAAAGATACTGGATGAAGCGCAAATATCAAGGATATTCCACTAATTTCATGGAGTATAGAAATCAAAACTTTAACCAAATGAGTATAATAAAGAATATATGAAACTGCAAATGGATTTTCACCAGCCATGCGGTAATCCACGTATACAGATCATTTCCACAATTTAATAAGGAATGAATATAAAGGATCATTCACCATGCATGTGGCAATCCACATAGACAGGTTATTCCAACAGAATAATAAAGAATGGAATAACAGAAAGATTCACCATGCATGCGATAGAGACCGCACAGACAGGTTATTCCCAACAGAATAATAAATGTGGAATAATAAATATGGAACCAGGTCAGGTGAAATTCACACCGACAGGATATTCCGACAGAATAATAAATACGGAATAATAAATGATGGAACCAGGTCACGTGAAATTCACACCGACAGGATATTCCGACAGAATCGTAAAGAATGGAATAATAAAAGAATTTCACCAAGTATGCGGTACTTCGCATAAACAGGTTATTCCAACATAATAATAAAGAATGGAATAACAGAAGAAGATCACCAAGTATTGGGTAAACCGCATATACAGGTCATTCCACCAAGTATAGGGTAAACCACGCATACAGGTTATTCCAACAGAATAATAAAGAATGGAATAACATAAGTTCTCTTCATGAATAAGAAAGAATAACACCCCTTACCGTTTTAAAGAAGAACTGAAATAAAGAAGTAGTTAAGTGACAGAATACTCTTCTTCTTTCTCTCTATAGTTTCTCTCTCTAAAGTTCAGTGAATTCGTAAGAAAATAATGAAGGAATGAGCTTCTATTTATAGGAAAATGGAATGCATAGTAACTAATCCATGAACGGTCCAGATTGATTTACTTTAATCTGACGGTCCATATTTAAAGAAAAATCTTTTAAATAAAATATAATATATTCTATTTATAGAATAACTTTAATAAAGTATTCTGTTTTATATAAAAAGATGTTTCTGTTTTATTACGTTAATAATATGAATAAAACAAAACTTCATTATCGCAAAATAATTCATATTATTAATTGACAACAATTGAATCAAACTGAGTGACTTCTCACATAAGCATCAATACCGTGTGCTACTATGCAACCACACGTATTACTGTACTTTTACTACCGAGTAGTTCAACAGTATCAACGGTAAAACTTCTGCCGTTATTTTTAAAATATTTTTGTC
Organism: Panax notoginseng; assembly: GCA_016801055.1. Lineage (NCBI taxonomy): Eukaryota > Viridiplantae > Streptophyta > Magnoliopsida > Apiales > Araliaceae > Panax > Panax notoginseng. Next base: position 204,425,216 of record CM029017.1, read on the forward strand.
GTTTTCTCAATCCGACAATAATTCCGTTGTGGGGTCCACCAATGATTGTACCGTCGTACGAATATTTCCCGTAAATAGTAACTCGTGAATAGTACTTCGACACAAAAAGTGTCCCAAATACTCGAGTGAACAATACTAGAGTGAATAGTAATTTGGGTGAATAGTAACCTGTGAATAGTAATTCGTGAATAGTGACCATATATTTTATGACAACTTGTTTACTTAAAAAAAAATCACATATCACCCTTAACTTTAACCTTTTATCAATTTAACCATTTACCAAAATAGAAAAATTGAATACTTTTATTTCATAAAATTCGGGGTCTCACAGAGGGAATAGAGGCCTATTTATACAAAACATAGTAGACTTTTGGTATTATTCTTATAGTGTATATAAAATGCATTTATGTGACAGTTAAAGAGTGACTATTAATTTTAAGTGATTATGTGTGTTAGTACAAATGCATATATTTGATTTGATGATGATATAGTGTATATTTGTAACCAATGGCATTTGTGAAGTACTTAAAATGAAAATGATATAAAAGGACTTAGAATAGAAAATCAAACTTGTTAAGTTGATACATTTCATCAAATGAATCGAATGTATAGAATTTAGGAAATTAGAGGATCGTAAAGCTTATTGGACGATCGTAGAGCATATTAATCAAGTTCACAGAGTTTACTCAATGATCGTAAATCAAATTAAAGATCACACAGTCTGCTAAAAAATCGTAAAGTGAATTGAAGTTTGTAAAGTCTGTTAAAAAATAGTAGAACAAATGCAAAATTGCAAAGTCTACCGAAGATCATAAAGCTTATGGAACGTAAAGTTCACCGAGCCAGATACTATGCGACCATTATAAACTCTACGACTAGGAAAATCGTAGAGTACAATAGTTCTGACAATGGGCTGACAATGTCAAGACCCGTACAGTGAAGATCTCAAGATAGTTGTTGAATATCTTAAGTTTAAAAAGAAAATCATATCAAATTGTGTCTAACAGCTAGTTCGGTGCAATGACAGCGCATACGTGAATGTCATTGTAGCAATTTAATGTGATATATCACAGCCGAAAGCAAGCTGACTCATCCTCTCTAAAAGTCAATAATCGAAGATTTTCTAGGATCGAAGCATTAAATGAGCAACGACAACTTTCCTCGAGAAAATCTCGAGGACGTCTATAAAAGAAATGGAGATTCAATCCAACAGTAATGAGAAAAACGATCAAGAACTCTTGCTCTGCTGTTAAGTCTTTCATTACTGGACTTAAATCCACTTAGCAGAACCTCTAAATCACACATTCTTTTTATGGTTGTTCAAGTCTTAGTTATCTATTGTAACCAAGTTTAAGTGACTTGAAGGGTTCTGTGTGAACTTGTCTTAGTAACTTGTACCAAGTCTTAGTGACTTGAAGGAATCTTAGTGATTCATCTGTTGTAACTGTTCTTAGTGAACATATCTCAGTGACAACCCTCATCCTTAGTGGATTATATCTACTCGAAGAGTAGAAGAGTGGACTAGGAGATCTTTGTGCTTCGAACCACTTAAAATTTTGTGTGTCCTCTTTAAATTTTGCACTTACATTTTTGCAAAGTCTTTTATATTTAATTGTAACTTAATATATTCCACTTGTGTGCTAAATTCAAAATTGAGAATCTTTCAAATCTTTGAAGGGGTTTTTTCAAAGTATCATTCCACTGTGCTTAGTTAAATTAGCCTACTTAATTTATAAATTGGTAATAATTCCTTAAAAGAAATTTTTTAAAGGATATATTCAAACACTTTTTTAGATCTCTTAGTGCCTTTGGGATACAACAAGTGGTATCAGAGCAGGTTCTTATGAACAAAGCTTAAAATGCTTGTGTAGATTAATGGCACAAAATAAAACCAGTTTTTGAGCTTGGTGGTAGAAACAAGCCACCTCTATACAATAAAGACAAATTTGCTAATTGAAAAGTTTGAATACAAGCATACATGGACGCGATAGATGAGGATTTGTTAGACGCAATGATCAATAGAATGTATGTCCCCAGAAAACTCGTTCCAACGACTGATGATCCAAACAAAGTGGCAATCAAATAAAGAGTCGAATGGACAAATATGGAGAAGAAGTTGGTGCAACTCGATAAAAGAGCCAAGAACATCATGTTCATGAATTTAGAAGACGATTTATTTGAGTACGTGGTCAACTGCAAAATGGCAAAGGATGTGTGGGAAGCTCTTTTGATGATGAACGATGGAATAAAAGAAGTAAGGGAAAACAAGCAATCCCTACTGATCCAACAATATGAAATGTTCTCCCATGTTCTTGGGGTGAACATAACAACCTATGAAAGATTTAACATTTTGCTCAACTTCCTCAGAACATTTGGGAAGGTCTATCCAAACAAAGACCTTAATATTAAATTCGTGAAAGCACTGTCAAACAAGTAGGATGCGAAAACCACTGCGATTAGAGAATCTAATAACCTTCATGAAATGACACAAACTTTACGGTAATCTTCTTACCTATGAGCTGAAATTAAATTAACAGGCATAAACTACATCAGAACCCAAGAGGAAAATGATAGGAGACGCCCTTAAAGCTTCAAAGGTAGCTTTCAACAACCTTGTTGAAGATGATTTTAATGATGATGAAGACGATGAATACATAGCTCTACTTGCCATAAGATTAAGGAAATTCATGAGAAAAGGAAGAAGCAGCAAGCCCAATAGATACAATAACAACAATAGCAACTATCGTGATCACTCAAAGGACTTATGTTACAATTGTAAAAACTAGGTCATTATATCGCTGAGTGCAGCAAGACCCTGAGAGTGGAGTTAAAGAAAAATAAGAAGAAGAAATAAACGACCTTAAAGTATGAATTCAAGGGCTACAATAAAGTTCTAGAAGAAGGATAAAGGCTTAGTGGCTGATGGGTCGTTGAGTGATTCTAATAATGATTCAAACTCAAAATCCAGTGAAGATGAAGGACCCAGATGGCCAACTTGTGTTTTATAGCCATAGAAGCAGAAGCTAACAAAATCACTGAAAGTCAAGAAAGTGGCATTAGTGAGGCATTACTACAAAACAATAAATAGACAACGCAGAAAAAATGTTGTGGTTTCAATCAGCAAAACGTCGTGGTTAAGGGTGTCATCTATTTGACACCCTTACACAACGTTTTTAAAACGTTGTAGTTAGACACATTCTACAACGTTTTTTAAGAAAAAAATGTTGTAGATTTGTTCTTCATAAATTAGTAGATGCATGAAAACGTTATAGAAGATATAATTCCACAACGTTTTTTGGCTAAAAATGTTGTAGTTTAATATATCAGACAACATTTAGGCACATTTACACAACGTTTTTAAAATGTTATAGATTGACTTGAAAAGAAAAAAAATAGAAAAAAAAAGTTGTGGCTCCCCTATATTACCAGTGTACCTGCAATCTGCTAATGCCATAATATATAGCTAAAATGTCTAAATTCTCATTTAATTTTAAAGCCAAAATGTATCAACCATTCAAAATACATCCCAATAATACCATTCGTTTACAGTTTCAAATTACTACATCCACAAAATATATACCAAACTATCCATATATACATCTCAAATTCACTTTTCAATATAAATTATTACTATATTGAATTGTGAATTTGATTACATCCACAAAATAAACCAAACTATCCATAAAATTAAGTTACTACCTAAGCATGTGCAACTCCCTGACCTAAAGCAGCAAAAGATAGGTTTTAGTTCTCAAAAGCAATTGCACATCTGTAAGAATTAAAAGATCTCCATCTTCATTGCAAATATTACGACCACTTTCATCCTGCAATTCAAAAAAACCAGAGTATAAGCAGACTAGTGAAAAGAAACAATGATACACCAAAAAGTAGAAAATGAACATCGTTTTTGTAAGATTCTTGTCACCATAGCAGTACCCTTAAGAATCAGAACCAACAAAAACCATTTAAATTGCCTCCTTTTTTTCTTTTTTCTTTTTCTTAAATTACCCAAACAATAGAGTATCTTTCAGGAACTTATATTTACACAGACAATAAATAAGTGTGTAGTGTGTTACTCCTGCTTTAGAGAACAATGAAGATGACTGCCCCCAACGAGGTGTAGTTCTATGTGCACAAACACTATTACCCCATCCCCCCATGTATTGGTTCGTAAAAAAAAATGGTACGAAAGGTTAATAAACTTTATCAATAAATATATGGTAGGACATTCTACTTCTCTTCTGTTTGTTCACAGTTTGTGCACATAGAACTACTCCCCCAACTAGTTTTCCAATGTAAAGCCTATTTAATCATTCATAGGATAAATGCCAAGAAAGATACAGCTGGAGAAGTTTATAAATACTAAACACATAATAACCTATGATGTTATATAATATAACACTAGTTGTATTGCGGTAATCAAATTCTTATTGCATGTAAACCTCATAATCCGGCTCTCTACGCATGTCAAATTTTACCGAAAGATCATAATTAACAACCAAGTTAATCTACCCAGAAAAAATCACATCATATCATGAAAATTTGAAGCACAAAATATGGAAAACATTAAGGCAGAGAATAAAGAGGTAAAACCTGTGTTTGGTCAAAACCGCGAGCGAGAAGATCAGTTGAAATTAGAACCTGAGTCAACCCATCTTTAAACTCCTTGACAATCTTGTCCCAATAGAAGTAGGTACATGCCTAGAGAAATCATTGTTGGAAAGATCTCTATAAAAAATAAGATACTGTTAGTCTAGAGGGTGTGAAACAAGCACAACAATAGCCATTTTCAATGAGAAACTTACAGTGTATCAAGATGGCTGTAGCAAACCAAAGCTAATCTCTATAAGCAACAATAGTAAACAACCAACAATTGGCTTGACAATCATTTAATGCAACTACATCAACCAAAATTGTAGCAGAACCACAGATCGCAGCAAATAGACCAACAAGGAGTAAATGCAGAGGCCAACAACAACAACTGTAGCCAAACTGCCAAGAAATCCCAGTAGCACACGGCATACAGCAGCCCACTCTCCTACACAACCAACAACACAACACAGCAACAGAACAGCCGCCGAGTACTGCAGCAGAAGCCATTCAAAGTGCAGTAGAAAACCAAAAGAAGCAGTAGTCAAATGATATAGCAGTAGCAGCCCACGAGTCCAACAAAAATTTGGAGCAGAATTTGAATTCCTACCTTATCAAATATTCAGCTTTGATGCGAGTGCAAGCAAACTCTACAATCTCTTCATTAGTTCTCGGCTCCTGTGACCCAAACTGGTTGCATGGAAATGCAAGAATCTCTAGACCTGGAGAACCCCAACATATAAAGCATTCAGTGAAATAGTTGAAAATACCTAATTGTTAACCATGTAACAAGGCGAAATGCAGTCAGGCAGAACAAACCTTGATTCTTATACTTCTCATACACCTTTTCCAACTCTGTGTAGTTTGAATTGGTGAGGCCACTGATAGACAAAGGAACCTAAAGTTAGCATGGTTTGTTTTTCAACATAATAACATACCATTCATTAGGCGCCATTTAATTCAATACTGTGTAAAGGAGAGACAATGTGGACGAATAAAGTATTATATATTGCATAGAACACAATTGACATAACAAACATCAACATACCATTGGGATGCAACATTGACAATCAGCAAAACTTTTCCCTTATACTGGCTAAGATCTACATCATTCCCTTTAGCATCCTGAAAGCAAGTTCATACATCAATATGGACTCTCAATTATACTTAAAAGCTTTAACTACTTTAATAAATAAAGCAGTCCCCGTGGCAGTTGGCACAGGAGACATGTATCACTATCTCCTCTTTAGAAACACTTGAACTAAGATATGATGATAACATAAATTAAAGAAAACAACAATATACAATATTAGTTACATTACAATACATTTTCACTTTATAATCTAACTAAACTAGTATACTAGTCATAAATCTTTCACCTCGAAAGAGGTTACAACAGTGCTATGAACAGTGTTGACTATGTTGATTGTACTTTAAACTCATACTTAAGTATATGCCTAAAGCTAGTACGTGCAAATTCAAGAAACATAAATGAACTAGCGTACAACTTGCCATCCTTTCAAGTAAAGAGATCAAAATGCAGCTCAATCAACTCTTACTCACAGTTTGATGCATTATAACACTCTCAAGTAGACGCAAGTGTCTAGGTTTTGGAGCATTAAATTCCTGCATAAGCAAATCAGACTACGAGCTACTAGAAGCACAACTAGCCCTATGCTATACAAAATTTGGCTGGTCTACAGACCCCACTAGACCCTTCCTGGATCTGCCCCTGATCCCACCTAAATGCACAGAACTTAACGTAGGACATAGGCTATGCGATGCAAAAATATAGTTTTTATGCCAAAATTATCAAGAGGCTTACTGTTAATAATCTCAAAAAGATTCAACTGCGATTATACATCACAAAATTTTAAGAAACATAAGTTGCGACTTGTGAGTAATGTATTAAAACAAAGGAATATAATTTACATCTTCAGAACTCAGAAGTCTCCATTTCAGTGCATGACTTTCTTTGTTCCTCAAATATTTTCATTTACTACTGCAACAATCAATTAAATATGAAACCCTAACTTATATATAACCATTTCAAGGCAGGGAATTCTATAATGCAATAACCAGCAAAAATAACCACCAACCTGTCATATTGAAATTATGCTTTACTGAAAAATTCAACAGTTGCCTAATCTTAAATTCAACTATAATATATCCAGCAACCCAAGGAAGACTTTGAATAAGGAAAAGATAATTCTTCTCAAGAAACTATATTTCCACTTCATTTTCATTAGCAATTGTACAATCATCTGCAGTCCATTTAAAACTCAATTCTTTCAATTTATCCAAGGCCTCAACCACTGGATTACTCTCTTCTGGAACGCAAGTAACAATACCTGCAGCAAAAAAAAATTATAATTGCCATGAAATTAAAGTGAAAGATGGAGGGTAATTGTGGGAAGATGGTTTTGAAAGGGTCTTAAGTTATACCAGATAGATCGACGCCTTGGAGGGTAAGGGTTTCTATGGCGTCTTGTAGAGCTTCGGTGGGGTCCATTCCCAGATCTTCCATGTTTTCCCTCACCATTTCATCGAATGCTTGCTGCGATATTGTACAGACGGCGCCGGATTTTGCTGGACCCATCTCTCTCTGCCATCCTCTGATATGGCAAAATGAGTGAACACACTGAGCAAAATGGGTGAGAGATGGTCGAGAATACGCGAGATCTGTCGATTTGCAGTTTTGAAAAAACAGATTCAGGTCGATAATGCGCGAGATCTGTCGCTGTGAGGGGCCAAAATGAGTGAACACACTGAGAATGCGCTAGATCTGTGATGTGAAGATGAGTGAGAGATAGGGAAGGGTGTAGAGATTGGGATTTGGGAGAGCAGAGAACTGCTTCAGATGTTGAAAGCGATATTGGAAGGCTAGGAGAGAAAAAGACTATGTCTTTTAATTTTTAATTTTAAGTGTTCAAGCTCCGTGTTTTTTTAATAGACAATGTTTTTTAAAAAAATATTATCTAGTTAAAATCAAAAAAATGCTCTTTAAAATAGATAACGTTTTTGCATATATATCTATAACATTTTTTTTAACGTTGTGAAAAAAAATACCACAACGTTTTTATAAAAAATGTTGTGGTTTAAGTGTTGTATATTTAGTATTTTGTAGTAGTGAGGTAACAAACTTTAACTAACTAGATGTAGTTATAGATGATTTAAGAATTACATTACATGACATTACATCTGATCTTCATAAATATCTAAAATGGTTTAAGGTTCTATCAAGGGATAATTTTCTCCTTCAAGAGGAGAAATATAAAGTACAAATAGGGTTGGAAACAACTTTACAAAATGCTAGCTCTCTCTTTAAGCTTGAATAAGAGAATGAGATATTGAGAAAGTAAACTGAACATTTTGCACAAAGAGAATCTGGTTTCTAAGATCGAGGAACTAGAGAAAAATAACTCAACGTGGGATAGGTCTTCTTCTTCCATGGACTCCCGGGTCACAAGTTAGAGATCATTCTCGGATCAATTAGGATTATAATTTATGGATTCATCCTCATAACTTAGTGTGGACACAGGGCTCGAGACTAACAATAACATTGCTTCTACTCCTCATAGAAACATTGTGTTTGTGAAATCCACAGAGGTTGTGGAGCAAATTATTCTGAGTTGTACGATCGCTATTGATCAGGTTATGATCCATAAAAACAACAGATCATACACTGGTCTAGGGTTCAAGAAACAGCAGGGTAAGCCAAACATTACCTTCAAGCCTCGAAGGATCATAGAGTCAGGTCATACTTACTTTACAAACTAACCAGACAAGAAATGTAGAGTTGACTTCCTCTCTACGAAATCTCAAAATCGTAGAGCAGTATGGAAGCAGAAAGAGTATGACCCCAAAAGAAAGGCTATAAGTATCTATCGTCCACACATGTCCTCAAAGAGAAGGAATCCTCGCATACACATAAGCATGCATCATTTAAAATGTAATAATTATTATGAGTATTGACATGTTGCAACATTTTGTTATTATAATGATTATCCTATTTATTATGTAATGCCCCCAAATTCGGGTACTTGAAACCCGAACTCGGTGTTTTACGATACCATTTCTATGAGCGGAATAATACTAACAATAATATAAAAGTCAAACTTAATTTACATAATTATTAGAGTCTAGCTCCCAAGAACGTAACCTTTAAACATTCATTACAACCCATAATAGATAATATATCTCATAATTGTCTTAATAGTAATATCAAACTATTACATAAGATAACATTTGCATTCAATCAGCAACCTTTCCCTTTCCCTTGGTCTTAGCAGAGCTCTCTGGTCGTTCACACTTAGCTGAAAATATTTAAATTAAGCAAGGATGAGCATTTGAGTGCCCAGCAAGTAATAACAATTATATATATAAGCTGAAAGAATTTAAATGTTTTCTTTATATTACCCTTCTACAACAGATCAATAGTTGTGAAGTAATCTGTACCGATAATAATAACATAACAATCCTATTTCAAATTTTTGAAATTACGCAATGACTATATTTAGGGTTAAGGTGATATATTATGAACATTATTTTTATTTTCGAAAAGGTTAAACAAAAATTCATCTGCAAACCGTCATAACTTACGGGCACAGGGGTGATCAGCCCGTTGTACCCTGCATTGATCAATACTACATGCAAGAACGAGGGTATCGTTCACTCTGTCCGCCTTGGGCGCATAAAAGTTTTCCCGTGTAGGGATGTTCATACTTGTATGGGTTCCGAATCAAAGGTTTTATCTTGTTTCAACCATAATCTATAATTCAACATATATATATATATATATATATATATATATATATATATACGGGTAATTGACAAAGGTATATCTACATGTGATTAAATACAATGATTATCCAAGTGGGGACACTTGTATAACCATTTACAGAAATTAATGAACAGAATATATATATCAGAATTACCATATACTAACATGTTGATAAGTAATGAGCGTATATAATATAAGGTTAATAATTTGTACAGTAATAATATAATTCGTAAATATTCTTACTCATGTCCATTGCATAAATAAAATGCAAAGGTAAGATACTTGCCTGATGCGCTTCTTACAGTTTGTAATTTAGATGTATCACTTATCTCACGACCTATCATTAATAAGATCGTTATTTCGATTAGAATAACATACTATAACACATAACACTGCTTATTGCAGTTAGCACATACCTTAATCACATTGGCACATATGTTTAATAATCATTGAATCACAAATAATCACATATCTAATTAAATTATCTAAGTCCAGATCAATTTCTGAAATATGTCGGTCTGCCGACAATTTTATCGGGTAATTATCGAGTTTAATACTCTTTTCTGTAACTCAATATCCATACGTATCAGTCATATTATTTTTAAATGACTTATAATAATTTTTAAACATTTATTATTATTTATCATGAATTTTCAAACATTGGAATCATTATTAAATGATTTAAATATTAATCAATTCTATTATCATTAATATTTAATTAATATTAAACTATTGATGAAATCATTTCCAAAATATTAAAGTTATTTATAATAACTCAAAATACTTTTAAAGTATTAATATTACCCTTAAATGATTTTTAAAACATTTAAAATCATTCTTAAATAATTACCATTATTATTAAAGTATTAATGTTTTATTTATCAGAATATTAAAAGTCATTAATTATAACTAAAAATATTTTTAATTCATTTATATCCCTTTTAAATGATTTTTAAATTAATAAAACTATTTATTTAATATAATTATTAAATAAATTTACTATTTTTAATAATAAGTTAATAATCATTAATATTAAACTATTAATGAAATTATGCTTTAAATATTAAAAGTTATGTTTTATAACTTAAAATATCTTTAACTACTTTATTTTCATTTAAAATGATTATTATAATATAAAAATTATTTTTAAACTAAATTATTTAATATAATTATTAAATAACCTTAATATCATTAATAATAATAATTAATTAATGAAATTTATCTTTAATTATTAAAAGTTATATTTTATAACTTAAAATATTTTTAAATACCTTATTATTATTTAAAATGATTTTTAATATAATAAAATTATTTTTAATTTATTTATTTAATTCAGTTAGTAAATAAATTAATTACCATTAATATTAATTTATTAATGAAATTTATTACAAAACATTAAAAGTCATTAAAAATAACTTAAAATACTTTCTTATATCATAATATAATTTTAAATGATTTTTCAAGTACTAAAATCATTTTTAAATAATTTATTTAATATTATAATTAAATAAATTAAATACTTTTAATATTCCAAAAATATTAAATATTTATGAAATATATTAAAAATAATTAAAAACTAATTTTTGGAATTTTAAATAATTTTTAATAATTTATTTTGTATTTTTAATAATTAAAAACTATTTTTTTCTATTTTTTTATTAATTTCCGAAAAAATAAATAATATCTGTCGCTAAAGACCACCTATAGCGACAGAACCGTCGCTATAGGTGTTCTTGGTGTTCTTCAAGCAAAACCTAGAAATCAAGTCAGAGACCGGGCTAGCTACTTTGACCGAGATTAAGTTCGTGTGTGATGTGTTTCTGGACATGTTGTTGATCAGATAATGCAGTACAAGTACAAGACTACACGATCCAACAAACAATATCATCAAACCATGCATAACCAACGAGATCTGGAGCCTTGAACAAGCTGTCAGAGCTGTTCTTCATTTTCTGGGCTACCCAGAAATGAAGAACAGTTCAACTAGCTCGTTTTGGACTTCCACAACTTGTTGATCTTGCAATGTTTTTGTGATTTAAAACCTGCAGTGTGTAGCTAACATGTAGGACAAGAGATCTATCACATATACACACCATAACAACAACTAAATCGCCAGATATTAACCGGTCAACCCATGTCAGAAATCACGATCATACGTTTTCTGGGTTACCCAGAAAATGGAAATCGTGATCTTCTTACATGGTTTGACCGTACACTACAAGAATCATGTTATTCATTTATACGTTTTGTAAGCTTAAATATACAGCCTAAACAACAAACAACAAACTTGTTACAACAACAGAAACCAAACAACAAAAACATGAAAGATCTAGCCGGTTAAAAATCTTGTCAGATGCTGTTCTTGGCTTTCTGGGCTGCCCAGAAAAGGCCCAGTCAACGCCGGTCAACGTGGTTTGACCACTAATAACTTTCTACTGGCTTACGATCTGACTTTGATTCCAGTTTCGGATCAAAGATCTTATAGCAAACTACCAGATCAAAGCTTAAAAACACAAAATTCGTAACAGATCACAGAGATATAAGGTCTGACATTCGTTGTCAGACCACCAAGAATAAATTTTCCAGATTTTTGAAAAACACAAATCCGAGCTTCTAAATGTTATGGATCCAACATTTAGCAACCCAGATCGTCAAAATGGACTACAACCAACATATTTTAACAATAAAAACTAACATCTAACATAGAATCTATGGACAGAAATTATGCTAGAATTTTATACCTTCTTTGATCAATTGATGATTCTGTGCTTATGCTAAGTTATGGTTGATCGTGGGGCTTTGATTTAGGATTGATATATTATAGTTTTTTGTTGGTTTTAGTGGGAGAGAGGATTGGTTGGGTGTTGGACAAAATAAGTGAACAAAATGATTTTCTCTCTCTCCAATCTATTTATATAATGTGTATGATGCATGTATGGCTGCTGAAATGACTGATCCGCTGAGATTTTAAGCATGTGGAGTGGGTATGAGTTAGTCACCAACTCACCTAAATGTCAAAACCTATTTGTTAGCCAAAAATAATGCACTAGGGGCAAAATGGTCAAATTATAAATCATTTTAATGGCAACCAAGTAATTTGCCAAACCCTTAGGGGTTAGAGTTAGGGTTAGGGTTTGAGCCATTTTAGCAAAAGTCTAGGATTTCTAATTTAGGGTTTGCTCCAAAAATTAAATAAAAATTAAATATTTTTAATTTCTAAAATTTTGAAATTAGGGTTTTCTAATTATGATTAATTTTCTAATTACCTTATACATGAACATTAGGGTTTAGATCATATAATTATAATTAACCTTGCTAAAATAGCAATTAGGGTTTACAATTTTTGATAATTAGGGTTACTAAATTATAATTAGGTTTTTCAATTACTAAATTAGGGTTCTAGTTTAGTAATTAGGGTTTAACAATTATAATTTTAATACTTGATAATTAATCATCTTATCATAATTACCAATAATCTCGAACTCTAATTTGAATTTAAAATTAGGGTTTATCATTTCCAAAAATTAGGGTTTTAGAAATATTAATTAAGGTTTTCTAAAAATTAGAGTTTCTTGAATTTTAATTAGGGTTCACCTAGTTAATACATTTAATACACGACATAAATTATATAACACACTTATAAAATAATCTTGCACTCTAATTTGGATCTCAAATTAGGGTTTAACATTATTACTAGGATTTGGTCATAATACACCGTAATTAACCTACCATTATCAATACGGAAATACAGTACATATTTATAGCACTGAAAAATAAAAATATAATTAATATTATATTATTATTTTTATACCTTGACAATAATCCAAAATTAGTGTTTAGATTCCATATCTGATTTATTCTTCATATTTAACCTTAATAATTAAGGTAAAATAATTAACTTAATAATCTGTACAAAAATTCATATAATAAAATAATTACTATAATTATTCAAAAAAATCACTTCATATATTATTTAAATAATATATGCTTATATTTTCATGGAAAATAATTAATAAAACATTTCTACCATAATTTAATTATTATAAGAATATACTTTTTAATAATCAATAATTCTAAAATAAATTTGCTTGTAAACATTTATGCAATAAATATATTTTTATTTTCCACATAAATACATATACTCATTATCTTGTACAAATCCTCATCCTTAAAAAAAAAAAATTTATACGCAAAATTTCTTATTTATTTATGTAGAAAATATCGAGTTGTTACATTCACCATCCCTTATAAAGATTCCGTCCCCGGAATCACTGTTTAAAAACCTATACATACACGGTTACATAGCATACACAATCATCGCTAGTATATCTTGATCAACGTTGATCGAACTGATCTTTAACTATTCACATAAAGCTTGTCTTTTTGATTAAACGGAAAAATTGGGTTCTAAAAGAACTCAAATTCTTCCTCAAAATTTCTTTATAAAATAATTTACTATATATAGGAAAATCATGCATAAGAAAATAAAAGACATACGAATAATACCTGGAGTTCCAGTGCCAGCTGCTGCCGTATCCTGAACTGTCATGTTGTAGACTCTTGCTGTTGATTTTGTTGGTTTGTTTGACGAAGTCGGTCCGGTGATTGCTAAAGTTCCGCTTCCAGTGCCCGTGTTCACACTACCAGCCTCTGTCCTCCTCTTCGGACAATCTTTCACCCTGTGCTCAGTCGATCTGCATAGAAAACATCCATTGTTCATCCTAGGATTGGGGCAGTTGGGAGAGATATGACCCTCCTGCCCGCACTTGTAGCACACGAACTTCCCCTTCAGACAGTCCCCTAAGTGGTTCTTTCCACATATCTTACACGGCACCACCTGCTTCTTAACACCTTCTTGCTTTATCTGCACACTTCCAAAACTACTCACCTTTCTCTTGCCATCTCCACTTCTGCTCCCACTATTCATTCCTACCTTCCCTGCTCCTTCTACCTTGCCTTTGTTCTTTCTCTCCTTGTTGTAGAGACTCATGGCCTCACTTCCCTCCTCAGCTATGATTGCCTTCTCCATGAGTGCTGCAAATGTAGAGATCTGCAACACTGCCACCTTGTTGTAGAGTCAGGGTTTCAATCCCAGCTCAAACCTTCTAGCTTTCCTAGCCTCCGTATCAACTTGATGTGGAGCAAACCTAGCTAACTCATTTAATTTGGCGGTGTATTCAGACACCGTCATATTCTCCTGCTTTAATTCTAAAAATTTAACCTCCATTCTAGCCTGCATACTTGGTGAAAAATAATTTTCGAAAAATAGTGTTTTGAACCTATCCCATGTAACTACACCTTCTCCTGCCCTTGCCTGATTTGCTTCCCACCAAAAGTTTGCCTCACCCTTCATCATGTAAGTGGCAAAAGCAGTCTTTTTCCCCTCAGCTACCCTAGCTATCAAGAATGCCTTCTCAATCTCTTTAACCCAAGTTTGGGCTTCAACAGGGTCAGTGGTACCTTTGAATTTCGGTGGTCCAACAGCTTTGAAATCTTTAAAGTTCGCCAAGCGGTTGTCTGGCTGGTTCCCTACGGCTGGAAATCCTTGTTGCATAGCCTGAGCTAGCATGTTCGCAAATTGCTGCATTGGGTCTGCTTGCTGTTGTCCTTCTACGTTGTTGACAGATTCTTCTGTCCTTTGATTTCGAGTTCGACGTCTTGGCGGCATTATCTGATTAAATAAAATCATAAATTTAACTTACATTCTAAACTTTATCATGTAAGTTTAATATTCTAAACTTGTTTTATTTCTCAAACTTAGATTCATATTCATTGAACGAATATTTTACATAACATAGCACATAATGCTTTAAACATCATTTATCCCTTTGTGACTACAAAAGTCGGGATTTGCAGTCTTAACTTAATACGAAAGTTGGAAACATTACATTACACAAACATACTTATCATATATATTACATTAAACACACCTACACAACAAAACCTATACTACCTATTTATTACACCTCTTCCTTGGACACCTTTTCGCCTGATGACCTTCCATCCCACATATAAAACATGCTCCTAGTTTAAAGTTGGGATAATTATGAGAGGTATGCCCCTCATGTCCGCAAATGTAACATATTCTTTTCCCTCTATTCTTATCAGGTTTTCCTAAGTCATGCTCCTCTATCTTTCTTTTCCCCTTCTTGCTCGGAGCTGCACACAAAGTGTTGCTTGTGGCTCCCATCTGATCAATTTGGATTTTAAGCTTATCTTGTTCTTCCATTGTTTCTATTAACGCCAGACGCAACTGACAGTTCAACAACTTTTCTATTTTCCACAGCCTTTCCAGAGAAGAAACCTAGTTCCTCAGATTCTGCACCTCCGTTGATGCTTGGTCAGCTTCAACTTTAGTGTCCGAATCACTATCTGTCAACTCCACCATCTCCGGATCTTGTACGACATTTTCTACGATAACCACATCGTCTGAGTTGTTTTCATCGTGAGCCTCTATTTCAGCTATTGGCTTCGATATCAGCTCCGGTGTATGGGTTTGATTCTTCTTCATGCTATATGCATATAACAAGCCTTTTCCACCAGACATCTACACACATAAATTATCCTGATTAGCATATAGTATATACACACAGCAAATAAGAGTTTTATATAAGTTATCTTTTATTTTGTTTGACGATGAATTTAGTCAATTCATCTCTTGTTAAACTCTATATGAGTTATTTATATTTTTAATGTTTCCCTCTGTTCTAAGGTTATAGCCTAAGGTCTAACCCACCTAAGGTTTTTAACCCTAAGCTCTGATACCAACCTGTAATGCCCCCAAATCCGGGTACTTGAAACCCGAACTCGGTGCTTTACGATACCATTTCTATGAGCGGAATAATACTAACAATAATAACAATAATATAAAAGTCAAACTTAATTTACATAATTATCAGAGTCTAGCTCCCAAGAACGTAACCTTTAAACATTCATTACAACCCATAATAGATAATATATCTCATAATTGTCTTAATAGTAATATCAAACTATTACATAAGATAACATTTGCATTCAATCAGCAACCTTTCCCTTTCCCTTGGTCTTAGCAGAGCTCTCTGGTCGTTCACACTTAGCTGAAAACATTTAAATTAAGCAAGGATGAGCATTTGAGTGCCCAAGAAGTAATAACAATTATATATATATATAAGCTGAAAGAATTTAAATGTTTTCTTTATATTACCCTTCTACAACAGATCAATAGTTGTGAAGTAATCTGTACCGATAATAATAACATAACAATCCTATTTCAAATTTTTGAAACTACGCAATGACTATATTTAGGGTTAAGGTGACATATTATGAACATTATTTTCATTTTCGAAAAGGTTAAACAGAAATTCATCTGCAAACCGTCATAACTTACGGGCACGGGGGTGATCAACCCGTTGTACCCTGTATTGATCAATACTACATGCAAGAACGAGGGTATCGTTTACTCTGTCCGCCTTGGGCGCATAAAAGTTTTCCCGTATAGGGATGTTCATACATGTCTGGGTTCCGAATCAAAGGTTTTATCTTGTTTCAACCATAATCTATAATTCAACATATATATATATATATATATATATATATATATATATATATATATATATACGGATAATTGACAAAGGTATATCTACATGTGATTAAATACAATGATTATCTAAGTGGGGACACTTGTATAACCATTTACAGAAATTAACGAACATAATATATATATATCAAAATTACTATATACTAACATGTTGATAAGTAATGAGCGTATATAATATAAGGTTAATAATCTGTACAGTAATAATATAATTCGTAAATATTCTTACTCATGTCCATTGCATAAATAAAATGCAAAGGTAAGATACTTGCCTGATGCGCTGCTTACAGTTTGTAATTTAGATGTATCACTTATCTCACGACCTATCATTAATAAGATCGTTCTTTCGATTAGAATAACATACTATAACACATAACACTGCTTATTGCAGTTAGCACATACCTTAATCACATTGGCACATATGTTTAATAACCATTGAATCACAAATAATCACATATCTAATTAAATTATCTAAGTCCAGATCAATTTCTGAAATATGTCGGTCTACCGACAGCTTTATCGGGTAATTATCGAGTTTAATACTCTTTTCTGTAACTCAATATCTGTACGCATCAGTCATATTATTTTTAAATGACTTATAATAATTTTTAAACATTTATTATTATTTATCATGAATTTTTAAACATCGGAATCATTATTAAATGATTTAAATACTAATCAATTCTATTATCATTAATATTTAATTAATATTAAACTATTGATGAAATCATTTCCAAAATGTTAAAGTTATTTATAATAACTCAAAATACTTTTAAAGTATTAATATTACCCTTAAATGATTTTTAAAATATTTAAAATCATTCTTAAATAATTACCATTAATATTAAAGTATTAATGTTTTATTTATCAGAATATTAAAAGTCATTAATTATAACTAAAAATATTTTTAATTCATTTATATCCCTTTTAAATGATTTTTAAATTAATAAAACTATTTTTAAACTATTAATTTAATATAATTATTAAATAAATTTACTATTTTTAATAATAAGTTAATAATCATTAATATTAAACTATTAATGAAATTATGCTTTAAATATTAAAAGTTATGTTTTATAACTTAAAATATCTTTAAACACTTTATTTTCATTTAAAATGATTATTATAATATAAAAATCATTTTTAAACTAAATTATTTAATATAATTATTAAATAACCTTAATATCATTAATAATAATTAATTAATAAAATTTATCTTTAAATATTAAAAGTTATATTTTATAACTTAAAATATTTTTAATTACCTTATTATTATTTAAAATAATTTTTAATATAATAAAATTATTTTTAATTTATTTATTTAATTCAGTTAGTAAATAAATTAATTACCATTAATATTAATTTATTAATGAAATTTATTACAAAACATTAAAAGTCATTAAAAATAACTTAAAATACTTTCTTATATCATAATATAATTTTAAATGATTTTTCAAGTACTAAAATCATTTTTAAATAATTTATTTAATATTATAATTAAATAAATTAAATACTTTTAATATTCCAAAAATATTAAATATTTATGAAATATATTAAAAATAATTAAAAACTAATTTTTGGAATTTTAAATAATTTTTAATAATTTATTTTGTATTTTTAATAATTAAAAACTATTTTTTCTATTTTTTTATTAATTTTTGAAAAAATAAATAATATCTGTCGCTAAAGACCACTTATAGCGACAGAACCGTCGCTATAGGTGTTCTTGGTGTTCTTCAAGCAAAACTCAGAAATCAAGTCAAAGACCGGGCTAGCTACTTTGACCGAGATTAAGTTCGTGTGTGATGTGTTTCTGGACATGTTGTTGATCAGATAATGCAGTACAAGTACAAAACTACACGATCCAACAAACAACATCATCAAACCATGCATAACCAACGATATCTGGAGCCTTGAACAAGCTGTCAGAGCTGTTCTTCATTTTCTGGGCTACCCAGAAATGAAGAACAGTTCGACTAGCTCGTTTTGGACTTCCACAACTTGTTGATCTTGCAATGTTTTTGTGATTTAAAACCTGCAGTGTGTAGCTAACATGTAGGACAAGAGATCTATCACATATACACACCATAACAACAACTAAATCGCCAGATATTAACCGGTCAACCCATGTCAGAAATCACGATCATACGTTTTCTGGGTTACCCAGAAAACGGAAATCGTGATCTTCTTACATGGTTTGACCGTACACTACAAGAATCATGTTATTCATTTATACGTTTTGTAAGCTTAAATATACAGCCTAAACAACAAACAACAAACTTGTTACAACAACAGAAACCAAACAACAAAAACATGAAAGATCTAGCCGGTTAAAAATCTTGTCAGATGCTGTTCTTGGCTTTCTGGGCTGCCCAGAAAAGGCCCAGTCAACGCCGGTCAACGTGGTTTGACCACTAATAACTTTCTACTGGCTTACGATCTGACTTTGATTCCAGTTTCGGATCAAAGATCTTATAGCAAACTACCAGATCAAAGCTTAAAAACACAAAATTCGTAACAGATCACAGAGATATAAGGTCTGACATTCGTTGTCAGACCACCAAGAATAAATTTTCCAGATTTTTGAAAAACACAAATTCGAGCTTCTAAATGTTATGGATCCAACATTTAGCAACCCAGATCGTCAAAATGGACTACAACCAACATATTTTAACAATAAAAACTAACATCTAACATAGAATCTATGGACAGAAATTATGCTAGAATTTTATACCTTCTTTGATCAATTGATGATTCTGTGCTTATGCTAAGTTATGGTTGATCGTGGGGCTTTGATTTAGGATTGATATACTATAGTTTTTTGTTGGTTTTAGTGGGAGAGAGGATTGGTTGGGTGTTGGACAAAATAAGTGAACAAAATGATTTTCTCTCTCTCCAATCTATTTATATAATGTGTATGATGCATGTATGGCTGCTGAAATGACTGATCTGCTGAGATTTTAAGCATGTGGAGTGGGTATGAGTTAGTCACCAACTCACCTAAATGTCAAAACCTATTTGTTAGCCAAAAATAATGCACTAGGGGCAAAATGGTCAAATTATAAATCATTTTAATGGCAACCAAGTAATTTGCCAAACCCTTAGGGTTAGGGTTATGGTTTGAGCCATTTTAGCAAAAGTCTAGGATTTCTAATTTAGGGTTTGCTCCAAAAATTAAATAAAAATTAAATATTTTTAATTTCTAAAATTTTGAAATTAGGGTTTTCTAATTATGATTAATTTTCTAATTATCTTATACATGAACATTAGGGTTTAGATCATATAATTATAATTAACTTTGCTAAAATAGCAATTAGGGTTTACGATTCTTGATAATTAGGGTTACTAAATTATAATTAGGTTTTTCAATTACTAAATTAGGGTTTTAGTTTAGTAATTAGGGTTTAACAATTATAATCTTAATACTTGATAATTAATCATCTTATCACAATTACCAATAATCTCGAACTCTAATTTGAATTTAAAATTAGGGTTTATCATTTCCAAAAATTAGGGTTTTAGAAATATTAATTAGGGTTTTCTAAAAATTAGGGTTTCTAGAATTTTAATTAGGATTCACCTAATTAATACATTTAATACACGACATAAATTATATAACACACTTATAAAATAATCTTGCACTCTAATTTTTGATCTCAAATTAGGGTTTAACATTATTACTAGGGTTTGGTCATAATATAACGTAATTGACCTACCATTATCAATACGGAAATACAGTACATATTCATAGCACTGAAAAATAAAAATATAATTAATATTATATTATTATTTTCATACCTTGACTATAATCCAAAATTATGGTTTGGATTCCATATCTGATTTATTCTTCATATTTAACCTTAATAATTAAGGTAAAATAATTAACTTAATAATCTGTACAAAAATTCATATAATAAAATAATTACTATAATTATTCAAAAAAATCACTTCATATATTATTTAAATAATATATGCTTATATTTTCATGAAAAATAATTAATAAAATATTTCTACCATAATTTAATTATTATAAGAATATATTTTTTAATAATCAATAATTCTAAAATAAATTTGCTTGTAAACATTTATGCAATAAATATATTTTTATTTACCACATAAATACATATACTCATTATCTTGTACAAATCCTCATCCTTAAGAAAAAAAAAATTTATATGCAAAATTTCTTATTTATTTATGTAGAAAATATTGGGTTGTTACATATTATAAACCTAGAATTAAGCAAATATGGGTCCCAAAAGGAACTAACAAATCAAGACCCAAGTAAATTTGGGTACTAAAATAAAAGTTAATATTTTTTGCAGGAAAGAAGCTCCACTAGCTCAATCTAGTATCTTGATAGTGGATGCTAAATTCATATGACCGACAATAAGGCTCTCTTGTCAAACATCAAGGAAAATAATGGTCATGTAGTTAGTTGTCTTTGGAGACAACAACTCTCGAAAGACTCGAGGATATGATGCAATTAGAAATTGTGCGGTATCCTTTAGCAAAGTGACATTCGTTGAAGGCTTGAAGCATAATCTCCTAAGCATCAGTCAACTATGCGATAAAGAGCATCAAGTAATCTTCCTCAACAACCAGTGACAAGTCAGAGACCTGGAAACAAACTTGTTAAAGCTGGCTAGAACTAGAAAATGCAACGTGTATGGTAAATCTTACATAATTGAGTTCAACTAAAACTGCATACTTCTTTGCTAAAGCATTAGAAGACGTTAGCTGGTTGGGGCATCGAAGATTGTCTTATATATCTTTAGAAACATGTCAAAGCTTACCTCCAAAGATCTAGTTTCAAGCTTACCAAAACTAAATTTCGTTAAAAAAAAAACCCTTCAAGCTTGCCAGCTAGGTAAGAAAACAAAAGTCTCATTCAAAAGTAAGACAATCAACTCAAATGATAGGCATTTGTAATTAATTCATATCTTTAGGCCTATCCCAACTGTCAGCTTTAGAGGAAAGAGATACTTACTGGTTATAGTAGATGATTATACCAGATTTACATGTGTATTCTTCCTTAGCTCTAAGGACGAGACCAACTCTCAATTGATCAAATTCTTCAAGTTGGTTGAGAATGAGAAGGGCGAATAGATTAAAGCTATAAAGAGTGATTATGTAAGAGAATTTTGTAATGCCCGTGAATTTTATAAACAATATTAATTGAATAAATAAAATGTTTGAATATTTATTTGAATATAAATATATATCTTTGTGGCATGAGATGTGATAATTCAATTAAATTGAATTAAGTATATGATAAGTGGGAAATATGTTAGAAATGATAATGAAGCTTATTTGAGCTTATGAGATATGCCTAGTGTGGCAAAGTGATGAAATAAGTAATTGTTTAATTAAATTAATAAAGAAATGATTTAGTAATGGGATGGATTAATTTGTATTATTTTATTAATTATTATGTGCAATTACATGTGTGGTGTAAGTATATAATTAATTCATAAGGTTGCTTCATGCATAAAATATAATATGGGATGTTAAGAATAGTATTATAATATGTGAATAGTTGTTATATAAGACCATATGGTAAAAGTAAGTTTGAATTATAATTTACTAAGTATTATAAAGGAGCTTATGTGACTTTATGATTTATGGTGAATCAATTAAACGTGTATTTTAAAAGTATGGGAGAAAGTTAATTTTAAGAAAATAAATATTTAATATTAAGTATCATTATAATATATGGGTGTATTTGAAATAATAAGTTTTATGGAAATTAAGGAATTGTTGGTACCCAACTAAATTATTGTACTAACCCAATGTACATGGATTATATGATTATGTGTATATATATCCCTAACTTATCACAAGATAATAATATTAACACATTAAAATAACATTTTGTAAGCCTAAAAAGGAATTAACCTTAGTACACTAGTAAAAGTTTTGGCTAAGGCAATAAACAAAGCTTTTGTCCCAAATTTATTGTCCCAAATTTTGCTCAGCCGTGTATTAGGCCAATGGCCTATAGCTATGTTGCTTCTTGTAGAGCTTGCAAATGATGGTGATGGGAATGGCTGAAGATGGAATATTATAAACTATTCCACCAAATCTTGCTTGCCCAAAGGTCTCTTCTTCTTCCTCTTGGTTTAATTCATTGATCAAAACCCATTATTGGTTAACAATATCCCTATAAATGGAAGCCTCCATTTCTCAAATTCCATTTGCTAAGTTCTCTGTAAAGTTCAAATTAGTGAGTGCTGTGAAATTGAGTGAACAATATGAAGTAGGAGCAAAGAAGTTAGTCCCTTAAGCTTCAAGAGGTAGCATTAGTATTATGAATTTTCTAAATTTTTGGTTTGATAAATTCTTAGAAATTCATAAAATTTCTTGTTAATTAGTTTGATACTTGATATCATAATGTTATCTGAGTATCATGTATGATATGGAATCATTGTGGTTGGCTTAAGAGTGTTAAATTAAAGGATTTTGAGTTTGGGTTTTAAGTTCTGTAGGAGCTGAGTCGTTCTTGGAATTTTCCATGAAGGGCACATCTGCGCCCTTTCTGCAATTCAACACGGCACAGCTGCGCCGTGAACCAGAAAGAAATCTTGACTTCTGCTATAATCTGATCAGTTTTAACATGTTAGTTTGACTTAAATACGTATGAAAATGAGTATGACATGTAGTATAGAGTTCCTTTTCATATCATGAGTGGCTTTACTTGCTTTAATGTATGTTTTCTAAAGAAAACTTTTAATTTCGAAAACAAACTTTGATGAAATTGGTGTTCCTTAAGTTCTGACTTTGTTAGCACGTGTACTTGGCTTAGTTATGTATGAAATGTTATTCAAAGTTAATTTACATGCACTAAGTTGCCTAAGCTTTGTTTAAAATGACTTTTAAAGAAAACTTGAAAGATTTGGTACTAATAACTATGAACTTGATGTTGTTTACATTATGAACTTTAGAACGTGTATAATAGGACTCCTTACGTCTCTAAACATTATTTATATGTACACTCACCTTGTTAGACACAATATAAGCTAATCAAGCATGATTTTAGGCAAGTTTCCAAGTGATGAACGATACTAGCTATGTGTAAATGCAAGCATGTGTATTACAGATTGTCTAAACATCCTTACATGGTTAAATGGTTAATATAGTTAGCCTCTTGATTGCGTGGACTTATTTGGCCTTAATTCAATAGAATTTCCAACTAAATTCATAATGTGTAAAAGTGAACTTGAAATGACCCCATGAGAGCCCAATACCTCTTAACATGTGTGTATGATATGTGTTAGTATCCATGCATGCTAGAAACTAAAATGGAATCAGTAAACTCAAAATAACTCTGGCCTGGTCAGGGAGCTGCGCAGCTGCGCCACTACAAGGCCAAACTGTAGCGCAGCTGCGCTGCAGCGCAGTGTTGTCCGACTTTTTAAACTATGATCTGAAAATTGTAGCATGCATATATTAATGTTTTAAGCTATAATACATGATGAAAGTGATGTTCTAAGTGTTTAAGTGTATTATGGCTACATTGAATCAATACTTAACAATTTCTAAAAGGTTTTTAAATAAAGATATTAAAGGCAAATCAATGTTGATGTGGTAATTATACGGCCTGATCGTGTAACTAAGATATGACTTAATGTATGTGCTTAACATACGTATTGAGTATGTGTATGAGATAGTTTGGGTATCAAGCTTATATAACTAATGTGTGTGTGTGTGTGTGTATGTGTGTGTGTGTGTGTATATATATATATATATATATATATATATATACATACCCACACACACACACATATAAATAGGATACTATACGATTTTGTAGTCACGTTAAGCTTTAGACTTGTAATCTACGCTAAAGGCAAGTTTCCTAACTTTATTTGATTCTTATATTGAATGCAAGTTCCTAAATTTATACCACATTGAATATTGTGCAAGTTCAAATTATTGAGTAAATATCAATACTCATATGAATCATTATTCATATTCTAAAATTCAACTTTAACTTTATATCTTGAATCATGTTGCGAGTTTGAACTTATTGTTCTTAAGCGTATTATGAAAGATGTCTAAGCCATTTGATTCGGCTAGACTAATATTATGTGTTAGAAAGCGATCCAAACCAACGGAATCTTATAAATCTACTACGATGAACAACCCTCTTAGAAGGGGAAATTTTATATCGTCGGAGAACCGACGTGCACACAAATAACATGTTTAAATGTTATACATAACGTAGGGTACTATAGATTGATCACCTGTTGTACTTGTCTATATTGAATTATCAGTTAAATATTGTTAATTCTAGCAGTATTTCTTGGTCCATAGTGACTACTCAGTGTTTAATCTTCTTTAAACCTTATATATAGTATTGATACCTTTGAATTTTATTAAATAACTTTCGGTCTATAGTGACTCTTATTTCGATTCAAAAGTCAAATTTGGAACAATTGTTAATTCTTGCTTCCAACATTATTCTTTTTATTCCTGTATTATCATTTATGTACCATTATACCTTTGAGATCATGAACTTTATATACTTGTTTACTACGTGCTTGACAAATTTGTTGCTCATTCTTGTTTTTCCCAAAATATTTTAGTTAAGGCAAAGCAAGACAGTACTTCTGGGAATGATAAGGGCAAAGGCAAGGCTATGGAGTAGTTTTAGTCCTTTATGCTACAAGCGCATTGTTATTATGTTGTAATAAGACTTAATTGGTATTATGTATTAAATTATGTGACAGTTAAGTTATGTATTAAGTTAGTAACGGTTGTGAAACCTTTAGGACGAGAATATTTATATTATGTCAATGTAAATTATTCTATTATTCCGTTGTTTGAGATTTTAGTTTGTTATTTGAGTTAGATCGTGAAGCACCGAATTCGAGATATAAGTGTCTGAATTTGGGGGCGTCACAAATTCGATTTCTCAGAAGTGGATAAGTTCTATGAAAAAAATGGTATCCATCATAACTTCTCAGCTCCAAGAACTCCACAACAAAATGGAGTAGCTGAAACAAATAGCATAACTCTTATATAGACAGAAAGGACTCTTCTAGACGCAACTCGTTTACCTGAATATTTATGGGTTGAAGCTGTCAACACCGCATGTTACACTTAGAATCAATCACTTATTTACTCCATATTCAAGAAGACTCCCTACGAGTTGTGGAGAGGTAAGAAGCCCAACATTAGCTATTTTCATGTCTTTAATTGTGCATGCAACATCCTCAACAACGGCAAGCGATACCTGACCAAATTCCAACATAAGTCAGGTGAAGGAATCTTTCTTAGATACTCTATAAACAACAATGCTTACAGAGTGTTCAAAAAAAAAATCGTTGATCATTGAAATATCAATTCGTGTGACCTTTCGATGAATTTGACATATAAGGGAACTAAGAAAAACTGTGATGCCCCTAAAATAGGGTCCACACAACCCAATTTGGATAGCCAAAATACATACCAAAACTATACGTTTCTGATAACAGTGTCGTAGATAATACGACAATATCCACACTTAAATTAATACAATGTCGTATAAGATACGACAACACATATTACAATTCCTCAACATGATTATTGCCACACTATTTTACAACATGACGAAGATTACTATAGTGACTATCTCGGATCATCACTCCACACCCCGGCTAGTCCTCGCTACACTCTTATTTCCTGAGAAGAACAATGGAACAAAAAGAAAAGGGTGAGCTCAAATAGCCCAATAAAGAATATCATGACGAAGATAATGAATAATAAATTATCCTTAGCCTTCAACAGTGAAAAATTTGATAGAATATAATAGACAATAAGTTTTAGATCAAACAGCTGCAGTGGAAATAACAATCAATTATGAGAGTAAATATATCATGATGTTCACAATCTTCTCCAATTTAAAAGTTCACCATCAATATTTTATACCTGTAACACTAATCAATAGTTCTGATCATAATAATGTAACTCAACAGTTCATCTTTGCACTACAGACCAAAGATATTCAATTATAACAACAATGGTCATGATCATGTCAATCAACAACTCATCTTTGCACTACGGGCCAAAAATAACTTTTCACCACGTGTCCTTGCTATACAGACCAAAGACATTCAACAATTATATCGTCTTTGCACCCATGCCAAAGACTTTCACCAATCATATAATATTTGCACCCAGGCCAAAGATATTCACCATAACTTGATTTTAAATACAATGATATAAATGATGAACGGAAGTTGTAAGAATAATAATATAAAAGAATAAATATTTGAGATTTAACATTTAATTTGTCCCAATAATGTCCAAATTATCAATATGATGACCAAAACGTGGATTCAAATTCAAGAATGATATTCAAGGTTCATATTTCAAAGATAACGATTTAAAATTTAATATGAAGGTTCATGTAAATAAAAAGTTCAAGTGAAATGATATTAGATAAAGCGCAAACCTCAAAGGAACTTTTTACCATTTCAGAAATTATAGAAGTAATATTTACCATAGTAAGTTTAGGTTTAGGAGTATGAAAGAAAATGATATCCCTTACCTGAATTAACAAGTGATTGGATGCTGCTTTTTATGAAGTTTACCAACCTATATAAATATATTTATAATTTAATTAGTAACTATCACATGTGATGTACACTAACTCGTATATTATGAAATTATCAAAAGTGACTATATATTATAATTTTGTGTAGTGTACATAATAAGCTTCAAACTAATATTTCAAACTAAAATCTTCCAAAGGAAGTTCAAAATAACATTTCTAAAGAAAGAATTATAAACACCGTGTGATGTGCATAAGTGTTTGACCAACTTTTATAAAAAGACTTACTTGAATAATACTTGTACACTTACTAATCTTCACAATTACTCAAGATAGCCTAGCACACTTAGAGAGAACTTTCACTAAGAATTTTTTAGAGAGTGGAAGGAAGTATAAACAATGAAGTTATGAATTTCCTTATGTTAAACCCTCCTATTTATAACCAAAATATCTCACATTTTATAAATATATTATTCATCCATTATCATTATCTTTAAACATAATGATTACCCATTTTCATCCATTATCTTTACTTTAAACATAATAATTATCCATATTCATCCATTATCTTTACTTTATTCAAAAAGAATAATTTATTATTAATATTTATTCAAAAAGAATAATTCATTATCAATATTTATTCAAAAAGATAAATTCATTGTCAAAAAGATTATTCTATTATCATAATATTATCCACTTTCTACATTATTAACTTAATGTATTAATATTACGAATATTATTGTTCTTCAAATAATGAGTCAACCTAACTATTTAAAATATGTGACTTCCATTTATGCAACTTTTCATTACTACCCTTGCTACGATGTCAATTGGTTCAATAAGTTGTGACAATTATTGTGACATCCCTAAATCTATATGTTTGCTACAGTGGACTAGATAAACGACGTGCAATTAAATAACACATTTCTCTGACAGAATTTCTAGACATTGTCAATAATGTTTATTAACCTAATAATATCATATCAGATAAAATGAGTTAATGTGTCATGTCAATAATAATAATATGAAATATTATTCATTTACTACTGTGGCAATTATTGAGTTCAATAATATGAAATATTATGCAGTTGCTACTGTAACAATTATTGAATCAATAATATGAAGTACTGTGTAATACCGTGTGATACTATAGAATGTTGTGTGTCACTGTAGAATACTGCGTGTTACTGTTCTTTTATCACCGGGTATTTAAAAAGTAAAAATGATAGTACCGTTGACATTTTTTTATTAAAAAGGTTAATTATGTTATTTTCTTCATCTGACAATATTTCGTTGTGGGGCCCACTAATGATTGATTATTTTGGCACTGACGTACTTTTACCTAATATCCCGACAAGACGAATATTCTCCGAAAGAACAAATATTCCTCGACATACTTTTATAATTTACACATATCACCCTTAACTTTAACATTTTTACCAATTTAATTATTTACTGATTATAATAACAATTATAAAGAAAATTGAATACTTTTATTTCATAAAATTCGGGGTCTTACAAAAGCCGTGTCTTTCAATGTGATCGTAGAGCAGGATACAACAGTCGTAAAGCAAGACAACCCTACGATCAAAGATTCAAAAATCTTAGAGCCAGATCCAATGATTGCAGTGCTAAAGCAAGAGATCACAAAGTCAATAGCTCCTGAGATGGAGACTCTACGAATTGAAGATTCTACTAAACAAGAGTCATAGCTTGAAGAACTCAGACAGGAAGGCACAATGACTGATGCTCCAACTGGAAGCAGATGGGCAATAGATCGCACTCAAGACCTGATTATTAGGGATCCCAATGCAAGAATTAGGACTAGGTCAGAAACTCAAAACAAATTATTCTTCCTAAGCTTTCTATCTTAGATGGAACCAAAGAAGATCGAAGAAGTCTTGGAAGATTCAAGCTGGATTAAAGCCATGCAAGAAAAGCTAAACCAGTTTCAAAGTAGTAGAGTTTAGAGACTAGTTCCAAGACCTAAAGATCATCTATTCGTTGGCACCAAATGGGTATTTTGAAATAGGATGGATGAAGATGGGGTGATCACAAGGAATAAGGCAAAATTGGTGGCTAAAGGATATTCACATGAAGAATTAATCGACTATGATGAGACATTTGCTCCCGTAACATGATTGGAAGCCATTAGGATGCTCCTTGCATATGTTGGTCATATGAAGTTCAAGGTTTTTCAGTTGGACATCAAGAGTTCTTTTTTGAATGGAGAACTTCAAGAAGAGGTCTATGTCAAATAACCTCCAGGTTTCATAAATCCAAATTACTTTAATTATGTTTATAAATTAGATAAGGCTCCTAAGGCATGATATGAAACTTTAACTAATTTTCTTATTGAAAAAGGATTCACCAGAGGTAGGGTAGACACAACTTTATTTCGTAGGAAAATAGAAGGATAAAACATTGTTAGTATAAATCTATGTAAATGATATTATATTTGTTTTACTGTTGAAAAGTTGTGTGAGAGATTTGCCAAGTTATGTAGAGAAAAATCGAAATGAGCATGATGGGTGGGTTGAACTTCTTCCTTGGACTACGAGTGAAGTAGACTGATGAAGGAATATTCATCAACTAAGCCAAGTATATTAAATACTTACTTAAGAAATATGACATGGAATTAACTACTCCCATAAAAACTCCAATGGCATTAGCTTGACAAGGATGAACAAGGTAAAAATATTGATATTACTCAATACAGATGTTGTGAAATCCCAGCTTTTATGAATAAAGATTTAATTTTTTCGAAATATTTTTTTTAAATATTATAGTGTGAATTTGAGATAATGTTATAGTTGTGGGTAGTATTTATAAATTTTACAAAGTATGCAAGTTGTTGTATTATATTCGATTGGTCGGGGAATATTATTTTTGTCGGGGAATATTCGTACGACGTCACAATTATTGGTGGATCCCACAACAGAATTATTGTCAGATTGAAAAAACGATAAAAATATTTTATGAAAATAACGGCGGAAGTTTTACCGTTAATACTGTTGAACTACTCGGTAGTTAAAGTACAGTAATACTCGTGGTTGCATAGTAGCACACGGTATTGATTATTGATGCTTACGTGATAAGTCACTCAGTTTTGTTTTATTGGTATTATTAATGTAATAAAACAGAAAAACTTTTTATATAAAATAGAATACTTTTATAAAGTTATTCGTTTTATTAGGCTATTAGTAAAATCTTTTTATATAAAACAGAATACTTTTATAAAGTTATCTGTTTTATTAGACAATAATTAGAATATATTATATTTTATTATGCATAGTATTTGCATAGTGCATGCATAATGTTTGCATAGTAAAATCTTTTATAAAGTTATTCGTTTTATTAGATTATAAATAGAATATATTATATTTTATTTAAAAGATTTTGCTTTAAATATGGACTGTCAGATTAAAGTAAATTAATCTGGACCGTTCATTAATTAGTTACTATGCAGTCCATTCTTCTATAAATAGAAGCTCATTCTTTCATTATTTCTTACGAATTCACTAAAACTCTAGAGAGAGAAATTATAGAGAAGCTATAGAAAAGTATTCTGCTCCTTCCCTACTCTTATATTCAGTTTCTTTTATGGTAAGGGATATTATTTGTTGTACTCGTAAGGGGTATTATTTCTTTCGTATTCATGAAGAGAACTTCTGTTATTCCATTCCTTATTATTCTGTTGGAATAACCTGTATACGCGGGCTACCCTATACTTGGTGAAATTCTTCTGTTATTACATTCTTTATTATTCTGTTGGAATATCCTGTCTGTGCGTTTTACGCAGGACCTGGTTCCGTCTTTATTATTCTGTTGGAATATCTTGTCTGTGCGTTTTACGCCGGACCTGGTTCCATTATTTATTATTCTGTTGGAATATCCTGTCTGTGCATTTTACGTCGGACCTGGATCCGTTATTTATTATTCTGTTGGAATAACCTGCCTGTGCGGTCTATCGCATGCATGGTGATTTCTTTTGTTATTCCATTCTTTATTACACTTAGTTGGTTAAAACTTTGACTTCTATACTCCATGAAATTAGTGGAATATCCTTGATATTTGTGTTTCATCCAGTATCTTTTCATGTAAATATTCTTCTGAGCATTCTTGAATTTTACTCTACAAAGCAATATCATGTTGACAATTTGGACGTTATCAGTTCCTAGATAAATTAATTCTTGAACTTGTTTTATTGAATTCTTATATCATTGTCATCATCCTCATGCTTATATTATGTTGAAAGTCATCTGTGGCCTATAGTGCATAGATGGACTTGGTATGATTATGATCAGGGATTATTCGATATAATTATAACCGTAATGTTACAAATGATGTAGAAAAAGTCCTCATTGCCCCGTAGTGCATTGATGGACAGTTTTTGGTATGATTATGGCTATGAATTCTCTTTGGCCGTAGTACAAAGATGAATTATTTTATGGCATGATCAAGACCGTTGATGAAAACATGATTATCTTTAGCCGTAGTGCATGGATAATTCGTGGTCGTGATACTAAAGAATATCCTTGGCCGTAGTGCATGGGTGATTCGATGATGTGGATTATTTATTAAGCTGAGTCCTAGCGATAAAAGTGATGAAAAACCTTTTAAATCATAGAAGATAGTAGATTTTATTCCCTACTTGACTCTTCTAATGGATTGCTTGTTCCGCTGCAGTTAAACTTGATGTTTGTTATATTTTATCAGTTTAACACTGTTGAAGACTAATGATAGTTTATTCTGCATTATCTTAGTCATAATATTTCTTACTGGGCTGGTTGAGCTCACCCTTTCTTTCACTGTTCTCTTCAGGAAATGAGAACGTAGCTGGGACTAATCGGGGAACAGAGTGATGGTCCTAGATGGTGCATTAATAGTCCTCACTATTCTGTGAAATAGTGTGATAATAATTGTAATGAGTACTCCTTTTGAGTTTGTATACTCTCTAGTAGACAATATTTGTATTCAAACTCACAATTTATGTTTTGTCGTATTGTACACGACAGTTGTATTATTAAGTTGTATTTGAATTCTGTACCATGTATCTGGCGACTCAAGATGGGTGATGTATACTTTTTTTGGGGGCGTCACTGTGATGCCCCCAAAATAGGTATACATCACCCATTCTGAGTCGCCAAATACATGGTACAGAAATAAATACAACTTCATTATAATAATTGTCGTGCAAAATACGACAACACAATTACTGTGAGTTTAAATACAAATATTGTCTTCAAGACAATATCCACATTCAAATAAGTTCTCATTACAATTATTCAAATACTATTTTACAGAAATAGTGAGGACTGCTAAAACATCTTTCTAGAACCATCACTCCATACCCCGACTATATCCTGCTATGTTCTCACCTCCTGAGAAGAAAAATAGAACAAAAAAAAAGGGTGAGCTCAACTAGCCCAGTAAAGAATATTATGACTAAGATAATATACAACAAATTATCATTAGTATTCAACAGGGAAAAATCTGATAGAATATAATCGATAACAAATTTTAGATCAACAACTACAGCGGAAACAGCGAACTATTAGAAGAGTCAAATAGAGAATGAATTCTACTATCTTCTAAGATTTAAAAGTCTATCATCAATATTTTATCCCTGTAACATCAATTAATAATCATCTTTAACCAAATATTCATCTTTGCACTACAGGCCAAAGATATTCATTTGTATCACCAGTCAGTCATGTTCATCTCAACACCTGTTCATCTTTGCACTACAGGCCAAAGATATTCATCAGGTAATCATACATCTTTGCACTACAGGCCAAAGATATTCAGTAATATCATCATTTAGGACTGAGGATGATGAAAAATATCTTAAAGAAAACGAATCCAGTGAGACAGAAGGACAAATAGTAGGGATTCGTATAACAGTTTATCCAAGA
The DNA here is from genome assembly GCA_016801055.1 of Panax notoginseng. Lineage (NCBI taxonomy): Eukaryota > Viridiplantae > Streptophyta > Magnoliopsida > Apiales > Araliaceae > Panax > Panax notoginseng. Next base: position 204,458,617 of record CM029017.1, read on the forward strand.
TCAATAATACTTTATAGTAATCAATTGTGAAGCAGAATTCAAAAATAAAGATCAAACATGGATACAATCAAAGATAGTAACCATAATAGACATCTTGGACAAAAAGGAAAAATTTTATTTTTCGGTGAATAGTGCCGTATTCGTGAATAGTACCGTATACGTGAATAGTAACTCCGACACAAAAAGTTTCAAATTTGATAAAAAAAACTCATATCAATATTTCAGCATAATGATATTGAAGAAAATAATATCATTTAAGAAGAAAATAATATCCCTTACCTCAAAATATTAGTACTTCTGATCAGAATATCGGTATAAGGCTGAAGGAAACTTGCACTGATGAATAGAAACTCACAAAGTATCTAAATACTCACAAAATACACTCAATAATCTAGATAGAGAAAGAGAGAAAACTTGTTTCTGGTGTGATTTTCAATTCTAACTTAGCCCTCTATTTATAGGAAAATTTTAGCACGCCGAAGTAGACTTGACCTGCAACCTGATGGCTTTACCTGCTACTATTCCCACCCACCACATTTGAATAAAAATTTCAGCACATTTCTCACCAATCAAAAGTGTGGCTCACCAATTCTAGAATTTTCCACCAAAATGATAAATTTCGAAACTTCAACAATTTCTGAACCAGTCATCTCTTAAAATTCATAACAAATCATACGTTTATTTTTAACGGTTCAAAATTTATAGATATATACTCAACTTATATATGTATAACATATCCAAAAATCACAACGATCCAACGGTCGGATTAAAAATTATAACCCCCGCAATATATCTTAAAAAACCCTGATTGATTTTTAATACCTCCATTCCGATAAAAATACTGATAAAACACCTCAACATTAACTCCTTCATTTTTAACCACAAAATATATCCAACATTTATATTCATATAAAATAAATATTTCCTTATCATATGGATCAATAATTAATTATTCACAATTAATATTACAGAATCACATTTATGACAACCAGGCCGTTCCCAGGAAAGATGAGGCTTTTCAATAAGGATTTCTCCTTACTAGCGCGCAATTAGATGACCAAACCTCTCCTTAGACAGAACTTTGTAGACATTGCCAATAATGCTATCTAATAATATTATTCAAATAATATGAATTATTGATCTGATAATGGAAAATACTGTGCAACAATAATTATTGAAACAACAATAATATAAAATATCAACGCAGCAATTATTGAATCAATAAAATAAAATATTAAACAGTAACTACTGTAACAATTATTGAGTAGTGCCTTCTTACGTAAGAATCAATAATTGGTGCAATACCGTGTCCTACTGTATTTTAACCACCGGGTATACTAACAGTATTAACGGTAACAACTACGCCGTTAATTATGAACAACTTATACTTGTCGTTTTCTTCACCCAATCGCTTTCCGTTATGGGGCCCACACAAGGCTGCGCCGTCGTACGGATATTCCCCGACAGCAAGAATATTCCACGACCAAACGAATAATCACCGACCAAAAATAAATATTTTATAACCACTTCCTTATTTGAAATATTTGCGCATTTTACCCATAACTAACCACATTAATCAAATCAACCCTTTCTATTTTAAAATAATAAATAGAGAAAATTTAATTTCATTTATTAATAAGTTGGGGTCTTACAGTCACAGTTTGTATTTTATCAGTTTATCATTGTTGAAGACTAATGATAATTTATTCTGCATTATCTTAGTCATAATATTTCTTACTGGGCTAGTTGAGCTCACCCTTTCTTTCACTGTTCTCTTCAGGAAATGAGAACGTAGCTGGGACTAGTCGGGAAACAGAGTGATGATCCCAGATGATAGCATTAGTAGTCATCACTATTCTATGAAATAGTGTGACAATAAATATATTGAGGACTTATTCTAAGAGTGGATATTGTCTAGAAAATAGTATTTGTATTAAAACTCACAACTCTCTTGTTATATATTAAAGATTGTATTTGTATTCTGTACCATATTTTGACGACTCAGAATAGGTGATGTATACCTATTTTGGGGGCGCCACAGTTGGTATCAGAGTTTAGGGATATGATCCTTGGCTTAGATGTGAGGCAAGAACTAGGAGGGGAGAGACGGGAAAATTCTTTCGCTAGTATGACCTACCTAAGTTTATTTGGTATTTAATTGGTCGGTCAGAGTATAGAGATAATATGTGATATATTAATTAACCCTTATTTTGTGGCAGTATTTGAAAATGGCATCTGAAAATATTGAGATAAGCAATGAAGCACATGAGACCGTGGAGACACCTCTAATCTCCAACCAAGATAATGTGATTAGAGATATCCATGTGGTGATTGAGGAATTAAAAGTTACACTCAAGCTAGTCGCAAAGGTAGCAACTGAGAGTGAGGAAGAAGAGGAACCTGAGGAGGATTTATTAGAAGAATTTATTGATCAAAATGTAGAATTGCAATATCGTATTCATGAGTTAGAAGAGCAGGCTAAAGAACGGAAGGCGGTCGTGGAGCAAAGGAATGTAACAATTCAAAATTGTATTACCCGATGTGCGATAGCTGAACAGGAGTGCTTTTTGGCAGAGTATATGATATTAAAGCTGGAATCTGAGAATTCAAATATCAAGGAGCAGCTGAAAGAAGAAACAACTGAATGAGTGAGAATGAAAGATGCATGGGTAAAAGCCACACGACGCATTGATATTGTGGAAAGAGAAGTCCGATCCAAGAAAGCTAACATAGATGATATGTATTTCTCTTTTTTGATAGCAATTGGGAGAACCCAACATCGAGTTTTGAATTACCCTATACATTGCGGTCAACCCCAATTCGATATGGATCGAAGGCTAATGATTCAGATCATGGAGCAGGAGTACGACGAAGCAGTTGAGGGTGAAATATGCCCTATAGCGAAAGTCAATTCTAGTGGTAATGACGACACCAAAGACTGTTCCGAACAAGTCAAATTCGGTAGTTTAAGGGAGAGCATTTTTCATGACGAGGAATCGAACGAAGTTATCACGGGTTAGTTAATTATAAATTCTTGCGAAGTCTATGCCTTATTCGATACCGGTTCTACCTATTCTTTTATCTCTCTTGCTTGCGCTCAACGTTTAAATTTAACTCCGGAGAAGTTAGACTTTGACTTATTGGTTAAAACTTCGTTAGTAGAAACCTTCGTTACCTCCACTATTTATAAATCTTGTTCAAATCAACACTTTCACGTTACATGTCGATCTTATCTATTTGAAAATACTTGCCTTTGATGTGATTTTTAGAAACGATTGGTTAACTACTCATCATGCTTTTCGTAAGGTTGTTAGCTTTCATACACCTAACCAACCTGTTATGCGAATTCAAGCAACCAAACCACTAAAGTCAATCATTGTCATATCAAGCCATAAGTAAAGAGCCCCAGTTCTTTCGTTGTTGACTTTCTTGTGCGGAATGCACCGAAGCCAGACTTTCTGTAGGCGACGTCGTGAATGACGATGGCAAGTTGATAGGTATCAATGTGACGTGCTATCCAAGTCTTGGATGAGGGTCACAGTTTTGAACGATATTTCTATTATTAATAAAGTCCCTGACGTATTCTTGAAGACTTCTTAGCCTACCCCAAAGCGTGAAATTGAATTTTGTATTGATCCCAGTACAAAACCCATTTCTTAAACCCTCAAATATTTCTTTACTTAAAACGAACGTAACATGCGCCAAAGACGTTGGCTCGAGCTGTTAAAGATTACGATCGTACCATTCAATATCATCGTGGAAGTACGAACGTGATAGCTGACGCATTGAGTAGAAGATCGTATGCGGTTATAAGTGCGAATATACGAACCCACGTGAAGATAACGACTATACGAGTAGAATCGACTTTAATTGATAAAGTTAAAGCCACTTAAGCTACATACTCAGAGCTGATGAATGTGAAGAAGAAGGTTCAAGAGGGCGTTATTCTAGAAACAAGAATCAATGAAGAGAGGAAATCTCAACCCTCGATTTAGTTGGCCCATTTAAAATCCTCGATCGAGTAGGAACTGTGGCTTATAGACTCGTTTTACCGCCAAGTATGTCGTGTGTTCATAACGTTTTTAACGTATTGATGTTACGTAAATATATGGACGACCCGAACCACATTATTGATTTAGAACCGGACAAGATAGCAGATAATTTAACGTATAAAGATGTACCTGTTAAAATCCTGGAATATATTCAACACTCAAAGGTTATACCTCAAGAGTTAGAATCTGATGAAGTGTCCTCATCTGTTCGGCATACCAGGTACGTACATAAATTTCGAGGGCGAAATTTCATAAGGAGGGGAGATTGTGAAATCCCAGATTTTATGAATAAAGATTTAATTTTTTCGAAATATTTTTTTTAAATATTATGGTGTGAATTTGAGATAATGTTATTGTTGTGGGTAGTATTTATAACTTTTGCAAAGTATGCAAGTTGTTGTATTATATTCGATTGGTCGGGGAATATTATTTTTGTCGGGAAATATTCGTACGACGGCACAATTATTGGTGGACCCCACAACGGAATTATTGTCGAATTGAGAAAACGACAAAAATATTTTATGAAAATAACGGCGGAAGTTTTACTGTTAATACTGTTGAACTACTCGGTAGTAAAAGTACAGTAATACGCGTGGTTGCATAGTAGCACACGGTATTGATTATTGATGCTTACGTGATAAGTCACTCAGTTTTGTTTTATTGGTATTATTAATGTAATAAAACATAATACTTTTATAAAGTTATTCGTTTTATTAGGCTAATAGTAAAATCTTTTTATATAAAACAGAATACTTTTATAAAATTATCTGTTTTATTAGACAATAATTAGAATATATTATATTTTATTATGTATAGTGTTTGCATAGTGCCTGCATAGTATTTGCATAGTAAAATCTTTTATAAAGTTATTCGTTTTATTAGATTATAAATAGAATATATTATATTTTATTTAAAAGATTTTGCTTTAAATATGGACCGTCAGATTAAAGTAAATCAATATGGACCGTTCATGAATTAGTTACTATGCAGTCTATTCTTCTATAAATAGAAGTTCATTCCTTCATAATTTCTTACGAATTCACTGAAACTCTAGAGAGAGAAATTATAGAGAAGCTATAGAAAAGTATTCTGCTCCTTCCCTACTCTTATATTCAGTTTCTTTTATGGTAAGGGATATTATTTGTTGTACTCGTAAGGGGTATTATTTCTTTTATATTCATGAAGAGAACTTCTGTTATTCCATTCCTTATTATTCTGTTGGAATAACTTGTATACGCGGGCTACCCTATACTTGGTAAAATTCTTCTGTTATTACATTCTTTATTATTCTGTTGGAATATCCTGTCTGTGCGTTTTACGCAGGACCTGGTTCCGTCTTTATTATTCTGTTGGAATATCTTGTCTGTGCGTTTTACGCCGGACCTGGTTCCATTATTTATTATTCTGTTGGAATATCCTGTCTGTGCATTTTACGTCGGACCTGGATCCGTTATTTATTATTCTGTTGGAATAACCTGCCTGTGCGGTCTATCGCATGCATGGTGATTTCTTTTGTTATTCCATTCTTTATTACACTTAGTTGGTTAAAACTTTGACTTCTATACTCCATGAAATTAGTGGAATATCCTTGATATTTGCGTTTCATCCAGTATCTTTTCATGTAAATATTCTTCTGAGCATTCTTGAATTTTACTCTACAAAGCAATATCATGTTGACAATTTGGACGTTATCAGTTCCTAGATAAATTAATTCTTGAACTTGTTTTATTGAATTCTTATATCATTGTCATCATCCTCATGCTTATATTATGTTGAAAGTCATCTGTGGCCTATAGTGCATAGATGGACTTGGTATGATTATGATCAGGGATTATTCGATATAATTATAACCGTAATGTTACAAATGATGTAGAAAAAGTCCTCATTGCCCCGTAGTGCATTGATGAACAGTTTTTGGTATGATTATGGCTATAAATTCTCTTTGGCCGTAGTACAAAGATGAATTATTTTATGGCATGATCAAGACCGTTGATGAAAACATGATTATCTTTAGCCGTAGTGCATGGATAATTCGTGGTCGTGATACTAAAGAATATCCTTGGCCGTAGTGCATGGGTGATTCGATGATGTGGATTATTTATTAAGCTGAGTCCTAGCGATAAAAGTGATGAAAAACCTTTTAAATCATAGAAGATAGTAGATTTTATTCCCTACTTGACTCTTATAATGGATTGCTTGTTCCGCTGCAGTTAAACTTGATGTTTGTTATATTTTATCAGTTTAACACTGTTGAAGACTAATGATAGTTTATTCTGCATTATTTTAGTCATAATATTTCTTACTGGCTAGTTGAGCTCACCCTTTCTTTCACTGTTCTCTTCAGGAAATGAGAATGTAGCTGGGACTAGTCGGAGAACAGAGTGATGGTCCTAGATGGTGCATTAGTAGTCCTCACTATTCTGTAAAATAGTGTGATAATAATTATAATGAGGACTCCTTTTGAGTTTGTATACTCTCTAGTAGACAATATTTGTATTCAAACTCACAGTTTATGTTTTGTCGTATTGTACACGATAGTTGTATTATTAAGTTGCCATGTATCTGGCGACTCAAGATGGGTGATGTATACCTTTTTTGGGGGCGTCACAGATGTATAATCAGAACTCTGATCTACTTAGTTGCCAGTAGACCATATATCATGTTTCAAGACAATGAATTGAGAAAAACACAGAGCTTTAACAAAAAAGTTTCTAGCAAATTGTTCTTAACTTGTTCTTAATTTCTTGTTGTTAGAAATTTATAGATATTGTAATCATATTTGTTCTTGATTAAAAATTTTATATATAAACCTAGATTTGTTTGTGATTGATCTAGTGGTAGATAAGTTTATACATAGGAAACTCTAAGGTTGTAGTGGTGCAAGCAGATTGTAGAGGTGCAAGAAGTTGCAGTTGTGCAAATGGGGCAGTCATGTCCAACAAAGTTTAAAACTATTTGTCCAGGGAGTGTTTGTAATTGATTGAATATTATTTTAATAAAGGAGTCTCCAATACCAATTTGTATTGGACGTGAATTAGGTTACTAGATTAGAGGGTAGGGGTCGAACCACGTAAAAATCTTGGTGTCTATGGTTTACTGATTATCTTTATCTTGTGTGGTTTGCTTAATTCTGCATTATATCATTATACAATCACTGCTTCGTTAAAATCAAAGTAATATAAAGAGGTTTCTACTTAACTTGTTCATATAAACATTTAAGCAAATAGGTCATATATATCTTGACAACTTTTGTAGTAAATAACAATTTAACATGAACATATAAGTAAGCATGTCATACTTGTCTGGATAGTTTCTTTAACAGAAAATTTAAAAATGTCATTGTTATTCAATTAAAATAGATACAACTATTTAACCCCCTTCTAGGTGTGCACAGACATTTAATTTCATTTGGTATCAGAGCTTGGCTCTACAAATGATTGTCTTGCAGACTGTATTCTATGGCACACTTTAATTTTCAAGAGTGTCAGTCCCCTAGCAGGCCACCATTGTTGCTCGACAATGAGAACTTTAATTTTTGAAAATTCAAAATGAAGATATACCTTAATAGGGATCCATGGGAAGGATGGGTGGTTGACAAAGGACCCATCATTCCAAAGCATGATGATGGCATGCCAAAAACTCTCATGGAGATAAATGCTAATGAATCATACATGGTGCCTTATGACTCGAAATCTATGAATACTTTGCTGAGCGGAATGATCCATTCAGAAATTAGGAAAGTTTCTGCTTGCAATACGACGAAGGAAATATAGGATACCATCGTCATGAGTCATAAAGGAATGTCCATGGTGAAAGAGGTGAAACTATAAGCATGTTAATGCAAGAATATGAATTGTTCAAATTAGAGAAGGATGAGATGATAAAAGAAGCTCAAGCAAGATTTCTTACTCTAATGAACTCTCTCAGTGTGTTAGGGCGGAAAATTGATCAAAGAGAAATTAACAGAAAGCTGATAAAGGTTATGCCCAAATGGTTTGCTCCAAAAGTCACCACCCTTTTAAAGGCTCATCAACTATTAGTACCTTGGAGACTCTTCCACTATTTGGAGAACTTGAAGAGTTTGAAAACTAGCTTAGATGATATGATGAAGAAGAGGAGACACCAAACAAAAAGGCATCGACTCTTCAAGCTAAGGGCAATCATAATGATCAATACAAAGATTAAGATGAAGAAATTGAAATGTTATCAAGAAAACTCGAGAGTCTACTCCAAAGGAATAAATAAATGAAGAATTAAAAAGGCAACTCATCTCCAATGAGTAAGCCCAAAATACAATAAGAAGAAGAAATTATCCAACTCTACTTCATGGTATTAGAAAATCATGAAACATGCGAGGTAAACAATGAAACTCTTGGAGTAACTATTTTAGATTATGTTGCTTTAAAAAATGAGAACTTACTTCTTAAAAAAACCACTCATTTAAAAATTGGATAAAAGATTTAATGAAAGAAGTAGAAACACGTACTGAAGAAACACAAGATATTATTAAAGATTGTACATCAAGCGAAATGTTTAAATTAAATGTCAAGAATGATTATTTGGATAACTATAAGAAAATTCTGTATAATCGTACAAATCAATTACATGAAGAAAAATTGATCTTAAAAAGGAAAATCATGAAGTTCTAAAAGAAAGTCTAAAAATGAGAGATACTTGCATAGACACATTTAATAATGGAAACATAATAAGCATGCAACATAATAATAATGAAGAAATAATATCTTTGAAAAAGTACCTTGCAAAATTTGTACAAGGAGAAGAAAATATAAATATAAAATGTTAAGTGCTAAAAGTAGCATTCATAAGCAAGAGATTGGGTATAATCCTATTAAAAATGTGAAAATAGAACTAAAGATAATATTAGAACGATTAATTGTGTTATTTTCCAAAGGCACTTGTAAATCTAGAAGGGGATTGAACAGATTTTTAAAACTTTTTGGTTAATTAAAAGATGTTACTAAATAATTGTTAATCAGATTGATCAAGCACAACATAATATAATATTTGAAAATCCCCTTAAAGATAAAATAAGATCTCATTTCTAAATTCAGTGTGGTATAAAAGCTTAAGCAAGATAAATGAACTAACAGAAAGTAAGAACATGAAAATAAAAGACAAAGTAAATTTTTAAGTGGTTCGGAGAATGAACAACTCCTAATCCACTCTTCTACTCCACGAGTAGGAAATCTACTAAGAAATTTAGTCACATCAGTCTGCTTTTTCACTTAACACCCTTGACGTATTACTTTCAGTAACTTAGCTATTAGACACATATTCTAATCTTCAATTTAAGCAAAGAAAGTTTGTTGAATGCATCGGGATCATCAAACTGCAATGCTCCCATGTTAGTCATTTTGTCACCATGTCATATTCTACGAAGTTGATGAATCGTACTGTTCACTCTACGTTTTTTTGATCTAAGATGGTTGCTCTACGATAGAGTGAGCACCCTATGAATGTTGTCTTACGATCAACTCAGTGAATCTTGCTTTATAACTTTGAGGCTGACTTCGTAATCTTGCTTGTACTGAACAATTCTTAAGATACTTTCTGATAAGACCTTTCTTCAGTGATTGCTCTGGAGTACTCAGCTTCCTTATTCAGATCTTACTCAACGTACGAGCTTTGCTTGACTTTGCGATTCCTTGTTGACCTTACGAGCTGATATTTGCTGTATGATTTGTAGTGAACTTTACTATAGCTGCAAATGCTCTACAATCCATCTGATTTACTACGATCATGTGTTTACTCTGCGATCCATTTTACTAATCTAAGTCATTGTACATTGAGTCAAATCATTAATAAGGATTTTACAAATCATACTGGTACAAATATACATTAACCACATTCATCATCAAATTTAAATATGAAAACTCTAACAATCTCCCCTTATTTTATGATGACAAAACCAGTAGTTTTATAACATACATCAAAAGCTAAGTTGCAATTGCTCAAAAAAATACAGTAAACCACTGTATTACTCAGATCAAAAGCATGAATTTATTGATGTATTGTGAATGTTCAACAAAGATAACAAAAATTACAATCTGAAAAATCTTTGAACAATCTCTACATAATATATCATTGATTATTTCTCCTTGAAATTTCATTTCTTCTTTGATGCTCTTCTGTGATCACTTCTGGCTTTATCGTCCATATCTTTTCTTCTTATTTCCTCTACAGAATCTCTTGGGCCAAGGTTTGTTAGTTCCATTCTCTCTTCTTCTACAACTTGGGTTCCTTGAAGGTTTCTTCAAAGAAAGCAGGATCACCAAAGGGAACATGAATACTAGTAGTGGAAACTTTACTCGACGATTCGTGCCGTGAAGAGGATTGACCTTGTTGCAGAGGAATACTTAATGGAGGAGGATATCTAAAAATCAGAGGGGTAATGGATATTTGCTTTTGATTCCTTTTTCATTTTTTCTCCCCATAAATTAGATGTTTCTCTTCTTTCTCCCCCTTAGGTTGATATCTCTCCCTTTGTCTTTCACCTTTTTGTGATTTCTCCCCATTTTTATCATCATAATCATTTGAAAGATGCTTAACTGCATAAAAAAGTTCTTGTAGTTGGGAAGAGGATGCATCAATATTAGCTCGAATCTCATTTTGACGAGCTGCTGCTTATTCACTTTGTTTCGCAACCAAGGCTACAATGTTGTCTGCGTTCAGTACCAGAGTTCTTAAATTCAGAGAATGCAACACTGAGCTCAAAAAGTTTGTTAGTCATAGATTGGAGGGAGGACACATTCTGTTTTTGAAGAGCTAAGATAACTTGTTTATGCTCTGCCAGAGTGTCGAAGAAAACTCTATCTCGTTTATGAAGACAGTCGGTCATGTCTGCAAACATAGACTTCAACTGCTTCTGAATATATCTGCCCGTGTCACCAGGTATTTAACCTACAGTAGTATTAATTCTATCCATTTGACATACATGATATACTCTACGAAGTTGATGAATCGTAGCGTTCACTCTACATTTTGTTGATCTACGATGGTTGTTCTACGATAGAGTGAACACTTTACAAATGTTGCCTTACGATCAACTCAGTGAATCTTGTTTTACGATTTTGAGGCAGCTGGCTTCATAATCTTGCTTGTACTGAACGATTCTTGAGATACTTTCTGATAAACCCTTTCTTCAATGATTATTCTGGAGTACTCTACGTTCATATCTTACTCAACGTACGAACTTTGCTTAACTTTGTGATTCCTTGTTCACCTTACGAATTAATGTTTGCTTTACGATTTGTAGTGAACTTAACGATAGTTGTAAATGCTCTGCGATCCATCTGATGTACTACGATCATGTGTTTACTCAGCGATCCATCTTCACACTACGAACTAGCTAGAGTAACTTTACAACTGATAAAATTTTAGCGACTATACATCTAGATTAACTCAACAAGATCAACCTAACATTATTTGATCTTACTAATATCTAAGTATTGTACATTGAATCAGATCATTAATAAGGATTTTACAAATCATACTGCTAAAAATATACATTAAGCACATTTATCATCAAATTTAAATATGCAAACTCTAACAAATAGTAAACCAAGGTTTAAGCCACTTTATTATTTACCGTTTGTTATTTGTAAAAAATGTGATTTTAAAGGACATTTTGATTCTAATTGTAATAAAATTAAAATAAAACAAGTTCGAGTAAAGAAATGTGATTTATATGCTACTAGCCCAAAAAGATTTGGGTACCAAAAAGGTAAAGACTATTTATTTATTTTCTAGATGTCTCAAGGTCAAAAAGGAGACAGAAAGTACTTTACTTTGACATAGTTATAAGTTGCCTAAAAATTATTTAACAAAATCTGTAAGTACATCATGTTGTTATTAAATTGAGTTTTAATTACATATTTTTATGATAACTTTATGGATTTCGTAGCACAAGGGTATCTAACCTCATTCATTCTAAAGTTTTATTGTGTTAAATGCTTCATATTTAATACACATGACAATCTTGATAAATTTAATGTTAAATCTATAGTTGAGGAATCAATGCACATATTATTTTTAATGAACTTAACTATGATATGTCAAAAGAAGAGAATGTAGATTATACAAAAAAAATAGATTATGGAAATTAGAAATCAACCAACTGTATCCAGATACCCTGACTCGTCTGCTTCAGAAGTCAAAATAGACATTCCTAAACACGAACCATAGGAACAAATGACTAAAGTTATGCTTTCAAGAACAACCAAAATATTGAAAAATCATCCTCCTAACCTGAGCATTAAAGACATCAACATTGGGATAATGACCACAAGATGAGCTTTTGAAGATATTTGGTTATGAAAATACAAAATTCAAAACTACACTAAGGAACACAACTATCAAGCTTACTACTGGTAAAAAAATGTTGATATATAGGTAACAAAACACAAATGTATGCTCATTTTGTTTACTTGCTATATGTGATATTGTTATAATCTTGCACTAGTTTTTTTCTTTATATTTGCGCTTATTTTTTTTACTGACAAAAGAAGAGAGATAACTAAATTCAACTAAATTTTGGCTTTAAAAATTTCCTATGTGTTATATTTTGTTGATGACAAAGGGGGAGGGAGATTACTAAATTGATATGCATATGCTATAATTCATGAATATCTAAATAAATCAACTTGCAGTTAATGATTAAATGCATGGTTTTAGGGGGAGTCTTATATTTAGGGGGAGTAATATATTATCATAATTAAAAAGGAGGATAATGTTAATTTGTATGTTTTGGTTTTAATACATATTTTGTTTGGAGATGTCTTATACTTTTCAAAAGTTTGGACTTGGGCTGATTATAAAGGCTGCTAAATAAGTTCGATATTTCAAGAAGTTCACATTGGAGAAAAAGTCACAAATACACTACTGGATTATGTCTCTAGGAAATCACATAGGAAAACAATGTAAGAATTTCGAGTTGTTAATTGTAAGATATTTTTATTTTGCTGGAAATATCTTTTAAGAATATTCAAGAATTTAAATTTCAAATTCATTGAGAAGTTATATTAATTTGGAAACCAATTAATTGAGCAATTGTTCAGCCATGATTTCCAAAATTATATCAATATCAAAGATTTTTCCCATAAAGCTGATTGAGTTGATTTTGATGGGATCTTATCCCTTATTTTAAGTTGGCTACTTTTCAAATTCAAACCCCTTCCTTAACATGAAATCTGATTCTATCTTCCGCTGGGATTGCTAAAATTGAGTAATTTGTTTCTTTTGTCGTTGGACTTTATCTCTTTATATATCCTTCTCGGCTAAAGCTTTCAAGACAACAAATTGAGAAAAACACAGAGCTTTAATAAAAAAGTTTCTAGCAAATTGTTTTTGTCTTGCTCTTAATTTCTTGTTGCTGGAAATTCATAGATATTAGTAATCATATTTGCTTTTGATTAAAAATTGTATACAAACCTAGATTGGTTTGTTATTGATCCAGTGGTGGATAGGTCTGTACAAAGAAAGCTCTAAGGTTGCAGTGGTGCAAAAAGATTGCGTGCAAAGGGGGCAGTCATGTTCAACGTACAAAGTTCAGAGCTAATTATAGATGGAGTGTTTTGATTGAATATTATTTTAATAAAAGAGTCTCTAATATCAATTGGTATTGGACGTGGATTAGGTCACTAGATTAAAGGGTGGGGGACTAACAACGTAAAAATCTTGGTGTCTATAGTTTGGTGATTATCTTTATTTTGCGTTCTTTGCTTAATTCTGCATTATATCATTATACTTTCACTACTTCGTTAAAATTAAAGTAATATAAAGAAGTTTCTACTTAACAGGTTCATATAAACATCTAAGCAGACAAAACCTACTTGTCCGGATAGCTTCTGTAGTTAATAACAGTTTGATATAAACATATAAACAGACAGGTCATACCTGTCTGGATAATTTCTTTAGCATAAAATTTAAAAATATCATTGTTATTCGATTAAAACAGATACATCTATATTCAACGCATTTTAGGTGTGCGCACACACTGAATTTCAGTTACTTTACAAGTTCTATCTGCAATTTTGTCAATTGAAAAATAATCATTAAAGAATATCAAGAAAGAAAAATGACGTGATCAGATTATCTAGATTTTATTGGTTAGATCAGTGAACTATACACACACATAGAGAGAGAGACAGAGAACGAACCTGTCACAAGAATAAGTGAACATTTGTACATTACATTATATTCTTTCCATTCTAAATTATAACATCATTGTTAATTTTAGAAAATTAATTTAAAATATTTTCAAATTCACAATAAAGATAATTCATTAATTATGAAACAATAAATATTATAATAATTAGTATTTTTTAGATAGTTTATAATATTTATTATTGTATTGACTAAAATAAATTAAATATTTTCATGTTAATTTTGAATTTAAAAATATCTTGAGTTAACTTTAAAAATGTTGGTTTTTGAATTTATGATGTTTTGATTGATGACTAATTTAAGTGTGTGTTATTATATTATTAAATATGCATAGATTATGAGTTATTATATTATAATTGACATGCATTAGTTATGGGTATTGCATGATCTATTATCGCTGATTTCTTTCCGTTGGTAAGTTGGAATGTTTTTAAAATTATAGAAGATTTGTTTTGGAGGATATCAAAGAAGTTTATTAAGGTATGTTGGTATAACTTATATTATCAAGGAAGATTTGTTGCTAGCCCAAATGGGCTCCTCTGTTCATCAGTATATCTCGTGGGTGATAGTTTAATTAAGGAAGTTTTGAATTTGAAATTCTATTTCAAGCATGTAAATCTTATCTGATTTGATATCTTTTGTTAGCTCCTTAAATTAAGAAATCATATCTTTATTCCATGATTAATGCTAACTATTTTCTTCTAGCCGTTTGTTCCTTTCTCTATAAATCCTGCACGGCATTGGAAGTAGAGATTTAAGAAGAGCAACACAAGCATATACCATTCAGACTCAGAAAGCTCTTAAGTCAACTTTTGTTACAGCCTTTATATTTCATCACTCTTATTTTATTGTGGGCTGATAATATTCTTGTAATCACAAAGTTTGTATTCCGAGTACAAGTGTAGTTGATAGTAGTAATTCTGTTCAAAGGAAGCTTCAAAGGTCTCAGTGATGAGAAAGATTGCAGAGGTGCAAAGAGGGCAGAGGTGTCCATCAGTGAAAAGCTTCTTTGTAACATGGAGTTCTTTTTATTGTATTTAATTGAATATTAAGTTTAATAAAAAGAGTCTCCAATCCTAGTTAGGATTGAACGTTGATTAGGCCACTAGATTAGAGAATAGGGGCTGAACCACGTAAAAATTTTGGTGTGATTTTTACTTCTGTTTATCTCTTTAATTGTCATTCACGTTATGCACTTTTTGTTATTCACGCCACTAATCTAGACACTAAAGCAGAGAGATCTAGCTGTCTGATAATAAGAAACGAATAACATAAGCTAAAGCAGACACTAAAGCAAATAGGCGTAGCTGTCTAAATTATACCTGTAGCATAAAGTTATAAAAAGTTTTATCGTTTATCACTTTTAGCTTAAACACCTATTCATCCCCCCTCTAGGTGTGCACATACACAGAATTACAAAAAAGTCAAATTTAATCTTATATTTTAAAATGGAGAGAGGTTTAGGAAACTTTTTCATAAAGAGTAGTTAAGTGTTCCCTGATCTAATATTTGTGTAAATTATATATTTATTTTCTTTCCTTTTCTTTTATTTTTTCCAGCTAGACCTTGCTTCTTATGTTACTGTTTGTTCTAGTTTTAAAAATAATAATACCCTCGTTAAAATGCACATGCATGACTCAAATTGGAAAAAAATAATCAGCTTAAGGAACATAATTGATAAGTGCTAACTATGGGGATGAAAGTGTAATTCACTTTGTAAACTAAGGAGCTACTTTGAACTGATATGTAACTTAGAAGGACAAATGGGGAATTCAGCCTTAGATTCTTTTGTAATTCCAGATTTATATTAAAAACATAATTGTCTGGCTGCGGGAAAAACAATGAAGTAATATTGTAAATGAAAACAAGGCATAAAACCACAAACAAAAGATTTGAGAAAATTAATTATATATGTTAATTTTGAAAGCAACATGCATGAAACCATAACCCCTTGACGGATTCAACTAATTAAACATATTTTCCAACGCAATCAAGCCACAATTATTCTTAATCTTAATATGCATTAAGGGTTCATAGTATGAATTAATTATGCCAAAAAAACTTAATCTAAGTATCACAATACATGTATAAAACCATAACCTAATCAAAGCTCCCTCAATATCATGGCTTCAAATAAACTGCCAAAGCTTCCTGTTTTAGATCTGACACATGAAAATATTAAGCCTGGTTCAAGTTCTTGGTTTGCATCATGTGAAGATGTCCGGCAGGCGCTTGAAGAATACGGCTGTTTCGTTGCGATATACGATGAAATTTCTTTAGAGCTTGGCAACAAAATGCTCACTTGTTTAGAAGAGTTATTTTCCCTCCCTACAGAAACCAAAGTTCAGAACCTTTCCAATAACCAATATTTTGGTCATGTTGCACCAAATGCTATGTTTCCTCTATATGAAAGTATAGGTATTAAAGGAGTGAATACACCTGAAGGAACTCAAAGTTTCACAGATATCATGTGGCCTTCGGGAAATGATAAGTTCTGGTATGCCACTTTAATCTAAGCCTCATAATTAGTACTCCCTAGATCTCTTCAAAAAATTAATATATATATATATATATATATATATATATATATATATATATATATATATATATATATTTCAAGTTTTTGAAGCAATTTGCGAATTGATATAATAAATTTCAAAATCCATACAAATTTATTTGATTTTATCACAAACAAATATAAAAAAAGATATTACTAATTACGTCACCTGTTTCATAAAAAAGGGTCTCATTAATAACAAAAAAAAATTTAAAAAATTGCTCCAAAAACAAATTCTAATCTCTTTTTATGATAATATGAAATGATACAAGGCATGTTCTCAACTTTATTCAAACAATTTTATTATCATGCCATTAGTTCTAAACTAAATACTTAATTTATTTAGAGGTAAACGTGGAATTAACAAAATTATATCATTAAATTTAACAAATGAGACTGATCTTTTGTGAAGCGTATGTGTTGCTGTCAAAATTTAAATGAATCATGTTAGTTTTGAAATTTAGTACTTTGTAAATTGATTTCAAAAAATTAAAATATATCCCTAGTTGCCGCGTTTTCAATTCAATAGAGCCTTTTTTTTATTTTTATTTTTGTCCTTTATTAATTAGTACAACACTGCTGTCATACGCAAAGAAAGCATCGAAGTTAGAACAAATGGTGAAGAGAATGGTATTCCAAAGCTATGGAGTGAAGGATTGTGATTCCCATTTCAGTAGTACTGATTCATATAGCTACACTTTGCGAGGCACAAAATATAGAAGCCCGAAGACGAAGGAGTCGAATATCGGCCTTCGCATTCATACCGACAAGACCTTCATAACTGTACTTCAGCAAAATCAAGTTAATGGATTAGAAGTAGAAACAAAGAATGGAGAGTGGATTGGCTTTGAGAACAGGCCTTCATCTTTTGTAGTTATCGCAGGCGATGCGTTTATGGTGAGGCATTATATATTATTATTCTTTATTTTCTGCCATGATCATCTTGTTGCAAAAACTACAACTTCACTCATAAAAAGAATAAGAATACTAAGGTTTTTAATAACACATTAATTTAGATATAATCTTGTTTCAAAGATATTTTATCAACAACAAATTTCAAAATAAATTCTTTACCAGAAAAATTAAAAATATAACTAAATTAAAGGATATTATCCGTGTGTGTACCACAAATCACCGTTAATTATATTTTTGGTAACTTAATTATCTCCCCTTCTTCAGTACTCCATTAATTCACTCTCATTTTAACTTGGGGATCGATCATACAGGTGTGAGGTATAGTCACTAATCATTATAATTTCGGCGAAGTTAAAAATATTAAGTTCTTTGTCAAGCCTATATATATAGAAATGTTGGATCCGTAAAAGTTGCATTGACGCTGAATCACATAGTCCGACATATGAAACCCTAAATCTGTGTTAAATATGTATACAAATGTAACATTTCCTAGCTATATATTGACTACTCCCTCTGTTCCTTAATATAGGTCGTTTTAGACATGTGCACAAGAATTAAGGAAATGATTGAAAAACATTAATTATATTATCAATTGTCTATAATACCCTTTACCTCACTTATCTCATAAATATGAATCAAATAATTAGGTGGAGTAATAAGGGGCAATTTGGAGAAAATAGTAATCAATTCTCCTACATAACTACAAACGACAAATAATTAGGAATAACAAAAAAAACCTAAAACGACCTACATATAGGAATAGAGGGAGTATTGTTTGAAAATTTTAAACTTACTAAATCCAAATCCATAAATATTTTCTCGGTTCTCGTTTAATGGAGAACTATATATATATATATATATATATATATATATATATATATATATATATATATATATATATATATATATATATATAACTAATTAAGGCATGTAAAGTAATTGGTAATTTTAATTTTTGGAAATGAAGGAGTATTTTGTTTTCCATGCATGCATGTACATTGTAATGAGTTTTGTTTTTGTTTGTGCTAGGCATGGAGTAATGGTAGAATACATACTCCTTACCATCGAGTCATCATGCGTGCAGAGAGCAAAGTGAGATACTCAATTACAATAAAATCATACAAAAATGGGATGGTACATACACCAGAAGAACTAGTAGATGATGAACACCCATTGCAGTTCAAAGATTTTGATCATCTTGGATATCTACGCTTTACCAACATAGCTGATCAAGATAGCCCTTGCCAGCGTCTCGCAAAATACTATGCCGCTGTTGGAGAACCTTTTCCAGCTTGATCAAAATGCTCATTCCTATATTTTATTGTAGTGGCTTATGGGATAAAAAAACATAAAAATTTTATTCTTCAAAAAAAAAAACATTAACACAAATATTGAAAATACATTAACATTAACTTGGCTTATTAAGGGAAAAAAATAAAAATAAAAAAAAAACAAAAAAAATTCTTCAAATCCCATATATTTCATTCCCAACTCAAATTCATCATATTTTCTTAATTACTCCAAACCTTTTCACTATATATTAAGAGAAAAACATTAACATAAATATTGTAAATACAATTTCAGTAAAAATATCACCAAAGGCTACGGATGAGAAGGCCTTCGAACGTAATCCCCGGTCCAAAAGCCAAAGCAAGTCCCCATTCTTCTCCATTCTTTTTCTTCAACTCCTCCCTCATATATTCCATCACATAGAAGATAGTATTGCTACTAACATTCCCAAAATCCATTAATGCTCTTCTGCTACAATCCAGTTTACCACTTTCTAACCCTAGATTGCTCTCTAAACGGTTAAGTATAGCTGGTCCACCCGGATGAACCGCCCAAAAGAGATCATTAAACTCCTTCAAACCGGCCTTTCCCATAAGTTTCTTGCAAAATTCCTCAATGTTGTCCTCTATTTTTTGAGGCAAGTCTCTACCAAGTTTGAAGTTTATGCCCTCTTCGGAAATCTTACCATCGATCACATTTTCTGTCCCGGGCAAGAATTGCTGTACCGCATAGTTTAGTTCCATGAAAGGTGACTCTCCGGGAGTTATGGGATCCGTGCCGATAATCACTGCTGCAGCTCCATCACCAAATAGTGCAGCCCCAACTAGATCATAAGGACGGTCCTACAAGGCAACACCACATTGTCTTCTTTTAGTAAGAGAGTAATTTTTTTTTTTTTTCACAAAAAAAATTGATTAAATTCCATAAATCAAATTCAAGTTCGGTCAAGGTCTTGTCAAGATTTTAGAAAAAAATGTTGTATCTGTATATATATAGTGCATAAGTTGCTTATATCCTTTGCTAGTAGTAAATGCAACTTTATATTACACGAGTAAAGATGCAATATTTTTCTACTTGTCAAAATTTGAACCTTTTGAAAGCGAGATCTAGTTCTTTAAAAACTTAAAACAGCCTTATCAAACAAAACCTTAAACATGCAAAAAATGGCATGGGATTTTACTACCTTGTTTGGGGGCCGGAAACCTAGAATGGTAGTTTCCGAGGTAGTTAATAAAACCCTACTTCCTGGATTATTTTCCGCAATATCCTTGGCAACCCTAAGGCCGGTAACACCACCATAACAGCCGAGGAAGTAAAGCATAACACGTCCAACGTCGCTTCTTAGGCATAGTTCACTAGCAAGGTAAAGGTCACCACCGGGTAAGCGTATCTCACTTGAGGAAACATATACCATATGGGTGATATTATCTTTTGATCTGCCCCATTCCTTAATGCAAGCAAGGCTTGCTTCTTTTGCCATCTCTATGACTGCTGGATTTGCTATTTCGAGCCGTTGTTTGATTGTGGGTGAGCCTTCAATTGCAAGCTCAGGGTATTTGTCTAAGATCTCTTTGGACATCACTGTGTATCTGGTTTTCACAGTTGTTGTTTTACCTGCCAAAGTAGAAGTCAAACATAAAGAGATCATGGTAATTCCAACTGCAATGTTAATTAGGTACACCAACAAAAAAAGAGCTGCACTATAAAGGGTTCAAAATTTCATTTCTCAATTTATCTGAAATTATGATATGTAACATTATATGGAGTAGAGATAGTACTACTTTGGTTAAAATATGCTCCTTCTGTAACACGAAAGTGTCCTATTTGTAAATGTCTCTTTCAGAAAAATATCCCGTTTATTTCATCATAACTTAACAGGACACAATTTTCTCAAGTTTATCTTCGGTCGTACTACTATATTAAACACACAACAAATTTAAAGATCAATATGAACAAGAATATATCCTTAAAACTTAACATTTTGCTATGAGACTTTTTGTGTAACTCATGTAATTTCCATACTAAGAGATCTTCATAATAATCAAGAATATGCCATGAAATTCATTTGATTTTCTCTTACTTCCCTCCATGAAACCAGGAACCATCTATGGGTTTAATGATCCAAATTTTCCCCTCCATTACACATTTTTTAATTTTCCTTAATACACATTCAGCGATGCAATAAATTGATTTAACTAGATTAGTTAAGTTGTAGCATGCACAAATGTACTTACACAAGCGTTCCAATTTGTCTTTAATGGCGGAATCTTCACATTTTGTATCGCGGCAATATCCCTCCACCAAGCATTCTTGTGGGATGAGCTGGCTGGGAAATGCCTTACCTATTGCGAGAATGGTTGCTTTCCCTTTGGTAGGAACCCGCCGTGTGGTACCAATACTGTTGTTAAACTGAGACATGGCTAATTAAGCTAGATACCAAGAAAGTGATAGGTTGCAATATCTTGGTGGAGAAAGATTCATAAATAGGACACATATAAATGGATAGATTATCTTGTTCTTGGAGAGAAGCTGGTATTTAGGAAGAGTAGCATGAATAATTTGTGAATCAATTATTTAGTACTTCTTGTTTTGGTTTCGGTTTTTGGGCTTGGAAGTGTGGAAGGTCTATGAGGTGGCTGCAATCTTTTTACTTCTTTATTTTAATTATTAAATGACTAATTCTAGTTGTGGAACCTAACTCTAACTTACGTACACATCCTTCATGGGAAATTATGAGTTTAATTTTTATATTATGGGTAGCATTACTCTTCTGCCCTTTTAGGGGTTCTATATATAAGAACTGTAGAAATCATTTTTGCATAGATATCAATCCTATGATGTTTTTTTTATGCAAATTCATTACTGTTTTATTTTGCATTTGAATGAAACGAACACTAGGTAGGTTTCTTAGCGAGCGAAATGTACTCCATCGGTTTCAAAATTAGAGATATAATTTGATTTTTTAGACTCAATTCGTGAAATCTTAAAATTCAAAATTGATATATGAAGTTATTTAATTTTAGTACAAACAAATATAACAATTGTAAACTAATTATAAAGTATTACTATTATCATCTCCGTTGCTTTCAAAACTTGAACGAAATTATGTCAATTTAGAGTTTTAAGATTTCGTGAATTGTTTTAAAAAATCAAAATATATCTCTAATTTTGAAACGGAGGTAGTACAATTTTTTGAAGTCCTTTTGAGACCCTAGCTAAAGCTTGAACTCAGTTCATGTTGGGCTACTGTAATATATTGAGTTGAATTTCACATATTAAAATCTAAGTTGCATGACCTCACTGTGTGTGAGTTTGGAAAGGAAAGAAAAAAAAAATATTTAAAATTTATGAGAGAAGAGAGTGAGAAAAAAAATTTATTTTCTTTCATTGTGTTGATAAGTTTTAGAAAGAAATTTTAACTTAAAAGAGTATATTACTTTTTTTTTTTATCCTAATGAGATTACATTTGAGTACATATAAGAATAATTTTAATATGTCCTCCAAGTATTTAACAAATTTTCTGTTGTTTTTTTAAATAGAGTTTTAATTAGATATATGGATTTTGTAACACAAGGGTTCATAATATTATTTATTCTAAAATTTTTATTATGCTAAATGCTCCTTATTTAATACAAATGACAATCTTGATAAGGAATCGACGAATATTATTTTTGATAAACCATGATCTGTCAAAAGAAGAGAATGAGATTTCTATAGAAAAATACAATTTGAATTGTGGAACTCAAAAAACTAATTACAAACAGCTTAAACCGTCTGCTTTAGTAGAATCAGGCGAATCAAGAAAACAGACAAAGGAAAACAGACAGCATGACCCATCTGTTTTAGTAGAAAACTTAGACATGCAGATACCTAAATCCAAACAGCTCGAACCGTCTGCTTTAGAAGACATGCAATTCTGACAAATTTTTAGAAGCGAAAGTTGATATACCAGATCATGGACCAGAAGAGCAAATGTCAAATGTTACTTCCAAGAACAACCAGAACAATGAAATATCATCCTCCTAACCTGAGCTTTAAAAACCTCATCATTGGGATGACCAAAAGAAGAACTTTTGAAGAGATTTGGTTAAGAAAATACAAAATTCAAAGCTACCCTAAGGAGCACATCTATCAAGCTTACTGTTGGTAACAACAAAGTTAATATATATAGGTAATAAATCACAAAGGTATGATCATTTTGTTTACTTGCTATATGTGCTTTTGTTATAAGCTTGCTCCAGTGTCATTCTTTATCTTTTCGCTTATTTTTTGATGTCAAAGGGGGGAAAGATAACAAAATTCTATAATTCTGGTGGCTTTGCTTCAAAAAGTTTGTTCTTATGACTTGTTTTTTGTTGATAACAGGTGGAGAGATATATATTTGGTATGATTATGTTATAATCAACTTACTTGTGCTTAATGATTAGGCTTAAATATGAATTAGTACCCTAAACTATAAGCTATATTCCACTTCGGTGATCCACCTTTTAATTTTGTCAATTAAGTTATTAAACTATCAATTTTTTTCAATTACACAAATTGAACACGCCACGTTAGCAATTGCTGACGTGGCTTATTATGTGGGGCCTTAAAAAGCTTATGTGGCAAAAAAATATATTTTTAAATCATAAAATAAATAAATCTGATTTAATAGGGGGCAAAATGGTCAAAACACAATATAAACTTAAATTAAAATAAACAAAAATCAACCACGAAACAATCTTTTCTTCACACATGAATAATCCCAACAATGAAAATAAGAACCCTAACTTTAGTAATTAGGGTTGTCTGATTGGGTTTCTTTTGTTTCTGTCGGTGTATCTTTGTTCTTCTCTCTGATCTGTGAGATGGGATGGGTTAGTTTTTAAAGTAAAATTAGACGGGAGAGCCATCACCAACTCCTAAATGGCACCAATTCGACGCTGGAGATCTCAGTTTGGGATGAACCGTCGGAGAAATTTCTAGGCGGAGTTTGCTTCGATCTCTCCGATGTCACCATTCGTGATCCTCCGGATAGTCCTCTAGCTCCTCAGTGCTACCGCCTCGAACGCAGCGATGATCCAAACTCCGACAGAGTCTCCGACGACATACAAGATGATTAAGCAGGGCTATGAAGAAGAAGAATCCCATCGTTGTCGGTCACGATCTCTACCCAACTTCGCTTTCTTCGTCCGGATCTGACCAACTTGCCGGAGTTCAATGGGTCGAAATTCAACTTCAAAGATTTTGCTTGAATGATTTTACTCAAGAGAAGAGCTCGTTTCTTCTTCTTTTCTTCCATTTTTTTCCAATCTGATATATATATATATATATATATATATATGTGTGTGTGTGTGTGTGTGTGTGTGTGTGTGTGTGTGTGTGTGTTGATGGGTTTGTTCTGGTGTGAAGTTTTCTGGTGGTGATTGAGAGATGTGATTTTATGGGTCATATAGAGTTTTCAAGTGGTGGATGGTTGAGTTTTAGATTTTGTTCGCCGGCGACCATGGCGTGGACTGAAATCTGGTGGGGGCAGGGGTGTTGATTTGTTTGGTCTAAATGTATTCGATTTGGGGAGAAATGGTCTTGGTCGATCGATTGTGATTGTGAAGTTGAAGAACAGCAGTGAAGAAGATGAGAAAGAGAAAATAGAATTGAAAATAGAATATTAAAAATGTTAATTTATGTTTTGACTGTTTTGCCCTTTGTTTAATAAGAGTTGTTTATTTAATAATTAAAAAATATTTTTTTTACCACATAAGCTTCTAAAGGCCCCACATAATAAGCCACGTCAGCAATTGCTGACGTGGCGTGTTCAATTTGTGTAATTGAAAAAAATTGATAGTTTAATAACCTAATTGACAAAATTGAAAGGTGGATCACCGAAGTGGAATATGGTCTATAGTTTAGGGTACTAATTCATATTTAAGCCTAATAATTAATATGCATGGTTTCATTTTTTTTTTTGATAATGACAAAGGGAGAGAGATATTTGGATATATTTGAATTGGTTTGAATTGGATAATTATATTGTGCTGGAATATGCAAATGATGATTATTTGGATGGAGTCATTTTTTTAATTTGCATAAATTTAGGGGGAGC
This sequence comes from Panax notoginseng, assembly GCA_016801055.1. Classification (NCBI taxonomy): domain Eukaryota; kingdom Viridiplantae; phylum Streptophyta; class Magnoliopsida; order Apiales; family Araliaceae; genus Panax; species Panax notoginseng. The sequence continues at coordinate 204,483,698 of CM029017.1, forward strand.
CATATATTTAGGGGGAGCATGTTAATTACAAAGTCTAATATATTGTCATCATCAAAAAGGGAGAGAATGTTGATTTTTATATTTTGTAATTTTAATGATGACAATATGCTAGAGAATATAAGTTATTAAATGGGCTGAATTGATTTTGAAATGGGTTGTTGAAAATAATTTATAATCAGTTTAGTATATGATGATTCAATATGCTTATAAATGTTGGTTATTTTATGAATTGTATGGATTATATTTTGGGTTGATATAATATTGGTCTATTGAATATAATATAGTTAGTTTGGCCTTATTTGCATATAAATTCGATTAAGGAATTCTGTAGGATTACATGATATATTTCGAGTCCAATAAAGCTTAAACTCTATTCTATTATTATTGGAAATTTTATATTAGTAATATATATTGGTTTAACAGGTTGTTTTAATTGGAATGTTAAGGAAATTGATTTTTCTATGTCATCTGTTTCAGTCTTTTATGGAAACTAATATAGTTAGAGAATATATGCTAATATTTGTTTTGGTGCTATATCTACATTTGATAATCTCCAAATCAAATTTGAATTGGTCACCATATATATATATATATATATATATATATATATATATATATGGTGACCAATTCAAATTTGATTTGGAGATTATCAAGCAATTTGGTTAATTCGAATTTGAGGAGTTTAGAGTATGGACTCTAACAGTGATATTATTTGACTCCTTTAATTCAGCAAATCATATATGATTATCCATATCATGCTGAGGATTTTATATTTGTTAAGTCTAGCTAATAGATATCTGGTGCTTCATTAGTGGAACTAGTCGTTGCCCTCATTTACTATATATATATATATATATGTGTGTGTGTGTGTGTGTGTGTGTGTGTGTGTGTGTGTGTGTGTGTGTGTGCAATTTGTACGGCTAAAGGAGGTGGTACACGACTGAAAAAGCTGAAATTCATCAGAGCATTCTTCCTTAAAATTATGTTTGAGTCATTTTTAAGTTATTGTGTCACTCTTTAGGTCTCAAATTAACAACATAGTTTTTGTAATCCTTCTCATAATATCTATTATAAACAAAGTATAACTCTAGGTTGTAAGAACCCGAATTTTCAGAAAATATTAAAATAAGAATTTAGTAAATAAAATTCTTAAAGCATGAGTTGAGTTCGAATAAGAATATATAATTATGTTATGACATATGTGGTATTGTGTTACATAGGGTAATATGAGCTATGTAATAAGTGATGTTGTGGTTAATAAATATATATCATTATTATATATTTGTTATAAATTGTAGAGATGAATTAGTAAGAAGATATATAAGATTTATCTATTGATATTAAATAATTTATGTGAAATTATTTTATCATAGTAAGTTGGTGACATTAAAATATCTTTGATGATCATCAATTTCTTGAGTATATGTACGAGTGGGTATCAAGTCTAAGGCAGTGCAACCGTACCCTTTAATGGTTGATGTATAGGAGCTGGGCTAAACGATTCCTTCAGAGAGCGGAGGTATATACGAATTAGTAACCGATCTAACTCACTGTGAAAACATTGTAGACGAGACGGAAACTAATTTGTTGGTTGTTTGTGGGAAATCACTCAGTGTACTATATTGAATACCATTAAAGACTCGATGTGTGCTAGGTTTAGACTTGTTTATATGTACGCTGTTGACGAGAGAAGAAAATTGATATATCTTTAGATAAATATTAGTTAGAGATTTATTGACTAATATTGGGATATGGTTAAAGGTATAGATTAAAGAAAGGAGAGTTGAACTTGAAGTTAACCTCTAAATTATTAAAGAATGAAGTCATTGGAGGTTTATATTGGTTAGTATAATGAGACAGTATGTACGGAGCATGCTAAAGAATTTATGAATTTAGTTCTATTTCGATTGAAGCATAACTTGTCTGCATCTTAACTTGAGGTGGCGCAGCCGCGCCACTCTTAAGCCTAAGACCAGAGCGGCCGCGCTGACCTATAGACAGTTCATGGTGAGTTGTAATCTGAACTTTAAAAACTGTGCATTAATAACTAATATGTTATAATAAGGACCATAATTGGTATTCCAACCGTCCATGATGGATTGAGATAACGAATCATGAATTGAATGAGAATTTATTTATGGAAAATTAATAGTGGTTAATTATGTTATATTATGTATTATTATAATTCAATGCTAAAGCCTTGTGTGGTAGTGGCGTGATAGTAAATTAAATTAAAGGAGTAATTCACTTAAGTAAAATGGTGAATTAATATATGTGCTTTACATAAAGAAAATGAAATGATTATGTTAATTAATTTTGGTATTTTTATATATTACATAAAATGGTAATATATGAAAGGGTTTAATATTTGAAAGATGTTAATGTAAAGATTGAGGAAGTTGTCTTAGGACGATCGAATAATTATACGCATAGTGTATAATTTAAATAATTAATAGAGTAAATATTAATTATTCTAAGTGTAAATGTAAGACCCCAACTTTTATAAATAAAGATGAATTTTCTATAGATATTATTTTTGAATATTATGGAGTTAATTTGATATAATGTTATAGTTGTGGGTAATATTTATAAATTTTGCAAAGTACGCAAGTTGTTATATAATATTCGATTGGTCGGAGAATATTCGTTTTAACAGGAAATATTCGTACAACGGCACAATCATTGGTGGACCCCACAACGGAATTATTGTCTGATTGAGAAAACGACAAAAATATTTTATTAAAAATAACGGCGGAAGTTTTACCATTGATACCGTTGAACTACTCGGTAGTAAAAGTACAGTAATACGTGTGGTTGTATAGTAACACACGGTATTAATTATTAATGCTTATGTGAGAAGTCACTCAGTTTGATTCAATTATTGTCAGTTAATAATATGAATTATTTAGCGATAATGAAGTTTTGTTTTATTCGTATTATTAACGTAATAAAACAGAAACATCTTTTTATATAAAACAGAATACTTTATTAAAGTTATTCTATAAATAGAATATATTATATTTTATTTAAAAGATTTTTCTTTAAATATGGGCCGTCAGATTAAAGTAAATCAATCTGGACCGTTCATGGATTAGTTACTATGCAGTCCATTCTTCTATAAATAGCAGCTAATTCCTTCATTATTTCTTACGAATTCACTGAACTCTAGAGAGAGAAACTATAGAGAGAAACTATAAAGAGAGAGAGAAGAAAAGTATTCTGCTACTTAACTACTTCCTTATTTCAGTTCTTCTTTAAAACGGTAAGGGGTGTTATTCTTTCTTATTCATGAAGAGAACTGTTGTTATTCCATTTCTTATTATTCTGTTGGAATAACCTGTATACGCAGTCTACCCTATACTTGGTGACATTCTTCTATTATTCTGTTGGAACATCCTGTCTGTGTGTTTTACACCGGACCTGGTTCCGTTTTTATTATTATTCTGTTGGAACATTATGTCTGTGTGTTTTACACCGGACCTAGTTCCGTTTTTATTATTATTCTGTTGGAACATCCTGTCTGTGTGTTTTACACCGGACTTGGTTCCGTCTTGTTATTATTCTGTTGGAACATCCTGTCTGTGTGTTTTACACCGGTCCTGGTTTTATTATTTATTATTCTGTCGGAATGTCCTGTCTGTGCGTTTTACGCCGGACCTGGTTTCATTATTTATTATTCTGTTGGAGTAACCTGTCTGTGCGGTCTATCGCATGCCGGGTGATTTCTTTTGTTATTCCATTCTTTATTATACTCAGTTGGTTAAGTTTTAACTTCAATACTTCATGAAATTAGTGGAATATCCTTGATAATTGCGGTTCATCCAGTATCTTTTCATGAAAATATTCTTCTAAGCATTCTTGAATTTTACTCCACAAAGCAGTATCATGTTGACAATTTGGACGTTGTTAATTCTTGGATAAATTAATTCTTGAACTTGTTTTATTGAATTCTTATATCATTGTCATCATCCTCATGTTTATAAAATGTTGAAAGTCATCTGTGGCCTGTAGTGCATAGATGGACTTGGTATGATTATGACCACGGATTATTCGGTATAATCATAACCGTAATGTTACAAATGATGTGGTAAAAGTCCTCATTGGCCCGTAGTGCATTGATGGACAGTTGTTGGCATGATCATGACCATTAATGAGTACACAAATATTCTTGGCCCGTAGTGCATGGATAATTGTGGTCGTGATACAAAAGAATATCTTTGGCCGTAGTGCAGGGGTGATTCGATGATGTGGATTATTTTATTAAGCCGAGTCCCAGCGATAACAGTGTTGAAAAACCTTTTAAATCATAGAAGATAGTAGATTTTATTCTCTACTTGACTCTTTTAATGGATTGCTTGTTCCGCTGCAGTTAAACTTGATGTTCGTTATATTTTATCAGTTTAACACTGTTGAAGGCTAATGATAATTTATTCTGCATTATCTTAGTCATAATATTTTTTACTGGGCTAGTTGAGCTCACCCTTTCTTTCACTGTTCTCTTCAGGAAATGAGAATATAGTTGGGACGAGTCGGAGAACGGAGTGATGGACCAGATGATAGTATTAGTAGTCCTCACTATTCTATTAAATAGTGTGACAATAATTGTAATGAGGACTCCTTTTGAGTTTGTATAGTCTCTAGTAGACAATAATTGTATTCAAACTCACAGTTATGTTTTGTCGTATTGTATACGATAGTTGTATTTGTATTCTGTACCATATATCTGATGACCCAATATGGGTGATGTATACCTAATTTTGGGGGCGTCACAGTAAAGGTTGTACATATTATATGTATGTAATTATTTAAGTAAGCTAAATAATTTAGCATTATGATAAATTGTGACATAAACTTTATATGAAATAAATAATAAAATAATGTGAAATTGGGGAAAAGCCAAACGTGGCCTAGACCCCTAATATTTTATTATAGAAATAATGAGCTTGAGTTATATGTAACTCCAGTAAATGGGATAAATGAGCCTTGTGTGGTCTGAGTATTAAAGTTAAACTAGACTGAAGGTTTAACTAAAATTATTAAAAGAAAATTAATGATGATCATTATGGTATTTAAGGGTAACAGGAAATAATGAGTTGGGAATATAAGATTTATATTAGTGTATATTTAAAATATAAGTATACTTCCTATATGTGGGTAGGTACATATATGTGTTTATATGTACCCATAACTTAAATTAAGGTAGTAATATTAAATCATTATAATTGATTCAATAAGCCCAAAAGGAATTAACTTTAGTAGAATGAGACCTATTTTACTGATAAATTAGAGAGTAATAAGCCTTGTCCCAAAATTAGTGTCACAAGTATTATAACTGCTGTGAGATAGGCCATTATTCTATTCCTTCATTATTAAGAAGTAGAGCTGATGATCAAGTAGGGAATGGAGAGAGATGGAGTTGGTCACCAAATCTTCTCAATCCACTGGCTTCTTCTTCTTCCTCTTGGATTAATTCAATGTGCAAAGCTATTAGTTGAGTACTAAATTCTCTATAAATAGAGACTTCTCCTCCTCTTTCTTGTTTGTTGAATGTTTGAGAATTTGGTTAAGGAAGGATAATAGAGTTGGAGAGCAATCAGAGGTTTGAAGAGCTCTAGTTAGCAAATTCAAGCTTCATAGAGGTATAATTCTTGAACCATGTTCTAAAGTTTAAGTTTGGTAAATTCTTGAGAATTAGAATGAATTCTTGATAATTGGTTTGTGAATTGCTATCATGATGTTGTATGAGTTGGTATGTATGTTAGGGAATCGATATGGTTGGTTTAAGCATGCTAAATTTAAGAGTATAGGTTATGTGGTCTGAATTCTGCAGAAGCAGAGGCCAAGTCTGGGTTGGTGCCGAAGTGGTGCGGCCGCGCCACTTCCCAGTACAATCCCAACGCGGCCGCTCAGTGTGTCTATCTTGAACTCCAACTTCTACTGTAAAATGATTTTTGACCATGTTAGGTTGGTTTGGAAATGCATATAAATAACCCCAATACATGGATTGAAGTAACTTTAGTTATAGTAGGTCACTATAACTTGGATTAGTTTGAGTTTTAAAGAAAACTTATAAGTTTGGAAAGACAAACCTTGTTGGAAATAAATTTACTTGTATTCTGATCTTGTGAGCATGCTAGTTTGGCCTAACTAAATATGTAAAGGGATCTAACATGTTATTTTAAGTTGCCTTGCATATAAGGAGTTGTGTTAGCTTGGTATTAATGATTTTCTAAAGAAACTTGAAGATTTTGAAAAACAAACCTTGAAGAACTTTGAGTCATTTGAGTTCTAACTTTGTAGTGAGCATATGGTGGAGTCATGTGAGCATAAAATGTGATCTTAAGTTACCTCGTATAAGGTAACTTGTATAGCTTGGATAATATGTGTTTTCAAAGAGAAATTCAAGTTTTGAAAACTAATAATTATGAGCATGGTGTCGCCTACATTTCGACCTTGTAAGTATGTGTAGAAATATGCATAAATGAATATGACATATGATTCGAAGTTGCCTTTCATGATTAGGTTGGCATGACATGGATTTGAAGAAAATAAAACTTAGACGTTTTGAAACCAATATTCATGAGCATTGTGTTGTCTAAACTTCTGAACTTTTAGGATGACATACTAGTAATTTTTGGGCCTTTAAACATGGCCTAGATGTTCAAACATGATAGGACGTGTATGCCTTTGAACATGAATGATACGTGCACGTAACTAGATAGACGTAATATGAACTATGCATGTCTTAAAGTAAGTTTTCAAGTGATAAACCATGCTAGTCATATAAATACTCACAAGTATGTCTAATATGAGTTATATGACTACCCTATATGTTTAAGAATTAAGCATGTTGGACTTTGTGGTTTCATAACCTTAAATGGCCTTAATTTGTTGAGATGTCCAACTGAGAACCATATTATGCAAGACGGGACCTAGATTAAACTTGAAAGATGCAAAAGGACCCTTAACATGTTAATATATGTTATGTATATAAGGATGGGCAAGCTAGGCCAAGCAAGTGTTTGCTCAGCCCTGGTTTGAACTGGGAGCAACGCGGCCGCGCGTCTCCTTAGTACAAATCAGGCGCGGCCGCGTCATCTTGTAGTTGTGAATAAGTTCTGTTTTTAATCTGAAGTTTAAGGCATGCTTAAATGATTACTTTAATTTGCAATATATGACCAACATGCTATGTAATATGTAGGTAGCATGCTAGGTGATAGAGATGAATGATAATTAGGACATTCAGTTGTTAAAGTCCAAAGGAATGTTTTCAAGATATAAAGCAACGATATGTTGTTTGAATTCGTGATCTGATTTATGCTATGAAAATATAGGATAGGTGATGTGGTATGGAATTACAACTAAGTTAAACGTTTATGTGTATGTTTGAACTTACCTATATGAGTTTTAAAGGTGTTGAACACCTAGTGAGTCAAGTGTGTGGTAGCTATATATGAATGTTGATGTCATATACGAGTGGTTAAGGTATACCTAGACATACCTAGTTATTTTAAGAGTATGATGAGAAAGTGAAATGTAAGTTTTACAAACCTAGTTAGGAAACAATGTAACATTGTTCTTATATTAAAAGAGCTTATGAAATTTATGACTGATGAGTATGAATCCATGATTATATAACTGTGTAGGGATATGCGAAGTGCACTTAGCGATACGTAGTTAAGTTATAGTTCATAAACTATGAATCAGGCTAGTCTTTCAGTTCCTATTTGTTATATGAATTCGATAACTGTTAGTTGAGCGATATTATTCTATGAGAATGTTGATGTATATATATGAAATGCATATGAGATATGTATGAAATGTGAAAGTTAATCTTTGATGATATATTTGTGATATAAATCTCTATGCCTGTTATGTGAGAAGTAACATGCGTAGTAAATATTAATGGATTATGAATGCATGTGCTGAGTATGCTATTATATGCTATGTGCTGCATGAAAACTGTTAGAATTGCTAGGCTGTCGAGCTCATCCTTGCAAATAACCACTTTTGTAGTTTAAGGACTCACGATAAAGATTGTGTGCTACTTGATTGATAAAGTTCAATAGTATCAAAGGAGATTGTTTAATTTATTTAAATATATATTCTTGAATCATGTTTAGGTTCTAGGAGATGTACTTGATAGTAGTTTATGATGTGTAATATATGTTAGCTTGTAAAGTTGTACTAGGCGGTACACAGAGGAATTCGAATCGAGATGTAAAGGTTTATACGTAATTCGAATAGAGTGAATCATAGAATAATTTGATTCAGGGATTTGTAATTGATTCAAGTTAAAGTATCAATAAAAGATTATTTTTCAAAGGAGATTGAAAAAGTTTAAATTATTCCGCATATTTTTATAACATCGAATATAATGCAATACAGGAATAGTAAATGACCAAGATTTGAAACTTATAAAAGTTTGGGGGTCATTGTGCAGATCTTGGAAATGGAAATAATTTATATTCTAAATTGTAATAAGTAAAGTTATATTCATTAAGTTATGAATAAATTATATAAATAGTTTGACGATAGTAGTATCGTGGCAGACCAGATCCGAGGTTCGAAGGGACCTGAATTTGGGGGCGTCACATAGGTTGGATTAGGGGTCTTTGTAATATTCAGTTTGTACAACGGAAGCATCAAGGTCTCAGAGGTGAGAGGAGTTGCAGAGGTGTAAGGGGGCAGAGGTGTCCAAGACAAAATCGATATTCGTTGTACAAGGAGTTTTTCTGTGTAATCTTTTGAATATTAATTTAATAAAGTGAGTCTCCAATCCCATTTGGTATTGGACGTGTATTAATTAGACCAACAGATTAGAGGATAGGTGCTGAACCACATAAAAATCTTGTCGTGATTTACTGTTTTGTTCTTTTCTTTATCTGCTTTAGTATTCTGCATATTCCGTTTTAGTTCGTTCTTGAAAATAAACTAAAACAGACATGTATTAACTGTCCGATTATAATAGACGAAGAACATATACTAAAACAGACAGAGTTAACCTGTCCGATTATAATATGCAGCTGTAAACTTTAAAAATTGACCATTGTAAATCAGATTTGGATAGTTACACCTATTCATCCCCTTTAAGTGGCTTATTTATAGAATTGCATTTTCCTCTAAATCTACCCAAATTTGGAAGGAAATGTTTGGGAACCAATTTTTTAAAAGATACGATTTTCTTTCTCTTTTCTTTTCTTCTCTACTCAAAAGACTCGCAAATAAAGAACTTTTAATCTCTTTCCTAATTAATCTCTTTCTCCTTTTTTTTTCTCTATTTATTAAAACTTACAAATATAGTGGAGTAGTTACAAAAGTAAAAAAAAATTAAAAAAAATAACGTATATACTTATGGTTTATAACTAGTGATATTATGATATTCCTCAATTTTGTCATTTGTTTGCATTAAAGTAAAATTAATAAAATAAGTATTTCTACATATGACTACAAATAATATTATTGATACTAAATACTATTCAATTTATCATTTACAACTCAATCTTTACATTAGTAGCGTCTGTTCAATTATTAATAAATAACCACTTTAATAGAGATTTGTAGCATCATTCAAGTAAATACAGATTAAAATAGTAAAAACATGAGCGCAATCTACGTTCTAATTAAACCAAATATATATAATTAAATAACATTTATAGCCAAGTCCCAAGTGGCAAATAATCTACTTGATTTATTTTACTCTTGTATGTACGTACTTAACTTGATAGACTCAACAAGTGTATTTCAAGATGATGTTAAAAGTCCATGCAACATACCCAAAAAAAATTCTTAATTATTGATTTATTTGGGAACTGATATTTTTACATAAAAAATTGATATTTCGACATGATCCATTTCACATGAATATAGGGGCGGATCCAGACCGATAGTTTAGTGGGGTCAAACTCAGGAAAAAAAATTCTTACGAATAAAAATTCCATAAAATAACTTACAAAACTAAACAATCCTCAAATATTATTTATAATAACATTTTTCGAGGTTTTATTGCTTGAAATTGTTGCATGATAGCCTCATTTTTAATAGTTACAAAAAATATCACACTCAATGTATGTTACTAAACAGTCATTCATCCATTCATCTCTCATTTGGTTACGGAGTTCATTCTTCACGATAATAATTAAATTTGTGAAATTAAAAAACTAAAATTAAAATATACTTTGAAATTTTCAGATTCGGTGTGCCGACGTTGTTGCCTTGTTGGTGTCTTGAGTGATCGCCTTTTGCTTGTTACAGCTCTACTATGGTCTCTGGTCTCTGGTCTCTTTGTCTCACATTCACTCTCTGACTCTCTGTTGCCACTTGCCAGTTGCCGAAAAGGAGAAAAGTCGGATACAGAATAGAAAAGTTGGGTTAATGACTTAGTGGGATTTGGGAATTAGGGATTGCTATCTAGTGTCTGATGACTTAGGATATATATATAACATAATACAGTGGGGTCATGTTTCTTATAATACATATTCACTTTAGACCCTCTTAATTTTTTTTCCTAATATGACCCTCTTAATTTTTTTTTCTTAATATGACCCCCCTGACCCCCTGAAAATTCAGTGGGGTCAGGTGCCCCCCCTGCCCTACTGCATGTCCGCCCCTGCATGAATAGTAAGTGGATCCCATTTCATGTGAGAGAGACTCGCATAAAAACATCATTTTAATATGTGAAAATATCAATTTGCTTTATTTTATTCTTGTATATATGTACCCTATATTCAATTTGATCGTAACTCAAGCTAGTGTAATAATATTAGTAAGATTTTAAAGCAATCATCTTAATTAATTAGAGTCTGGACAGCTTGGACACCCTATCTGCTGTTTTTCCTTTCTTCTTCCTACCTCTTCATTATCTTTCTTCACCTTGGCATTATTCGCATCCTGTTTCAATCAAACGATAATAGGAATCAAATTTAAGTAAACTGATTCAAAAAATCTCATTCATGTACATCTGATCATGACATGGGATGAATTAGTCTATAAACTGAAGTCTCAAGCTTACTAATAATGATCGGAGTAGTAATTGCCATTTGACTTGTTAATTAGTAGACCTAGTTACCCCCTTAATCTTATGAAAATGAGAGTCGTTTTCTGGACTGAAGGATTAATTATAATTACTAATCATAAGTGATAACATTATCTTTTTATTGTTATTAATAGAATTGATGTGATAAAAATATGTAACTGCAAGTGCACAGTGTCAAATTGAAAAACTAGCAAGTACATGTCGAACCCACAGAGATTAGACTAATTTTAATGTATCCTTAATATCTATTTTAGGCGAATTAAAAATAAAGATTGAAAATTGATTAACTAGAATATGAAAACTAATAATGAGAAAATAATCTACGAATCCGTAACCATTAAAATAATAAATATAACATATATTTCAATCAATTCTATTTTTATAACTCAATTATAATTTTAATCTTCCTTCTTTTTAATTTAGTAATTTTACAATTAACGTGAGCAAGCATAGACTATGAAAATTTAAGGATTAACTATAACCCATCAAAATTTCTTTGAACAAGCAAGGATTATGAAAAGCTCATATTTTAACAATAGTCTATTAAAACATTTTAATTAATTTAAAATCACATAAGAACTATAAAACGAATGTATTTAAATTACGAAACATGATAGCGAAATCAATTAAACATAAAAGCATAAATAATAGAATAGATGAAAAATATTATCATGAATAATTATTTAATTTTATTTTCATCCTAGATATAAAAAATTAACTAGACATGAAAATAAATAAACTAACCAAAATAAAGAAGAGAAGAAGATTAAAAATAAATAAAAAAATTCCCATTAATTAACGATCATCCAACCAACGTACAATGAAGAAGTAATTTATTCCTATTCCTACTCCTATCTTAAACTAATAAAAAGAATACTTATTCTCCCTAAAACAAAAGACCTATTATAGGGAAAATAAATTTGTGTCCTAATTTAGATTCATTGAACTTAGCCTCTTTTGTTTCTTTTTATCCCCTTCTTTCCTTTTTGGCTTCAATCTTTACATGGTACTCTCCCAAGAGTCTTTCCATGTAGTTTTCAACTTCCTAGTGGCATTCAACTTCTCAAAGAGATCTTCTAGATAATTTTTTTTCTCTTACTGGATTTGATTTGCACACTAAGATTATTCCACCTCTTTCCTTCTATTGTAAGATTCTTCTTGGATATTTCCTTATATGAATATGAGCATTAAATATCGCTTGATCATCGAGATTTTAACTTTCTTGCAACAAAATTTAAAATCCTTGAAAACAAAGTAGAACATATTAATTAAATAAACTAATATAATTAAAAGGACAAAATTAGGGATAATAAAATGTATGAATTGTGTGTCTATCAAATACCCTCATGCCTAGCTTCTGCTCATCCTCGAGTAAAATAAAAGAAAAGAAAACTAGAACTACCCCATTTTCGTAGGAAACACGATTGCACTTAGCATGTGCAACAAGCCTTTAAATCCCAAGGTTACCCCAAGTGGACGAGTTGTGTCTCGTGAGGGTTTGCAGTGAATACACCCACAATTCAAAATAAAATAAAATCTTTTTGAGTTTAACCAATTATGATATTGAAAGAAAACTACTAAGTATATATGGGCATTATATGTAAGTAAGATCAAATTCAAAAGCACACTTTCATATAATCAAAAATACTCAATCTTCATTCTAGACACTATCCTTCATTAAATTAATTCCATGTGATGCATGTGTTGTGTATGTCACTACAAAAAAATAGGTCATTATCGACGGGCATTGTCATCGCCAATGACTCCTCTGCCGTCGGTAATGATCCCATTGGCGACGACAATGACTGTCGCCACTCCCTTTGTCCCACAGGTTGTCGCCCCTGGCCCCCATCGACTATCGTCGGTATTGAACTCATTGGCGACGGGGTCATTGGTGACGGCGGGGATGACAGACAGTCCGTCGCCAATGTCTTTTAGAAATTATTTATAAAAATGTCATTAGCAACGGGCAAGCCGTCGTGAATGAATGATGGTCGTCATCAATGAATTTTAATATTATTATTAAGGGGATCAATTGTCCGTCGCTAAAAGCATCGTTGTAGGTCATTCGCGAAGGGAAAATCGTCGCCATTGGCCTTATTTTTAATTTTTTTTTGAAAATTCAAAATTTCCCTGTTTATTTATATATACATAATTGTACCTGTTATAAACTAATGAAAAATAAATAATTTTTCACGAACGCATATCAATAACAATAAAATATCTTTTGCTATCAACCATCAAATATGTAGATAACGTAATCACATATAGATAAAAGTCGTACGATGTAGATACAAAATGTAATCATAATGAGACTTTCATCAATTTAGTTAGATACATAAACCATCAACCTAACTAGATACAAAACTCTAGTCTGTACAACTCAAAAATTGTATAAGTACATACATAAAAGTCAAAATATAAACATAAACTAACTACAGCCCTAGATAAGGAGTGTTAATACCATAATCGTCGCCATCTAACGTATGACCACCGGTACCACCTCTAGTGCCATCGCCAGTCCCACCGCCGAGCCCACCCTCCACAGTCTCATCCGCATCAACTCAGAGGTCAACACCATCTCCTCCACGGTCATTGTCTGTGCTACTGTCTCCACCCCCACGAGTCTCATCAATAAGACCCTAAAAAATTACAAATATTAATAATGAAGTCGAAAATAGAGTATATTTAAATTATTTTAGTTTGTGTTCATCAAGTTTTAATGCGTGCCTAATATCTATAAGGTGCTATATCTATGTTTTCGTGTCGTTTTGACGCTTGAGGCGGGATTTGGTATCTTTTTCGATTATTGTTCTATGTTTTCTTAAGTTAGGCAAACAGGCTGATAACTCGGCCTCCATATATTAGAATCGACTCTCGTAAGTTGTAAGGCGTGCCTAATATCTATGAGGTGTTATGTCTATGTTTACGTGTCGTTTCGATGCTCGAGGCAGGTTTTGATCTCTTTTTTGACTATTGTTCTAAGTTTTGTTAAGTTAGGCAAACGGGCTAATAACTCGGCCTCTGTACATTGGAATCGAGTCTCGAAAGTTGTAACGCATACCTAATATCTATAAGGTGCTATGTCTATGTTTACGTGTCGTTTCAATGCCCGAGGCGGGTTTTAGTATCTTTTTTTACTATTATTTTAAGTTATCTTAAGTTAGGCAAACGAGCTGATAACTCGACCTCCATATATCAGAATCGAGTCCTGTAAGTTATGACGCATGCCTAATATATATGAGGTGTTATGTCTATTTTGCGTGTCGTTTTGACGCCCGAAGTGAGTTTTGGTATCTTTTTCGACTATTGTTCTAAGTTTTCTTAAGTTATGCAAATAGGCTGATAACTTGACCTCCGTATATCAGAATCGAGTCTTATAAGTTTTAACGCGTGTCTAATATCTTTGAGGTTCTATATCTATGTTTACGTGTCGTTTCGAGGCCCAAGACGGGTTTTGGTCTCTTTTTCGACTTTTATTCGAAGTTTTCTTAAATTAGGTAAACAGTTTAATAACTCGGCTTCCGTGTATCGGAATCGAGTCCTGTAAGTTGAAACGTGTGCCCAATATCTATGAGGCGCTATGTCTATGTTTGCGTGTCATTTCGACGCCCGAGACATGTTTTGGTAGCTTTTTTGACTATTGATCTAAGTTTTCTTAAGTTAGGCAAACAGGTTGATAACTCGACCTCCGTATATCAGAATTGAGTCCCGTAAGTTCTAAAGTGTGCCAAATATCTATGAGATATTATGTCTATGTTTGCGTGTCGTTTCGGCGCCCGAGGTGGGTTTTGGTATCTTTTCGATTATTAGTATAAGTTTTCTTAAGTTAAGTAAACGAGGGCTGATAACTCGACCTCCGTATATCGAAATCGAGTCCTGTAAGTTGTAGCGCGTGCCTAATATCGATGAGGTGCTATGTCTATGTTTATGTGTTATTTCGTCGCCCGAGGTAGGATTTGGTATCTTTCTCGACTATTATTCTAAGTTTCTTAAGTTAGGCAAACGGGTTGATAACTTGGCCTCCGTATATCGAAATCGAGTCTCATAAATTGTAACACCTGCCTAATATTTATAAGGTGCTATGTCTATGTTTGCGTGTCGTTTTGGCGCCCGAGGAGGTATGCAATTGCTCTAGTGAATAAGAGTCATAAAGTTTATGTGTGTACCTGAAATAAATTATGGTTGTGTATTTATAGTTTAACGACACCTCCTCTATGTTCTACGCCCTTCCCTGAGTAGGAATACTAGTCCTTGTATAAAAGATTCCTTTTAACTACAAACTTTATAATTTAATATGATTTGATTTCCTTAGAAATAGGAAGCCAAATCAGACAAGGGAATCATAAGTCAACTTGGACTGTGGCTTTCTAGAATATCCAACTCCTTATTGTCAATGTAAATATCCAACCACATGGCGTGGGTCCCCATGAATCCCCCGGACCTATCAAATCACAATCCAACTCTGTCACCTACTCTTTTATTATAAAAAACTTAAAATAAGATAGTACATCGACTAGTTAGCAAATAATATATCATGTTAAAAAAAATTCCGAGCAATACCTTAATTAACAAGACACATATTTTTCATGTTTATACCCTCAATAGTCAAAAGTCAATATGTTCCCGGCTTTGACAACCTAATGATCTCGATTGCTCATTCAATAGTCTCTGATCCCGATTCTAGTAGGTATAGGTATGAGACTGAGTAATCGATTACTCATTCAATAGTCTCTGATCTCGATTACTCATTCAATAGTCTCCGTCCCGTGTTTGTGGGGATCGAGAACACTATCTTCGAACCGGAGCCGACTAAGCTTGTCACACCATAACACAAAAGAGCTCGGTACATCGAACACCAAACGCCAGAAGAAAACTTTTGGTTCCTAGCATTTCCTCCCACTCATTTATTCCACTCGAAGAAAGGAAATTTTATTGATGATGACTTTGGGTTGTCTACCCTCTTTGGGGACCAAAAAAGCTTACACCATTTTTTTCAAGGAAATTCTTTCTCAAAGGATATATCGAAAAAGCTTCCCTGAAGGGAAATTTGCAACGTTAATCATGAAGGAAGTTAGCCCGAAGGGTGATTAGTCCCAAAGGACGTTAGCCCGGAGGGTGCTTAGTCTCGGAGGACGTTAACCGAAGGGCGTTTAGTCCCGGAGGATGTCTGCTATACCACCAGCTGAACCTCTTGTAATAACTTCAACCACGCGTCGATCGGGTAAATCTTGGTTAGGTAGTCGATCCCAACGACGTTCTCTACCACCAGCCAAACCTCCAAACTCCTTGCCAATCGAAGCTATGAAGCATCCGACCAAAATGACTTATTTTTGTAAAGGGTAGATGATAATAGCGGTGTGGGCTTAGAAAGGCGAACCCGTGGAAAGAACCACCGAAATAGGTGTCCGAAGCCTTGCAACAAAAATTACTCAAGTAGCGCTGCCAAAAAGGAGATAATGGGTTCACGTGAGTGGCAACCGAAGTCCAAATTTAGAGTAGATTGCAGCATAATTAGAATTTGTTATCCAAAGATGAAGTTCTATGCTCAGTGAAATTAAATTGCGAAGGAGACAATTTGGACTAGCCGAAGAGATAATGAAAATGGTCGATGTGATATAGTCCGAAGTGAGCCGCTATCGCTCGAAGTGGGTTATTTTTACTCGAAGTGTAATGGGTGAACATCTTGGACCATTAAAGCTCATATCAGACTTGTATATCCTGCTCCCTAAACAATTCAACCTGAATCCAATATAGCGCCGAACGTATACCAACCTTATATCTTACCCAAAAATATTTCGTCCTCTACAAATTTTGTTTCCGTGTCAAAGAGAGACGATCAACACATGCAGAGTCGAAGCTAATTTTACTACAAGAAAAATAAGAATACGTGACGAAACTTTGTGACAGTTTTTAAAAACAATCACAAAAGATAATAATTTATGATGAAATTTTTGAGTAATCACAAAATAGTAGTATATATGATGACTCTTAGTGATGACTAATTTTTTCATCAATGTATTATAATTGTGATGACCATGTCAATCATTAATTTTTAACGCAAAATAAATTTATTTTTTGTGACGCACTAACCCATCAATTATGGATATACCCTTTTCGTGATTGCATTTAAGCTATTACCAATATTTTAATAAAAAAATAATCAAAACAATATTTTATGACGATTATAACAATCATTAAGAAAGATGATTTTTTGTGACGACTTTTATTTGCAATTACAAAAAGAAGGTATTTTGTGATGGAATTTTCAAACCATCACAAAATAATAAAATATGTGATGACTCTCAGTGATGACTAATTTTACTATCATTATAGAGTATTTGTGACTGCCATTGCAATCACCAAATCTTATTTGGGATTAATTTTGTTTAGTAAGTTAACTCACATATGTTTTCTTTTATATTTTGTTTTAAAATTATAATCATGATATGAGCTTTGGTGTAGTGGTAATACTTGTTATTTAGTTTGCAAATGGTGGGATTGTTCAAATCCTATAAGTATAATTTGATATAGTTAATATAGTGAAATAAATTGTTTGTAAAACGAGATTCACGTTCTTAACTTTGATCCCTAAAGTCATGTGTTTTTTTGTGATGACTTTAACAATCACAATAGATTATGTGTTAATGTGATTGCATTAATCATCAAAAAGTAACGCGATTGTATTAATCATCACAAAACACTAAGCGTTTGTGTAATTGTCAAAACCATCACAAAAAGGCTTTTATGATGGGGGTATACAAAATGGCCTTCCTGATGGCTAAAGTCATCAAAAAAACCTTTTGTGATGATTTTTTGAATTTATATAATGGATTTGAGCCATCACAAAAGGCCATTTTCAGTAGTGTTTTAAGCTACCGAAGCGGGTGGCCAAATCTTGATCGTCCTTCTGAGCTATTGCACCATTGATAGTGTCGAAGAGTATTTTGAAATCTAAACTCCCGCTCCAATCTTATTGTCAAAAACTATTATACGTTTGCTTGTGTATTCTCTTTTCTTTAAAAATTCCTACTCATGCATAGTGTAGAACTGACCCATAATGAACATACTTTTAAATTCGGACATCCAAGAGTGAACGTTGTTCTCATTTGAAACCCAGAGTTACTTCACCGAAGAACCATGACCGAAGTCTGTGCTTACCAAAAGAGAACCGTGCATATCCGGAGGCGTTTACTATACCCCGAAGAAACAAGTTTTGTTGAGGATATTTCCGAATGAGATAACTGATATTTGTTGAAATTGATGTTGCTCGGGTGATTTTCCTTAAATGCTCTGAAGGGCATTCAGACTTATTTGTAGCAGCACGTGCTTTGCCAAAGTTTAAACGTGGATTTAATTTGCTATTGATTCAGCATAATGGTCTGCCAAAACTATTATGTGTGCTTGTTTTTGCTTGGGGGTAAGATGGGAGACCATGGGAAGATGAAGTCCTCATCCTGCCGAGGTCAACCCTAAATTACCAAAGACCGAAATGACAAATTAGGATGGTAGTACTAAAGCATGTCCATTTATTTCTGAGCATGATGTTGCCAAAGGCCAAGTAATTTGTTGATGGAGCTGGGCTACTTCCCCTTTCTTATTTTTCAAATTTTGATGTACTATGGTTAGTGTCACAGGGTGCACAATCTGACACTAAATTTTTCGCGTCTTTGTCCTCCTTGTGATGCACTGGTTCGCCTAACCAGTCAGCAACCTGTCAGTCACACAAGCACAGTCTGTATAAACAAGCCACACACACACAAGCCAACAAGATTTACAGGACAACGTCCCAACCTTTTATTGCTCACTCAATAACAAGGAATACAATATATGACTAGGGCTCGCAGGCTACACTTGCTCAGTGATCTCACATGCCTTGCCAAGCCCTTGGCTACACATATATATACACATTAGGCTGCAGTTGACACCCCCAACTGCTAGGTCATTCAGAACCAATAGGAAACCAGCATTTTGAATCAGCAACTTCCTGCCAACTGCCCACTAGCAGATGTGTGCGTCCCATGATGTGCAAACTGCTCATCAACCGCTTCTCAACTGCCCATTAGCAGCTATGTGCGCCCCATGATGTGCAACTACTCCTCAACCGCCCACCAGCAGGTGTGGGGCGCCCCATGATGTGCAACTGGCTGGAGACATGCCAGTCATGTGCATGGAGGTTACTGCCAGCAATTGCCCTCAACTGTCAGTCAGTTGGGTCAAGCTCCAGTCATCCAATCCAAAACTGCCCATAGTGTCAGCCCACCTTCTTGATGTCCTTCACCCACTATTGTCAGCCCACATTGTTGTTGTCTCAGCCCAAGTTGTCCAGTCATGTCGCCCAAACATGTTGCCCAATCATGCTGTCCATTTGGTCCACGAATTTCCAACTAGCCCAGCACTTGCCTAAGGTGCTGTCCAAGTTTGTTGTGCATGTCCAGCCCATACGTCTGTCCACATGCATTAGCTTTGATGCATGCTAGGCATATGCCCATGCCATGCATTGACATGTTAGGCGTACGCCTATGCTATGCCCAACCGATGCCACGCTCAGCAACGTTCTTGCTTGTTCATGCCCAGCCCATGCACAAGCCTTTGATTCGATCCAAACTTCCCAATCCGATGTTAGACATTGTTGTAGGGGAGCCCAACAATGTCCCAACGTCCAGCACTGACCGCCCATGGCATCTGCCCATGGTCCCGGGTAACCTTCACGGAGTACCCCTCCCCTATAGTAGCACTTATGAAAATTTCCAAACTGTCAGCACTAGACATCAGACCTGTCTGAGGAAGCATAATGCAAACCTTCTAGATTTGCTAGTTTTCTGACATAGCCCATTTGCTGCACAATGATTGCCCATTGGCCCAAATGGCCGAGTGTCAAACTATTTTGCTGGTTAAGCACGCACAGCGCCCTTGGCTGCCGCGCACTTCCGAGTGGTGCCGCACGCTGCCGAGTGATGCCGCACGCTGCCGCACATTGCCGAGTGGTGCCGCACGCTGCCCCACACTGCCGAGTAGTGCCGCACGCTGTAGTACACTGCTGCTCAGGAGTGCCTTGCTGAATGTCAAGGCTTGGCTTGGCATGCTATCCGAGCGTCCCGCATGCCAAGTGCGTGTTAACCCACTAAGGGGCTAACAGTTAGACATTTCGGGGCTGTGTAATTTCTTATCTTGTCGAAGTCCAATGGTGGACTGCCAAAGATTAACTGAATCTGTCTTAAAATGGGAGTCCATGTTTTGGAATGGAATAAGTCAATTTTCGAGAAGCTTGTCACGCGTTAAAACACATGTAATCACATAACATGGGTATGATGTATTACCTGTTAAATGATGTAATCACATAGATGGTTATGATGTATTAACTGATAGTAATCACATGGGGTATGATGTATTACTTTGGATAAAGGAAATTAATTAGGTAAGTGACACATAATGTAATAATAGGATTTACTATTTATAAGCATAACATCATATTGTAAATAAGAAATCCACCGAGGTCAAGGACTTTCTGTATGAAATTTATATTACAAGTAAAGTAGTAACAATAATCATGTTGATTTTATAATTTCATAATAGAATCCACGTACACATGTTTCATGTATAGTTTATAAAAGAAAACCACTTAGCTTTTCGGTGTAGGATATGTCTTCTTATCATAGTAAGACGTCACGGAGATGAGATTAATTGTGTCGATTTCAGAATATATTACCACCATAATTGTAATTAGAGCTTTGTCCAATAATTGATACAATGTGTTGCCTCATACAATCGACGTCAATTGATATGATACTTTGGTGATTTTAATTTGACACTAGAACAAAGCCCTCTTTCTAACACCTAGGGCTGAGCAAGTAACCAAATTGGAACCGAAACCACACCAAAAACCGCACGAACCGAATCAATTAAAACCGCACCAACGGTTCCGGCGTATGTGGCGGTTTTAGGTGGGTTGAATAACCAAATTTACGGTTCCGGTTTGGTTACTAGCCAAAACCGCACTCATAAAATCGAAATCGCACCATGTGTGTGTATGTATGTATTATCTCTAGTAAATTCTAAAGTTACTTTTAACTTGAACACGCTCACAGAAAACCCCAGTCTTGCATTGTAATTTTTTCACCAAGAAAGATGTTAGAGGTTATAGAGTCAATAATTAAGCAATTGAGTTTTAAAATTTTGAATTTGTTTGATACGTTATTGGAGGGGCTTATAGCTGAGGGGTTCGAGCACTTGATGCATTGATTAATGTCAATGCTATAATAGTAATAGCCTAATAGATTATTTTTTAGGTATAGTTAGGATTATATTTTATAAGTCATCCCTGCAATATATGAGATAGAATTTCATTCTATCTCTAGTATATACTTTTAATTTTTGGGGAACTAGATAAACATTCTTGCTTGTTATCAAATATATGGTCTTCGTTGTTTTATATAGCGTATGTTTTAGTTTTAAAGCATGCTTGATATAATTCATATTGTCGACTCTGTCACTAAGTTAATTGTTCGATGTAAGTTTTATGTTAAATTTTATTGAAGGCTTAGATTTTGTTGTTGTTTCAATTTGTTTTGGAACCGAAATCGTACCAATTAAAACCGCACCGCACACTTTAAAATCGCACCAATCACAAGCGGTTTCGTGTGCGGTTTTGAATTTTTCAAACTGCACCTAAGCGGTTTCGGGTGCGGTTTGGACTTCAAACCGCACCATGCTCACCCCTACTAACACCAATGTTAACGCCAAGATCTGTCTGCTCACCCAATCACCAAATTAAGAACGAATCAAATCATGTATAGAAAACAGACAAAAACATTGAGAAGCGTGACAGTCGGGGTTGTCGAGGGATAGCTCCGGTGTGATAGTAAGTACAAGTTAGAAAATGTCAACAATAGATGTATGTAATTGCTCTAATAATCAATAAGATTCATAAAGTTTATGTTTGTACTTGGAATAAATTATAGTCATGCATTTATAGTTTAACCACAACTCGTTCATGTACTACGTCCTTCCCTGAGTAGGAATAAGAGTCATTATGTATAAGATTCCTTACAAGTACAAACTCCATAATTGAATAGGATTTGATTTTTTTAGAAATAAGAAGCCAAGTCAGACGAGAGAATCACAAGTAACTTGGATAGTGGCCTTCTAGAATATTCAACCACGTGGCGTGGTCCCAAACCCTTTGGACCCATCAAATGATCACACTCCAACAATTCGTTTGACACCTCTTTTAAAGTAAATATAGAAAATAAAAATTATTTTATTGTGATTTTTATGCAATGTAAAAAATAAAATTATGTTGTACCTTAAAAATAAATTACTCATAATTTCATTACGAATTCAATTTAAAAATAAATTTCATGATTTAAAAAAGTGTTAAATATAAATTTGGCCTGTAAATCTAATGCATATAATTTTATTTATATTTCTTATTTAAATATTTGTTCTTTAAATATGTTAGCCCCTTCCAAATCAAAATCTTGGTGCCGCACACCACTGCCAGTAACAATTATAAATGTCACTTTCCTAGTCCGAACAGAGCATCAAAAGAATTGAAGCATCTTTTTATTCCTTTTTGTCGTCTATTTCCATGGACACACACATCCTAGCAGTAGTATAAAACCAAGCACAATGACGATATATCTTAATTACACAACAAATTAAAGTTGATATAAACCAACCCATGGGTTTATTTCAAGCAACACCGGAGCTTCCTATTATTGATTTCACAAAGGAAAACTTGGAGGCCGGCTCAAGTTCTTGGCTTTTGACAAGCAATGAAGTCCGGCATGCACTTGAAGGCTATGGTTGTTTTTTTGCAGTGTACGACAAGCAGGTGTCTTTGGAGCTCAACAAGGATGTTTTTTGCGCATTAAAAGAATTGTTTGATCTCCCATTAGAAACCAAAGTCCAGAACGTTTCGGAAAAGCCTCATTATTATGGTTACCTTAAACTACCTATGCTTCCTCTTTATGAAAGCTTGGGGATTGAAGATCCAACAACTGTTGAAGGAATTCAGAGATTCACTAAAGGCTTGTTCCCTGCTGGAAATGACCATTTTTGGTAAGACATTACATAATTTCGTTTGTGTTCTATTTGTTTTTGTTATTTCTTCGGTTACGTCTTTCCAAAAGGAGTTAGTATTTTTTATATTTTTTAAATAGTCCCGCAATGGGCGTTATGGCAAAGAACAAAAAGAACACAAAAGAAGAAATTTGTGCAAGAGTAACAAATGGTGCCTCGTTGGCGGAAGGATGCCGCCGAAAAGAATGGACCATACAATAGACTAAAATACAAAAGTATCCCCTTTATTTGTACCCGTGTGATGATTTTGTCTTTTGATACAACTATTAACGCGAAATAGTACCTTTAAATGTATAATATAATGAGTAGTGCAAACTAAACCACATGGAACAGTTGGCACTACTCATTGTAACCTGAGGGTGAATTTTGGCTAATATCTGAAATCATGGCTAATAATATTTCTTTGAAATTTGTAAATTTTCAAATGGGACAATATTTTTTGTGGAACTATTGTAGAAAGGAGGAGTTTTGATCTCCATTAATTAACATCATATCCATAGTCATTCAATCACCTTTTCATGATTTTAATTAATCTCCATGTTGTTTGCTTTGTTAGTGAAATTATGCATTCACATGCAACGCTTCTGTCAGAATTAGAAAAAATGGTGATGAGAATGATATTTGAAAGCTATGGCGTGGAAAAACACTACGAGGCCCATTTAGAATCAATCAGTTATCTCATTCGGGTCATGAAATATAGGGTACCCCAGAAAGAAGAGACACATATTGGTGCCCTTGAAGTTCATACGGATAAGGGCTTCATAAGCATACTTCATCAAAATCAAGTCAACGGATTAGAAGTTAAAACCAAGGCTGGCGAATGGATTAATGTGGACTTCCCACCTTCTTCCTTCATAGTCATGGCGGGAGATGCACTTTTGGTAGGTCATCAACTCATCATCATCTTTATTTTCTTGGTATGTGTTGCATAATATAATTATAATAGGTTAATATTGTTATTAGCTAGTAGAAGAAAAATGAAGGGCTGAGATTAGATTGGTTTTTATAAGGTGAATGGCTAGGATCAAAGTAGAATGAAACCTATATATAGCTTGGTATGTACTGAGAATGAAATATGAATGAAATTAATTAACCAAATTCCAGTTTCTCTCTCTAAATTTCTACTCTCTTACCTCTCTAATTTATGGAGTTCTACCGGGAGACTCGAATATCTTGTAAATGAATGCAAGATAGACTTGGACAAATATTATCCATCTTTTAAATATTTTATATATATGTATCTATATATAACATGCAATTTTATTATCAGTAGGAGATTCTTAGAGCTTAGCATTTTACATTCTAAGACGACTAAAGATGCAAAACTAACCGTCAAGTTTGTCTCAGGAGTGATGATATAGCTTTTATTTAGTTTTATGATTGTGGAACCTGCTCTCTTAAGTACTTTTAGTTGTGTAATGTGGACCTAGGTTTCAATAAATGTACCAATCGGCATAATATGACCATTAATAAAAATACTTAAGTTTACTCCAAATATACATGTACATAATTATTCTAGCAACACTAAAAATTTTAAGGGACATTTTTAATTTACTCTGATAATATTATTTTTACTGTAATAATATCAACAATCTAAATTTACCTCGATGATGAAGTTTGACAACTATGTAAACTAAAAATAATATCGTCTCTATACGACAAACTAAGATAGAACCGTGTAATTTGCATGTTAATTAGTTTCATTTTTCTTTCTTACTTTGATGCTACAAAGTTAAACAAAACTATTTGTGTTGATAGTTCTTTGATCGAACACAATGTTTTTGTTGGATTAGGCATGGAGCAATGACATAGTTCACTCAGCTTTCCATCGAGTCATCATTAAAGGGGACGAAGAAAGAAATTCATTGGGGCTGTTTACTTACATTAATGGGATAATAAACACACCAGAAGAGCTTATTGATGAAGAACACCCACGAAGATATAAGCCCTATGATCATTATGGATTACTTGATTTCTATGCCAACAATGTGGATCTACATGCTGAGTGCACCGTGAAAGCCTACTGTGCTGTTTAAAATCTTTTTTTTTTTTTTTGGAAAAGCCACCTTAGTGGTGGAATTATGGTACGGAAAACTATGAGTTTTGATAAGGATAAGACCAAGTCAAAATTTCAAAGTGTGTTGCATCAGTACATAAATAACTTTATATATATTTGTGTATATATATATATATCTAGTTCAAATATCTGCTTAATTATGCTTTCTATCAAGGTATCAGAGCCCACGGATCGATGCTCCATCTATCTTAATTTTCTAATCCTTATTAGCATTGATATCATCATTGTTTATTATTTTTTCTTTTGACCTTCATCTGCAACCTCGATTAGTTATAATTATAATGAGAACACAACATATTAGAAAACCGCGTGACGGCCCACTCAATTTAAGCCCTTATGAAGTCTTATATGTCAAAATTAGCATGACCAAGGGATAAGGCACGAGTGTTATGCTTTATCACTAAAAAAAAATGGAAAATGGAGACACCTGATCATAAGTTGTCAATCGAGTGTTACATTTTTATCATTAAAAGTGAATGAGGCATTTGATTCTAAGCCCTCAAATCCGAAAAGTTACATTTAAATATTTTATCCTCAAAAGTGATGAACGTAATTCTTTTTCCGTCAAAAACAAGATTGAACATTTCTTTTCTTTACTAAATTTAAAACGTTATGCTTTTCATTAAAAACAACCTGATTATCACTAAAATAACAAACTTTCACTTATACTTGAACAATTTCTTATTTTTAAAAGTATGGATTCATTAGTTTGCGAGAAATCGAAAAAATATATATAATATTTATTGATTAAAGATCTCATGTTTCTCTTATATCATGCATATTATTGTCTTGGAGTATTGATCATTTGAATGACTTATGATTCAATGTTTAAATATTGTATCATAAGGACGAATTCAAGTTAAAGATAACAACAAATGTTAAAAAAAAATTATCTCGGTAACTGAAATATACATGATATTGAGTTATTTGAAACATGAAATAAGAAATTACAAAAGGTCTTGTTCTAAAGGCCATGGCATGTCGAACTGAAGAGGGGGCACAAATAAAGCCTCTAAGTCGACAATGGCGGTGTCTCGAGGGTTTGTATTTGAGGCTATCAATCCCTCAAGGTCTCAGGTAGCTAACTTAAATCCCCAAAGATTGGTCTTCAATTTAGTCGTGGCATCTTGAAGCTCTAAAAGCTCTACAGACAACAAGTCATTCTCATGATAGCGAGAAGTGACCTCCGAGTGTAGTGCAACCACGCGAGAACTGAAACTAAAGAGATCTAGCCTAGCAAGAAAAGGAGACTTGTCAAGGCCCACAACGGAGAGGTCATCAACCTCACAACTCAACCTTTCCAAGTCCTCTGCTCGTAAGGAATAGAGAAAAATATTGTGCATCTAAAAAAAAAAGCTCGCTAGTCGATCTAGCAAGAGGGTCTGGAAGCAGACCCCACGAATATGTAGTCTATCAAATATCTATGGGAACCAAACTAGGAGACGCTCGAGACTTTATTGGCTGGAGGAAGAAACTTCGAAACCCCTCTAAGGAACAAGCTCTCCAGTTGAATTGAATGAAGCTCTAGTAGGAGCAACTTTGGAAGCAATCATGGCATTCATCGGGAGAGGATCTGCATGAATAATGGGCCTAGAGACTACTTGTAGCTCCACGATATCCTTATTGTTAGGTGGATAGCCGAGGTTACTAAAAGGCGAGGTGGCAGAATCAGGATGAAGAGAGTCAAATAAGGCGAGCCTCTCAACAGGTAAAAGCAGATCCTTCATTTTGTCAGCCAGAAAAGAGAAATGAAGCAAAATAATGAATTGCGAAGAATGGAAGAAAAAAACTTAAAAGAAAAATGTGTATTAATTAAGGATAATACTCACAAGGTACCTGACCGAGAAGGTGTCCTGTGACTCTACAGAAAGTAAAACATCGGTGGCCCCACCCAAATAACTAGCATCTATACTTTTCGTGTTAGGTGAAGCCTCGATAGAATCCTTTTGGGGAGGATGCATGGAAATCAACAACAAACTTTGAAATATTCTTCCTCTAGGGAGGAGGATTCGTAACCATAGGATCGTCAGCATCACCATGGGAATCACCGGTACCCTCAACTCTATTGTGTGGAGATATTGTATGAGGGCATGAAAAGGAAGTTGTACCACCCGCATTAGGACTTGAGCCCACATCAGACAAAGAATCATTAGTATCTAGACTAACGCGATCATCACGCGATGAAGAGGAATCAACATCAATAGTGATAGGTCGAGGGGACTCACAAATAGTGGACACCACCACCTCACTTGCATTACCCATAAGAAACCTTATGGGGATATTATCATCATCATCCTCTTCTTTATCATCCTCAAAAATTTGAAAATTAAGGAAATAATGCCCTAAGGAAACATGAAAACAATTATACGAAAATTGAAATACATAAATGAAAATGACATAAAGTTCACCAAAAGCTTTCTGCATCTCTTAAATGGATCCTCACCTGCCGGCATAATAGAACCAACATCATCATGTGGGCGTTACACCAACGGCTTCAAGATAAGAGTGGTCCTGATTATCATTCACTTAATGACATTATGACCAGTCGAGCCCACGGTACCATCTAAGAAATAATAGTAGTAGTAGGTGACCTCGCTCTAGATCGAGTAACTCTTATCTCCTCGACAATAGAGGATCCCTAGAGAGGATCTTAAGGAGGTATCTAGGATGGGGTTACCAGAGACGAAGCTCATGGAAGAAGATGCCTAGAAGTAGCAGGAGAATGAGTTGGAGGAGTATCAAGAGGTATCTGAAGGAGATTCTCTATAGAAAGAAGAGGAGGAAACTTGGGCATTGAGGCCTCGCGCTCAAGAAACCTACTGCTGGTTGACCAACCCTCTGAATGGGTGTTGAGTTTGGGGGAACATAGCAAACTGACCCACCAGAGATGTTTGGGAGGAGAAATCGGCAATGAGCAAAGCATACTGTCATTATGCCATATTTTTAAATTGATAAGCCAGAAGTTGTGCTCTCTAGTAGCATAACGTCCTTCTAGAGAAGCATCCGATAAGGAAGTTCAGCAGTTTGGAGGAATATGAACCAGGAGAGTGTTAACCCATGTAAGCCCTCGATGCTTGAAAAGGAACAGAAGTCGTTCCTATAAAAATGAGGCAGAAGACCCCTCCCTCTGGGACTATGGTATAGGGACGAGCAATAAAGGATGAAAAATCATCAATGTAGAGTCGCAAGTCCGAAGTAGCTCTGTGATCAATCTAGTGAGAGGTACGAGGAACAATATTTAGAGGTGTGAAAGGGGGAAGAAGTTTCTTCTTCTTCTCTTGGAGAAATACAAAGAGGTAGAATGACCCTGAAAGCGCTGTAAAAAGGAAGATATGAAGAAAAGAGCATGGGATGAAGCAATTCACGTCGTACCTTAATAAATGGGAAAACGTTGATGAGAAAAAGGAAAATACAACATGGAGGATAATGGATACAAGAATGAATAAAGCTAGAAAGGGTATCTCTCAACAGATTCCCGCATAGAAAGGAAAGTTTTGTCCAAGTGATGGTACAAGGTCCCCAAGAAGAGAGGAGCAAGGGGAACTTGAAAACCCCGAGCTAGTACAGCGACCAAGCTAAAAATGTGAGTCAAATGACCATCTACTAGTGAGTCGGGGGAAGAAAAATCGAGACATCCATATGGTCAGATAAGCAGCTTGTGGAAAAGGGCACTGCTCTCTATGAAGAGCGAGCTAGAATGAACTCGTTGTGAATGGAATTATCCCAATGACCGGGCTTATAATCTCGAAAGAAGTAGCGTACCCAAGATATCCATGAGGTCTTCTGCCAATTGGGAGCCTCGAAATCAGGTAGAAGCTTATCACCTTAAAATCGTGAGGTGTGGCTAGAGGCTCGCCTGAAAACCTCTATTAGATATGTAACACACTCGGCATCCCTAGGAGAAAAGTTAGAGGGACAACACGAGACTAAGGCGGTGGCAGGGAGGCTACAAGATATACATCATAATAAGTACATAATCCAATAAAAAATGAATAATACTGAATGAACGGAAGGAAAACTTACTGATAAATGGCGTTGATGTCCTCTGAAGTAGGGATGAATTCCCCCCAAGCGGTGACGAAGGTGCATATAGAGGAACACTAGTGTGAGAGCAGTAAAGTGAGAGCGTCATGGTCTTGTAGAATGTGAAGGTCCTACACAGCTGAATGCAACGCATAATATCAGCATCCTCGAGCATCCTTACATGACTTGAATGTCCAACGATCTCGTCAGTCCAATACTGACATCCTTGGAGGTTGTTACTGTCGACGCCAGGAATTTTTACTATTGCGTTCTCTACCCTTTATGTGTTCGACCGCTATGTTTGGTTTTATCTTTCTTAAGGGTGAGATTTTAGAAAAGACCGACAAACATATCAACGATTTGAAAAGATTGACTTTTATGATTGGGCTGAATTAGATAAAGCCACCAGTTGGTATGAGTTCAAATGGTTGCACCAACTCAACTGGAGTTTTGAAAGGTTTTCACAATATGGCCCAACATGTGACTCTGTTTAATTGGTCTGGAAATCGAAATTCATATAGTTCGGGGGCTTGCTTAAGCGAGGGGAAGTTGTTAGGCACCCTCGACTTCCATGAAACACGGTTACCACTACTTTTCATTCCCTAGGCATGTGAAGTGTATGTGTTTGTGTGTGGTGAAGATAAATGTGCTCGCAATGCTTTATTTGAAAGTAGTGTTATGCCTTTTTGAACCTATATACGCAGGGGTTTGACTTATTGAAAAGTTCATTTTTAACAGGTATATAAAATTATGTTTTGAACAGTTGTTTTCAAACCCTTTCACTCGCATAGGAATGTAGGCCTTTGATACTTCTATTTTATTCCATATTCGGCTTGATTTGATTTTATATATTTCTCGAGATGCGAAGCACCTACGAGACTAAATATAAGCTAATTATTAAGGTCGAGCTTCTTATGGGCATGTAAGCCATCAAAGCAAGCCCGATTACCACATATATGATTTCCCACTATATTGGAGCCTTAAATCCGGATACCGTTTTAAGGCCCTAGATTTACATTTACAATGGATTGCAAGCTATCTGTATAACTCAAAATAAGTCCATCATGGGAACCGGATCTAGATTCATTGATTGAATCGTCAACCCTGTGGTTCCTAGGCTCACACAACATTATTTAAAAGCTTTCATGACATAGATATTGCAAAAAAACATATATTTAAACATAATATATACACATAACTGAAAACTTCGCTAAACAAAGGATTTATTGATCAAATCCTTGTACGCGAGCAAATAAGCTTCCAGCTCTAGATACAGATCTAGGGTCACGTGGTTGCTGTTATTTACAAAAACTAGAAAGTAAACTAGATCTATCTAGATCCTAGCCATTCTAGCTCAACGGTTCAAGTTTTACAACTTTTAAACCGGTTAAAAGCTAGAGCTGGCTAGATCTAGTCAATATACTCCAAATATTGACTATTTACATAGAATGAACGGTTAAAATTGAGATCTATGCACCACTAAGTAATATATATATATATATATATATATATATATATATATATATATATATATATATATATATAACATGCAATTTTATTATCAGTAGGAGATTCTTAGAGCTTAGCATTTTACATTCTAAGACGACTAAAGATGCAAAACTAACCGTCAAGTTTGTCTCAGGAGTGATGATATAGCTTTTATTTAGTTTTATGATTGTGGAACCTGCTCTCTTAAGTACTTTTAGTTGTGTAATGAGGACCTAGGTTTTAATAAATGTACCAATCGGCATAATATGACCATTAATAAAAATACTTAAGTTTACTCCAAATATACATGTACATAATTATTCTAGCAACACTAAAAATTTTAAGGGACATTTTTAATTTACTCTGATAATATTATTTTTACTCTAATAATATCAACAATCTAAAGTTACCTCGATGATGGAGTTTGACAACTATGTAAACTAAAAATAATATCGTCTCTATACGACAAACTAAGACAGAACCGTTTAATTTGCATGTTAATTAGTTTCATTTTTCTTTCTTACTTTGATGCTACAAAGTTAAACAAAACTATTTGTGTTGATAGTTCTTTGATCGAACACAATGTTTTTTGTTGGATTAGGCATGGAGCAATGACATAGTTCACTCAGCTTTCCATCGAGTCATCATTAAAGGGGACGAAGAAAGATATTCATTGAGGCTGTTTTCTTACATTAATGGGATAATAAACACACCAGAAGAGCTTATTGATGAAGAACACCCACGAAGATATAAGCCCTATGATCATTATGGATTACTTGATTTCTATGCCAACAATGTGGATCTACATGCTGAGTGCACCGTGAAAGCCTACTGTGCTGTTTAAAATCTTTTTTTTTTTTGGAAAAGCCACCTTAGTGGTGGAATTATGGTACGAAAAACTATGAGTTTTGATAAGGATAAGACCAAGTCAAAATTTCAAAGTGTGTTGCATCAGTACATAAATAACTTTATATATATTTGTGTATATATATCTAGTTCAAATATCTGCTTAATTATGCTTTCTATCAAGGTATCAGAGCCCACGGGTCGATGCTCCATCTATCTTAATTTTCTAATCCTTATTAGACCTGGCAAACGGGCCCAAAGCCCCCGGGCCGGGCCGGCCCGCCCGCCAAAAAGCGGGCTTTGGGCCGCATTTTTTGGCCCACAAAAACCCGGGCTTTTTTGGCCCGGCCCATTCAAAGCCCGGCCCGCCCGCGGGCTTTGCGGGCTCAAAAAAGTGCCAAAAATAGGCATAAACCACCTTCGGCCCGCGGGCCGGCCCGGCCCGCCCTTGAGCCCGCGGGCTATGGGCTTACTTTTTTTGGCCCGTGAAAATCCGGGCCTTTTTGGCCCGACCCGTTTTAGCCCGGCCCAGCCATGGCCCGGCCCGGCCCGCGCCCGCCCGTTTGCCACCTCTAATCCTTATTAGCATTGATATCATCATTGTTTAATATTTTTTCTTTTGACCTACATCTGCAACCTCTATTAGTTCTAATTATAGCGAGAACACAACATATTAGAAAACCGCATGACGGGCCATTCAATTTAAGCCCTTATGAAGTCTTATATGTCAAAATTAGCATGACCAAGGGATAAGGCACGAGTGTTATGCTTTATCACTAAAGAAAAATGGAAAATGGAGGCACCTGATCATAAGTTCTCAATCGAGTGTTACATTTTTATCATCAAAAGTGAATGAGGCATATGATTCTAAGCTCTCAAACCCGAAAAGTTACATTTAAATATTTTATTTTCAAAAGTGGTGAACATTATTCTTTTTCCGTCAAAAACAAGATTGAACATTTCTTTTCTTTACTAAATTTAAAACGTTATGCTTTTCGTTAAAAACAACCTGATTATCACTAAAATAACAAACTTTCACTTATACTTGAACAATTTCTTATTTTTAAAAGTATGGATTCATTATTTTGCGAGAAATCGAAAAAATTTATATAATATTTATTGATTAAAGATTTCATGTTTCTCTTATATCATGCATATTATTGTCTTGGAGTATTGATCATTTGAATGACTTATGAATCAATGTTTAAATATTGTATCATAAGGACGAATTCAAGTTAAAGATAACAACTAATGTTAAAAAAAATTTATCTCGGTAACTGAAATATACATGAAAATGTGTTATTTGAAACATGAAATAAGAAATTACAAAAGGTATTGTTCTAAAGGCCATGTCACGTCGAACTGAAGAGGGGGCACAAATAAAGCCTCTAAGTCGACAATGGCGGTGTCTCGAGGGTTTGTATTTGAGGCTATCAATCCCTCAAGGTCTCAGGAAGCTAACTCAAATCCCCAAAGATTGGTCATCAATTTAGTCGTGGCATCTTGAAGCTCTAAAAGCTCTACAAACAACAAGTCATTCTCATGATAGCGAGAAGTGACCTCCGAGTGTAGTTCAACAACGCGAAAACTAAAACTAAAGAGATCTAGCCTAGCAAGAAAAGGAGACTTGTCAAGGCCCACAACGGAGAGGTCATCAACTTCACAACTCAACCTTTCCAAGTCCTCTGCTCGTAAGGAATAGAGAAAAATATTGTGCATCTAAAAAAAAAGCTCGCTAGTCGATCTAGCAAGAGTGTCTGGAAGGAGACCCCACGAATATGTAGTCGATCAAATATCTATGGGAACCAAACTAGGAGACGCTCGAGACTTTCCTGGCTGGAGGAAGAAACTTGGAAACCCCTCCAAGGAACAAGCTCTCCAGTTGGATTGAATGAAGCTCTAGTAGGAGCAACTTTGGAAGCAATCATGGCATTCATCGGGAGAGGATATGCACGAATAACGGGCCTAGAGACTACTTGTAGCTCCACAATATCCTTATTGTTAGGTGGATAACCGAGGTTACTAAAAGGCGAGGTGGCAGAATCAGGATGAAGACAGTCAAATAAGGCGAGCCTCTCAACAGGTAAAAGCAGATCCTTCATTTTGTCAGCCAGAAAAGAGAAATAAAACAAAATAATGAATTGCGAAGAATGGAAGAAAAAAACTTAAAAGAAAAATGTGTATTAATTAAGGATAATACTCACAAGGTACCCAACTGAGAAGGTGTCCTGTGACTCTACAGAAAGTAAAACATCGGTGGCCCCACCCAAATAACTAGAACCTATACTTTTCGTGTTAGGTGAAGCCTCGACAGAATCATTTTGGGGAGGATGCATGGAAATCAACAACAAACTTTGAAATATTCTTCCTCTAGGGAGGAGGATTCGCAACCATAGGATCGTCAGCATCACCTTGGGAATCACCGGTACCCTCAACTCTATTGTGTGGAGATATTGTACGAGGGCATGAAAAGGAAGTTGTACCACCAGCATTAGGACTTGAGCCCACATCAGACAAAGAATCATTAACATCCAGACTAACGCGATCATCTCGCGATGAAGAGGAATCAACATCAATAGTGATAGGTCGAGGGGACTCACAAGTAGTGGACACCACCACCTCACTTGCATTACCGATAAGAAACCTAATGGGGATATTATCATCATCATCCACTTCTGCATCATCCTTGAAAATTTGAAAATTAAGGAAATAATGCCCTAAGGAAACATGAAAACAATTATACGAACATTGAAATACATAAATGAAAATGACATAAAGTTCACCAAAAGCTTTCTGCGACCCTTAACCGGATCCTCACCTACCGGCATAATAGAACCAGCATCATCATGTGGGCGTTACACCAACGGGTTCAAGATAAGAGTGGTCCTGATTGTCGTTCACTTAATGACATTATGACCAGTCGAGCCCATGGCACCATCTAAGAAATAATAGTAGTAGTAGGTGACCTCGCTCTAGAGCGAGTAACTTTTATCTCCTCGACAATAGAGGATCCCTAGAGAGGAGCTTAAGGAGGTATCTGGGATGGGGGTACCAGAGACGAAGCTCATGGAAGAAGATGCCTAGAAGTAGCAGGAGAATGAGTTGGAGGAGCGTCAAGAGGTATCCGAAGGAGATTCTCTATAGAAAGAAGAGGAGGAAACTTGGGCATTGAGGCCTCGCGCTCAAGAAACCTACTGCTGGTTGGCCAACCCTCTGAATGGGTGTTGAGTTTTGGGGAACATAGCAGATTGACCCACCAAAGATGTTTGAGAGGAGAAATCGGCAATGAGCAAAGCATACTGTCATTATGCCACATTTTTAAATTGATAAGCCAGAAGTTGTGCTCTCTAGTAGTATAACATCCTTCTAGAGAAGCATCTGATAAGGAAGTTCAGCAGTTTGGAGGAATATGAACCAGGAGAGTGTTAATCCCTGTAAGCCCTCGATGCTTGAGAAGGAGCAGAAGTCTTTCCTATAAAAATGAGGCAGAAGACCCCTCCCTCCATGACTATGGTATAGGGACGACCAATAAAGGATGAAAAATCATTAATGTAGAGCCGCAAGTCTGAAGTAGCTCTGTGATCAATCTAGTGAGAGGTACGGGGAACAATGTTTAGAGGTGTGAAAGGGGAAGAAGTTTCTTCTTCTTCTCTTGGAGAAATGCAAAGAGGTAGAATGACCCTGAAAGCGCTGTAAAAAGGAAGATATGAAGAAAAGAGTCTGGGATGAAGCAATTCACGTCGTACCTTAACAAATTGGAAAACGTTGATGAGAAAAAGGGAAATACAATATGGAGAATAATGGATACAAGAATGAATAAATCTAGAAAGGGTATCTCTAAACAGATTCCCGCATAGAAAGGAAAGTTTTGTCCAAGTGATGGTACAAGGTCCCCAAGAAGAGAGGAGCAAGGGGAACTTGAAAACCCCGAGCTAGTACAACGACCAAGCTAAAAATGTGAGTCAAATAACCATCTATTAGTGAGTCAGGGGAAGAAAAATCGAGACATCCATATGGTCAGATAAGCAGCTTGTGGAAAAGGGCATTGCTCTCTATGAAGAGCGAGCTAAAACGAACTTGTTGTGAATGGAATTATCCCAATGACCGGCTTATAATCTCGGAAGAAGTAGCGTACCCAAGATATCCATGAGGTCTTCTGCCAATTGGGAGCCTAGAAATCAGGTAGGAGCCTGTCACCTTGAAATCGTGAAGTGTGGCTAGAGGCTCGCCTGAAAGCCTCTATTAGATATGTAACACACTCGACATCCCTAGGAGGAAAGTTAGAGGGACAACACAAAACTAAGGCGGTGGTAGGGAGGCTACAAGATATACATCATAATAAGTACATAATCCAATAAAAAATGAATAATAATGAATGAACGGAAGGAAAACTTACTGATAAATGGCGTTGACGTCCTCTGAAGTAGGGATGAATTCCCCCCAAGCGGTGACGAAGGTGCATATAGAGGAACACTAGTGTGAGAGCAGTAAAGTGAGAGCGTCATGGTCTTGTAGAATGTGAAGGTCCTACACAGCTAAATGCAACGCATGATATCAGCATCCTCGAGCATCCTTACATGACTTGAATGTCCAACGATCTCGTCAGTCCAATACTGACATCCTTGGAGGTTGTTACTGTTGACGCTAGGAATTTTTCCTATCGCGTTCTCTACCCTTTATGTGTTCGATCACTATGTTTGGTTTTATCTTTCTTAAGGGTGAGATTTTAAAAAAGACCGACAAACATATCGACGATTTGAAAAGATTGACTTTTATGATTGGACCGAATTAGATAGAGCCACCAGTTGGTATGAGTTCAAATGGTTGTACCAACTCAACTGGAGTTTTGAAAGGTTTTCACAATATGCCCAACATGTGACTCTGTTTAATTGGT
Source organism: Panax notoginseng (assembly GCA_016801055.1). Taxonomy (NCBI): domain Eukaryota; kingdom Viridiplantae; phylum Streptophyta; class Magnoliopsida; order Apiales; family Araliaceae; genus Panax; species Panax notoginseng. The sequence continues at coordinate 204,520,145 of CM029017.1, forward strand.
CTGGAAATCAAAATTCATATAGTTCGGGGGCTTGCTTAAGTGAGGGAAAGTTGTTAGGCACCCTCGACTTCCATGAAACACGGTTACCACTACTTTTCATTCCCTAGGCATGTGAAGTGTGTGTGTTTGTGTGTGATGCAGATAAATGTGTTCGCAATGCTTTATTTGAAAGTAGTGTTATGCCTTTTTGAACCTATATACGCAGGGGTTTGACTTATTGAAAAGTTCATTGTTAACAGGCATATGAAAATGATGTTTTGAACAGTTGTTTTCAAACCCTTTCACTCGCATAGGAATGTAGGCCTTTGATACTTCCATTTTATTCCATATTCGGCTTGATTTGATTTTATATATTTCTCGAGATGCGAAGCAACTACGAGGCTAAATATAAGGTAATTATAAAGGTCTAGCTTCTTATGGGCATGTAAGCCATCAAAGTAAGCCCGATTACCATATATATGATTTCCCACTATATTGGAGCTTTAAATCCGGATACCGTTTTAAGGCCCTAGATTTACATTTACAATGGATTGCAAGCTATCTGTATAACTCAAAACAAGTCCATCATGGGAACCGGATCTAGATTCATTGATTGAATCGTCAACCCTGTGGTTCCTAGGCTCACATAACATTATTTAAAAGCTTTCATGACATAGATATTGCAAAAAAACATATATTTAAACATAATATATACACATAACTGAAAACTTCGCTAAACAAAGGATTTATTGATCAAATCCTTGTACGCGAGCAAATAAGCTTCCAGCTCTAGATACAGATCTAGGGTCACGTGGTTGCTGTTATTTACAAAAACTAGAAAGTAAACTAGATCTATCTAGTTCCTAGCCGTTCTAGCTCAACGGTTCAAGTTTTACAACTTTTAAACCGGTTAAAAGCTAGAGCTGGCAAGATCTAGTATAGATCTAGTCAATATACTTCAAATATTGACTATTTACACAGAATGAACGGTTAAAATTGAGATCTATGCACCACTAAGTAATATATATATATATATATATATATATATATATATATATATATATATATATATATATATATATATAACACTTACATATATATTAAAGCAGTAAAACAACACAAATCTAAGAAGATCTTACAGTCTAGTAGGAGATTGGCTAACAAACAGCTTTAGACACCCTTAAACTCGAATTTCACCGGTTAAAACTTGATATATTGAACTTTATATGTATATAAGTATTTACAATTGAGATTTACAGAGTTTGAGATGAAGAATCGCTCCTTTTCTCTCTCAAAAGCTCGAATTTTCTCACTTTTGAGCTTCCTCTCTCTCTTTCTCTCTCTCCAAATTTGCTGAAAATGAGTGGTGGGGCTGATATATATAAGCTCAGCCTTCTGCAGGTAGACCTGCAGAAATGCTCAATGGGTCTCACCTCAAAGTATATGCACCTCCATCGACGCGTTAATTGCTAAAACGTTTGTATCTTGCAATCCGAGAATCCTATGGAGGTGTGCCATACCATTCCGGAAAGCTCTTTTAGAGAGCTACGCAATGAGATAGGGCTTTCCCTTTTTTGAATCTAGGAAGATTGGTCCATAATCAGAATGACATCTTCATATCTTCGTAGATAGTCTGTTGAGCTATCTTTGAGTAGTTTGGACTAAAGATTGTTATGATGGCTCTTGATGACCATGTTTATAGCTGGATATCTGTGGTTTATTTTTTTTTCAATGCTTCACCTTTTGCCCGCCCGAGGCTATCTCTTGGGTTGAAGTGGCTTTTGTCTCCGGGTTGATCTCTAAGGTTAATTTGATGTTCTACTGGGCTGTATCCATGGTTGATGGTTGTTGTAACCTCTTCTCGGGACTGTCTCTGAGATGTAAAAAGACACTTTTGCCCTCCTACAGGGTCAGGACAAGGAAAAAAAATTTCAAGTGTCTACAGTTACAGGAGTCAGACAGGAAGCAAACAGGGCTAAAGAGGTATTCCTATTTCTCGATGCACATGTGGGGACTACTATCAGAACGGGAGAAACCATCCTGACTTTCGTAAGCTGCAACGTACTGAAAAAGGTTTTCTTTATCATATGGAGGAAAAGTCGAGCGATCATAATTCTTTATTTGATCCTAGAAAATGTCAAGGCACTCGTAAAAAGGAGTTTTTCACTATTCCGAGAGGAATGGAATTTCCTTAACAGTTCTTAGGTCCGCGGTTTGACCTACAAACGAGAAGGATAAAGCATACAAAATTAAGCACTTACCATGATGAAAAGATGGGTGATAGAGCCCGACTTCAAGTAATAAGGTCACCTTGAGAAGGTGCTCCATTTGACAATAGTTGCCCCTTTGTTTTGCAGTCTTGTTATCTAGAGCCTTAAGAGAATATTTATATCATTTCCTTCCCAAAACCCTAGCAAACTTCATCTTTTTGTCCAATATGCCTAAGTAGTGCCCCAATGCTTGTTTCCAGCGCCTTGGCGCTGGCCTACTAATGTTGCAGAGCCTCAGCGCTCTCTCTTCTCGCACAACGCGTTGGCTTACTGATGCTACAGTTAGCGCCTCAACGCCCTCCTTCAGTGTCTCGACCCGCTCTCTTCTTGCACAACACGATGGCCTACTGATGTTGTAGCGCCTCGACGCTCTCTCTGCTTGCACAGCGCCTCAGTGCTCTCAGTGTTTTGCTGAAATTTTTTGAACTTTCCTTTCCAAGCTATAACCTTTATAACTTTCTTTCTTTAGTTTGTACATGATGAGTGAGTTTTATACACATAAATTGGATACATTCGGACTTAATTTATTGTTGTTCTCAAGTCTTTTAGGGTGTTTTTATGTGTTTGTGTCTATTCATGCATGTTTTATATTGTTTTGTAGGAATTGGGACAAAAGTTACATGGATAGACATTCGGGGTGGCTAGATGCACGTTTTCGGCTTGCCATTTACATAGCAGCCACTTCAGAGCCAATTTTACTATAGCTCCTGACCTTATTTCGAAAAACTTCAAGAACAAAAGTTGTAGATCTACTTCTCCTCTTTCCGGAACATCTTGAATCATCAAAATCGGAGTTCGTATGAAGAAGTTATGGCTATTTTCCCAAAGGAAATCGGAGCAGAAAATGTCAGAAAATGTTCTAGCGTCGGGGCGCCCATTTGTAGTTTATTTCTAGCGCCGGGGGGCAGAATCCCAGCGCCGTGCCCAGCGCCGGGGCGCTGGGGAAGTCAGTGGAAAGGCTTGGACGCGTTTTGGGGCGAATTTTGACATCTTTTTGACTCCAAATTGGATTGGATTTGTTCCTAACCTAAAAATTAGACTTGTAACCTATAAATATATGATGTAAGACATAAAATAAGGGGGGATTACATAGATTAGACTAGATTAAACACTCCATTAGATTAGAATCTAAACCCTAGTTCTTAATTAGCCATTAGAGATTGGAGCAACTTGAAGATCATTGAAGATCAAGAGCAGGAGCAAGAGGGGAGCATCAGATTTGCTGACAACAGATTCTATTCTCTTCTCTTATCATACTTTTATCTTTTAATGTCTATTCAATTGTGGATTCTTGGTTTCAATTCATTAATTATGAACTAACTCTTTTATTATGATTTCAATTGAACCTTTTATGTCTATGAATTAGTTATTCGATTTATTCCAATTATTTATGTCAAAGTGAATTGTTTATCTTGTCTTGAGCTTATTGATTAATTATCTGATCAGTAATTACCTTGTTACTCTAGAAGGAATTGGAAGAGGAATTCTAGGGTTAGAACTGGGCATGATAACATGTGACTTAGTTATTTGCATGGTGAATAATTAGGTTTGTGAATAGAATAGAAATATCTGTTTACCGCATGTAACACATAAGGAATTGGGATTAAAAAGAGTTTAATTCAATTGTTTTGCATATGAATATAGCAAGATTAATCTGGATTAAATAGAAGTCAATTGATCACTTGGAAAAGGACTTTTGGCATTTGAGAATTTCTATTAACAATTCAGTAGGCATAATAATTGGGATAATTGGATAATTGATTTATAGTTTATAATTGGGGATATTGAAGTCTTAATCTTTATTTATTTGAATTAATTTTAGAGTAATCTAGATTTAATTGATTAATTTAGTTTTCTTAATTAGAAAAATCACAATTTATGGTTGTTTAAATAAAATTGATATGGTTAAGAGTTAGTACTTGGTAATTTTTATTAAATAATTCCTCGTGGGAACGATACTTTTCTTATCACTTTATTACTTGTTGACTGTGTATACTTGCACGTATTCATTGATTGCGAAATCGATCAACAAGTTTTTGGCGCCACTGCCGGGGAATTAATTTAATAATTATTTACCAATATTAATTTCAATCAAATTAGTCTTAATTTAAACATTTCTATTTTTATTTTTATTTTTAATTCTCTTCCTATATTTCTCTCTTTTTAGGTACCATGGATGACTTTGCGTATCAATGGCCATACACGAACATGACTCGACCAATGGAAACATGGAGTCCACCATCCACACAGCAAGTAGCAATGGTTTGTGATTATTGTGCTGGAAATTATATGAGTCATCAATGCTCCATCAGTTTCGAGCCGGTACAGTATAGTGGTGATTACCCCAATAATTATGTCTATCCCAACAACTATCATCAGGATTGGGGGTATCACCCGGATTTTTCATGGAGTAACAATCAAGCTCAAGTACCTAGACAACAAAACGCATCCGAATTTCAAAATCAGACTCAACAACAACCAGAAAGGAAACCAGGTTGGGAGGAAGCCTTGGAAAAATTCATTAGAGCTACTGACAAAAAAATCGAGGCACAAGACAAGATATTGAGTCAAGTAGATATGAATGTGAAAATCCAAGGTGTTTCATGGAGCCATACTAAACAAGATCAATTTTATGCTCCAAGTCCAACATACCCACCGGATTTCTCGTGTCCACCTCCACTACAACAGGAAGACCATTCAAATTTGGAGGAAGCCTTGGAAAAATTTATTAAAGCTTCTGAAAAAAGGAACGAGGAACAAGACAAAAAATTGAATCAAATAGAACTGAATATGAAAAGCCAAGGTGTGTCGATAAAGAATCTGGAAAATCAATTGGGGCAGATAGCACATGCGTTGAACAACCGTTCTCAATACACTTGGCTCTATGACATGGATTCCGAGACTGATGGAGAGCCCGAGCAAAATCTACAACTAGATGAGCCACAAGATGTTGAAAGAGAGGAAACAATTGGGAACCAAGAAAAGGATATCGACGAAGATTTAACTTTGAGTACCAACGAAGATGAGCCAATTTTGATAGTGTCTCATGTGCCTTGTAAGACCCCGAATTTTATGAAATAAAAGTATTCAATTTTTCTATTCAGTAAATGGTTAAATTGATAAAATTTTAAAGTTATGGGTGAAATATGAATTTTTTTTTCAAAATAAGCAAGTGGTTATAAAATAATCATTGTTGTCGGGGAATATTCGTTTGGTCGTGGAATATTCTTTCTGTCGGAGAATATTCGTACGACGGCGCAGCTATTTGTGGGCCCCATAACGAATAACTGTCGGGTGAAGGAAAACGATAAATTTGAGTTTTTACAAATAACGGCGTAGTTGTTACCGTTAACACTGTTGGAATACCCGGTGGTTAAAATACAGTAATACGCGTTATTGCACAGTAGCACACGGTATTGCACAGTATTTTTGAAATTATTGATTCTTACGTAAGAAGGCACTACTCAATAATTGTTACAGTAATTACTGTTCAATATTTTATTTTATTGATTCAATAATTGCTGCGTTGATATTTTATATTATTGTTGTTTCAATAATTGTTGCTGCACAGTATTTTCTATTATCAGATCAATAATTCATATTATTTGAATAATATTATTAGATAGCATTATTGGCAATGTCTAGAAAGTTCTGTCTAAGGAGAGGTTTGGTCATCTAATTGCGCGCCAGTAAGGAGAAATCCTTATTGGAAAGCCCCCTCTTTCCTGGGAACGGCCTGGTTGTCATAAATGTGATTCTGTAATATTATTTGTGAATAATTAATTATTGATTCATATGATAAGGAAATATTTATTTTATGTGGATATAAACGAGGGATATATTTTTGTGGTTAAAAATGAAGGAGTTAATGTTGAGGTTTTTATCCGTATTTTTGTCGGAATGAAGGTATTAAAAATCAGGGTTTTTGAGATATTTTGCGGGGGTTATAATTTTTAATCCGACCGTTGGATCGTGGTAATTTTTGGATATGTTATACATATATAAGTTGAGTATATGCCCACAAATTTTGAACCGTTAAAAATGAACGTATGATTTATTATGAATTTTACGAGATGACTGGTTCAGAAATTGTTGAATTTTCGGAGTTTATCATTTTAGTGGAAAATTCTAGAATTGGTGGGCCCCACTTGTGGTTGGTGAAGAAATGTGCTGAATTATATTTCAAATGTGGTGGGTGGGAATAGTAGCAGGTAAAGCCATCAGGTTGCAGGTCAAACCTACCAAAATTTTCCTATAAATAGAGGGCTAAGTTAGAATTGAAAATCACACCAGAAACATAAGTTTTCTCTCTTTCTCTCTCTAGATTATTGAGTGTATTTTGTGAGTATTTAGATACTCTGTGAGTTTCTATTCATCAGTGCAAGTTTCCTTCAGCCTTATCCAGTCAGAAGTACTGCTCTTTTGAGGTAAGGGATAGTAAGGGATAGTAATGGATTTTAAGGGTTGTTATGATTTTCAGTTTCGTAATTTTTTTGATCTTCAAAAATTCTGGAAAAATTTGAAATGATATTTTGATGAGTTTTCTTGATTGTGTCCAAAAATGGTGATTTTTGGATGTATAGATTGAGAGTTATGAATTTTATGAGAAAAGACTATTTTAGAAGTAACAGCTTATAATTCCTTGTGGTTAACTCCAAAATTGATGAAATTTTTATTGGGAGTACATGTATATGATAGAAGTATACTCTGTAAATTTCAGAATTTTTAGACAAAAGTACAATTTTTGATAAATGTCTAAATATTCGGCTATTTTGGCCATATGAAAAATAGTAAATGACTTTTAAAAATTCTGAGAAAAATATATGTTCACTATGGGACTATATTATGCTAAATTCCAGAAAAGAAATATTTTTGGAACGGATTTGGTATTTTTCATGAAAATAGTCTAGTTATGAGAAAATGAATTAAATATGTTATGTGAAGTAAGAAAATTGGAAAATAGGATTTTATGGCTTGAGAATCCTATATATGAGGTATATGCAGATTTTTGATGAGGGTTTTGGTTATTGATGATGAAATCTTAAGAGTTGGCATTTTATGATGATTAAATGCATTAATTAGTAAAGTGTAAACAATTTAAATAAATTGTTTATAAGCTTAAGAATATTATTCTTTCAATATCATTATACCGAAATATTGGTATGTATATTATTGTGGAATTTCTACCTTTTTCATGTCAGGGTTACTATTCACGAGTTACTATTCATGAGTTACTATTCACGAGTTACTATTCACGATAAAAATTGGTTTCTTTTTCTAACCAAATTATAGTTGAGTTATGAATATTACTCTTGAGATTAAAACTATATGTTGATCATATTATTTTTATCATCATATATAACATTTTTATAACCCTGATGTTGAAATTCTCTTTCACTGGAGTGTAAAGATGGGTAGATTATTGGTATGATCATGACTAGGGTTCTCTTTGGCCTGTAGTGCAAAGTTGAATTGTGACTGGTATGATCATGACCATTGAATTTATAATTGAATATCTTTAGCTTAAGTGTAAAGATGAATTGATTAACATGGTTATAATTATGGTGTATATAAATTCTGAAATGATTATATATTTCTTTGAGATATGAATATATTTGGCCTGTAGTGCAAATATGAATTGTTGAGGAATATCTTTGGCCTGTAGTGCAAAGATGAATTGTAGATGAATATCTTTGGCCAATAATGCAAAGATGAACTGTTGATGAATATCTTTGGCCTGTAGTGCAAAGATGACTTGTTGATGAATATCTTTGGCCCGTAGTGCAAAGATGAAGTTATTAGTATGATTATGAACAGGAACTGTGATTTGGTATAACCATGATGTTTGATGTTTCAGGTGATGAAAATATTCTTCGTCCTGGGTGCGAAGAAAAATTTATAGTCACAATTATGATTATGAGTTATTCATATAATTGTGGAAAGGAACTGTGGAGTGATGTTACATGGATAAAATATTGTTGGTGGATTTTTAACATGGAGAAGATAATAGACTTTATAGTCTATTTGACTCTTCTAATGGATTGCTCGTTCCGCTGCAACTATGGTTGAAATTTTTATCATTTACCATATGTTCTAAATCTCTGATTTATTATTGATGAAGGCTATTGATAATTTAATTATCTTTAGTCATGATATTCTTTACTGAGCTAGTTGTGCTCACCCTTTTGCTTCACAATTCCTTTCAGGTAATAAGAGTGTAGCTGGGTCGAGCGAGGGTAACGGGAAAATAGAACGGTGGTCTCTAGCTGTGGATGTTCTCCCGAAGCAGTATAGAAAAGTTCATTTAGTAGTTATATTTGGTGAATCCAATAGGGTAAGGTGTACCCAACGTTGGAAGGGTGGTTTGCCACTATCATACAAGATGTCTAACGACATACAACCTCGTGTCATCATAAGACAGGGATGTGCTCATCCACTTGCTGAGTATATATACGAGCACTACCTATATAATCTTGGTGTTTGTTTGAAGTATAATTCTCAATTAGAGACAGTAGAGATAATGATAAGTCAAGAGAAGACTCACCATTGGGAAGAATATGATAGTAATCTTCTCGTTTTTCTTTGGGGTCTATTGGGTCAACCAAGGATAATTCTGTGGCCATATGATATCTATCATAACCTAGACGCGTGGCCTCCCATGTACGAAGGTTTCCTTGAGCACTTCCCAAAGATTCTAATTTCTAAAACAGTTTTTGACTATACCTTTATGTAAGGTGTTATTGTGAGGTGATGTCCACGGTTGGAACATGAGTCACATTTGGTATATATTTGTATCCAAACTCACAGCATATGTGTTGTTGTATTTTGCACGACAATTGTTGTAATAAAGTTGTAGTTGTTTTCTGTACCATGTATTTGACGACTCAGAATGGGTTGGGTGGAATGAACCTATTTTGGGGTCGTTACATTTGGTATCAGAGCCATAAGTAAAGAGCCCCGAGCCTCTCGCTGGTGACTTCCTGTTGATGGGGGATGCACCGAAGCCAGACTCTCCGTAGGGGACGCCGTTCTGCGGTGGAAAACTGATAGGTATCAATGTAAGGTGCTGACACAAGTTGGTGTCCAGAGTTACATTTGGTATCAGAGCTTAGGGATATGATCTCTGGCGGAGATCGGGGAATATAACTAGGAGGGGAGAGATGAGTAAATCCTTCGCTAGTGTGTCCTACCTAAGCTTATTTGTTGGTCAGTCATAATATCGAGATATTATGTGATATGTTAATTTGTTAAATTAACCCTTGTTTTGAAGCTGTATTCTAGAAAGATATCTGAAATACAGGAGATGAGCAATGGAGAAATCATGATGATAAGGAAGATGGAATCTGAAATGAAAGCAAGGTATTCTCAACTCTTTGAAATACCAGGTACGTAAATTTCGGGGACGAAATTTCATAAGGAGGGGAGATTGTAAGACCCCGAATTTTATGAAATAAAAGTATTCAATTTTTCTATTCAGTAAATGGTTAAATTGATAAAATTTTAAAGTTATGGGTGAAATATGAATTTTTTTTTCAAAATAAGCAAGTGGTTATAAAATAATCATTGTTGTCGGGGAATATTCGTTTGGTCGTGGAATATTCTTTCTGTCGGAGAATATTCGTACGACGGCGCAGCTATTTGTGGGCCCCATAACGAATAACTGTCGGGTGAAGGAAAACGACAAATTTGAGTTTTTACAAATAACGGCGTAGTTGTTACCGTTAACACTGTTGGAATACCCGGTGGTTAAAATACAGTAATACGCGTTATTGCACAGTAGCACACGGTATTGCACAGTATTTTTGAAATTATTGATTCTTACGTAAGAAGGCACTACTCAATAATTGTTACAGTAATTACTGTTCAATATTTTATTTTATTGATTCAATAATTGCTGCGTTGATATTTTATATTATTGTTGTTTCAATAATTGTTGCTGCACAGTATTTTCTATTATCAGATCAATAATTCATATTATTTGAATAATATTATTAGATAGCATTATTGGCAATGTCTAGAAAGTTCTGTCTAAGGAGAGGTTTGGTCATCTAATTGCGCGCCAGTAAGGAGAAATCCTTATTGGAAAGCCCCCTCTTTCCTGGGAACGGCCTGGTTGTCATAAATGTGATTCTGTAATATTATTTGTGAATAATTAATTATTGATTCATATGATAAGGAAATATTTATTTTATGTGGATATAAACGAGGGATATATTTTTGTGGTTAAAAATGAAGGAGTTAATGTTGAGGTTTTTATCCGTATTTTTGTCGGAATGAAGGTATTAAAAATCAGGGTTTTTGAGATATTTTGCGGGGGTTATAATTTTTAATCCGACCGTTGGATCGTGGTAATTTTTGGATATGTTATACATATATAAGTTGAGTATATGCCCACAAATTTTGAACCGTTAAAAATGAACGTATGATTTATTATGAATTTTACGAGATGACTGGTTCAGAAATTGTTGAATTTTCGGAGTTTATCATTTTGGTGGAAAATTCTAGAATTGGTGGGCCCCACTTGTGGTTGGTGAAGAAATGTGCTGAATTATATTTCAAATGTGGTGGGTGGGAATAGTAGCAGGTAAAGCCATCAGGTTGCAGGTCAAACCTACCAAAATTTTCCTATAAATAGAGGGCTAAGTTAGAATTGAAAATCACACCAGAAACATAAGTTTTCTCTCTTTCTCTCTCTAGATTATTGAGTGTATTTTGTGAGTATTTAGATACTCTGTGAGTTTCTATTCATCAGTGCAAGTTTCCTTCAGCCTTATCCAGTCAGAAGTACTGCTCTTTTGAGGTAAGGGATAGTAAGGGATAGTAATGGATTTTAAGGGTTGTTATGATTTTCAGTTTCGTAATTTTTTTGATCTTCAAAAATTCTGGAAAAATTTGAAATGATATTTTGATGAGTTTTCTTGATTGTGTCCAAAAATGGTGATTTTTGGATGTATAGATTGAGAGTTATGAATTTTATGAGAAAAGACTATTTTAGAAGTAACAGCTTATAATTCCTTGTGGTTAACTCCAAAATTGATGAAATTTTTATTGGGAGTACATGTATATGATAGAAGTATACTCTGTAAATTTCAGAATTTTTAGACAAAAGTACAATTTTTGATAAATGTCTAAATATTCGGCTATTTTGGCCATATGAAAAATAGTAAATGACTTTTAAAAATTCTGAGAAAAATATATGTTCACTATGGGACTATATTATGCTAAATTCCAGAAAAGAAATATTTTTGGAACTATTTGGTATTTTTCATGAAAATAGTCTAGTTATGAGAAAATGAATTAAATATGTTATGTGAAGTAAGAAAATTGGAAAATAGGATTTTATGGCTTGAGAATCCTATATATGAGGTATATGCAGATTTTTGATGAGGGTTTTGGTTATTGATGATGAAATCTTAAGAGTTGGCATTTTATGATGATTAAATGCATTAATTAGTAAAGTGTAAACAATTTAAATAAATTGTTTATAAGCTTAAGAATATTATTCTTTCAATATCATTATACCAAAATATTGGTATGTATATTATTGTGAAATTTCTACCTTTTTCATGTCAGGATTACTATTCACGAGTTACTATTCATGAGTTACTATTCACGAGTTACTATTCACGATAAAAATTGGTTTCTTTTTCTAACCAAATTATAGTTGAGTTATGAATATTACTCTTGAGATTAAAACTATATGTTAATCATATTATTTTTATCATCATATATAACATTTTTATAACCCTGATGTTGAAATTCTCTTTCACTGGAGTGTAAAGATGGGTAGATTATTGGTATGATCATGACTAGGGTTCTCTTTGGCCTGTAGTGCAAAGTTGAATTGTGACTGGTATGATCATGACCATTGAATTTATAATTGAATATCTTTAGCTTAAGTGTAAAGATGAATTGATTAACATGGTTATAATTATGGTGTATATAAATTCTGAAATGATTATATATTTCTTTGAGATATGAATATATTTGGCCTGTAGTGCAAATATGAATTGTTGAGGAATATCTTTGGCCTGTAGTGCAAAGATGAATTGTAGATGAATATCTTTGGCCAGTAATGCAAAGATGAACTGTTGATGAATATCTTTGGCCTGTAGTGCAAAGATGACTTGTTGATGAATATCTTTGGCCCGTAGTGCAAAGATGAAGTTATTAGTATGATTATGAACAGGAACTGTGATTTGGTATAACCATGATGTTTGATGTTTCAGGTGATGAAAATATTCTTCGTTCTGGGTGCGAAGAAAAATTTATAGTCACAATTATGATTATGAGTTATTCAATATAATTGTGGAAAGGAACTGTGGATTGATGTTACATGGATAAAATATTGTTGGTGGATTTTTAACATGGAGAAGATAATAGACTTTATAGTCTATTTGACTCTTCTAATGGATTGCTCGTTCCGCTGCAACTATGGTTGAAATTTTTATCATTTACCATATGTTCTAAATCTCTGATTTATTATTGATGAAGGCTATTGATAATTTAATTATCTTTAGTCATGATATTCTTTACTGAGCTAGTTGTGCTCACCCTTTTGCTTCACAATTCCTTTCAGGTAATAAGAGTGTAGCTGGGTCGAGCGAGGGTAACGGGGAAATAGAACGGTGGTCTCTAGCTGTGGATGTTCTCCTGAAGCAGTATAGAAAAGTTCATTTAGTAGTTATATTTGGTGAATCCAATAGGGTAAGGTATACCCAACGTTGGAAGGGTGGTTTGCCACTATCATACAAGATGTCTAACGACATACAACCTCGTGTCATCATAAGACAGGGATGTGCTCATCCACTTGCTGAGTATATATACGAGCACTACCTATATAATCTTGGTGTTTGTTTGAAGTATAATTCTCAATTAGAGACAGTAGAGATAATGATAAGTCAAGAGAAGACTCACCATTGGGAAGAATATGATAGTAATCTTCTCGTTTTTCTTTGGGGTCTATTGGGTCAACCAAGGATAATTCTGTGGCCATATGATATCTATCATAACCTAGTCGCGTGGCCTCCCATGTACGAAGGTTTCCTTGAGCACTTTCCAAATATTCTAATTTCTAAAACAGTTTTTGACTATACCTTTATGTAAGGTGTTATTGTGAGGTGATGTCCACGGTTGGAACATGAGTCACATTTGGTATATATTTGTATCCAAACTCACAGCATATGTGTTGTTGTATTTTGCACGACAATTGTTGTAATAAAGTTGTAGTTATTTTCTGTACCATGTATTTGACGACTCAGAATGGGTTGGGTGGAATGAACCTATTTTGGGGTCGTTACATGCCTCCTCCACCAAAGTTTAATAATACGGGCAGTTTTGCAAAACCATGCCCAATTGGCAGTCATGTCGTCGGCAAAGCTCTTTGTGACATAAGAGCTAGTACAGTTGTGGAGTCATGGTGGGATGAAAAGGAGAAGATAGAGGAAGACTCCATTATGTTTATTAAGCTTCAATGCCCCAGTCTAATCATAGACATAATGGAGAAAACACCTAGTTGTTGGACGTTCTTAATAGGGAACCTATCTACAAAGAGCATGCTAGGTGACTTCAATTCAAGGGTTTTTGCGAATGGGAACCTCCCAAAAGAAACATTGCTTCTGATGGATGGAGGGTTCCTCAATTTTCGTAGGGGAATTGGATAGAGAATTAAAGAAGTCAGGCTGAGACTATAAAACAAGCGCTTTTTGGGAGGCAACCCAAGTTTAATTTTTATTTTTAGTTTTTATTAGGTTTTATATTAGTAGTTTTGAATTTGCATTTATTTAGGATTTAATAAAAGTGTTTCTATCATGGTTTACAGGTTAGTCAAGTCAAATTCATGTGGTGCCCAATTTTTCCATGTCCCTAGCCTATTCTCCAAACTTAGCGGACAAGGAGGAAGATTGCTATATTTTCAGGGAAGTTATCTGCTTTAATTTTTTCTAATTTAGTCATTGAGGACAATGTCTAGTTTAAGTTTGGGGGCATTTTAGTGTCGTATTGCATATAGTTAGTTATCTGCATAGTAGTTAATTTTTTTTTTTTTTGTGTTAGCATTGTGTTTTTTTTAGGTTGCATATAGTACATGGTAGTTATTTGCATATTCATATATGTGTTGCATTAGTATGTGTTCATGTAGTTTAATTGTATTTTTTTATTTTTATTTTTATTTTTTTTATTTTTATTTTTATTTTTATTTTTTGCATGAATCTGTGCGATTAGTTGGTGTGGTCTTAGCTCGGCCTATGATAAGATTGGTATTAATTGTTAACTTGAACAGTGTTGATAATTGATGATGAGTTCTAATTTTAATCATGATGACAATCTGAGCCTGTCTGAAACTTATGTAACTGGTTAGCACTTAAAGTTTAACTGTTTTAATCCACTTGGTTCAAGGGTTTCATAATTTGTTTCTGAGGAAAATTCTTGGTTAAAATTTAAGGAAATTAGTGAACTAGCGGTAAAGGTTGGAATGACGTAAAAGCTTGAGTTTGGGGGAATCTATGGGGTATATATATTACAAAAAGAAAAAAAAAAGAGAAAAAATGATGAAAAAAAAATAGAGAATCCAGAAAAAGAAAAAAAAATGAATAAACACCGTGGCATGCTTGTCTAGTTTTGTGGCCTTTGTTACTTGAGTAAGTAAGCCCGAGGGGATTGTCTTTACACCTAGCGCCCTAAGGTCTTAATGACTTGGGAGTCGTTGGTCGAAAGCTCGTTAAGGTAGCACTGAAAAGCCTAAGGGAATAAGACATTGCACATCCATGAGAAAATAAAAAAAATGAAAAAAAATACGAGAAAGAGCAAAATGCCCTCGTGGTTGAATAAAAGTATAAATAAATCTTGTATTTACCCTTAGACTTGGTAATTGCTTAGTTTTAACCGGAGTTGTCATGTTCACAAAAGTAATTGAATTGGAACTGAAATTTTCCTTCTAAGAAGTTTGTTATGTGATTATCTTGAATTGTGGTTGGTTAGAATGGTTAGCAAGCACACACACACAACATGGGTGATGACAGGTTTGGATTGACTAATTAGTTAGAGTTATGGATTTTGACTTGATTGGATATATTGTTTGAGTACCAATGGTAACTTTGAGGCCTGTTGCTATATATCATACTGATTTATTACTGGGTTTGTATGTATATTAGGAAGTAGATCATGCATATGCATTCATGTAATTGAGTTAGTTTGTTTATTTTTAGTTATTTTGTATTTTTGCTTGAGGACAAGCAAATGTTTAAGTTTGGGGGTATTTGATGAGTGAGTTTTATACACATGAATTGGATACATTCGGGCTTAATTTATTGTTGTTCTCAAGTCTTTTAGGGTGTTTTTATGTGTTTGTGTCTATTCATGCATGTTTTATATTGTTTTGTAGGAATTGGGACAAAAGTTACATGGATCGACGTTCGGGGTGGCTAGATGCACGTTTTCGGCTTGCCATTTACACAGCAGTCACTTCAGAGCCAATTTTACTATAGCTCCTGACCTTATTTCGAAAAACTTCAAGAACAAACGTTGTAGATCTACTTCTCCTCTTTCCGGAACATCTTGAATCATCAAAATCGGAGTTCGTATGAAGAAGTTATGGCTATTTTCCCAAAGGAAATCGGAGCAGAAAATGTCAGAAAATGTTCTAGCGCCGGGGCGCCCATTTGTAGTTTATTTCCAGCGCCGGGGGGCAGAATCCCAGCGCCGTGCCCAGCGCCGGGGCGCTGGGGAAGTCAGTGGAAAGGCTTGGACGCGTTTTGGGGCGAATTTTGACATCTTTTTGACTCCAAATTGGATTGGATTTGTTCCTAACCTAAAAATTAGACTTGTAACCTATAAATATATGATGTAAGACATAAAATAAGGGGGGATTACATAGATTAGACTAGATTAAACACTCCATTAGATTAGAATCTAAACCCTAGTTCTTAATTAGCCATTAGAGATTGAAGCAACTTGGAGATCATTGAAGATCAAGAGCAGGAGCAAGAGGGGAGCATCAGATTTGCTGACAACAGATTCTATTCTCTTCTCTTATCATACTTTTATCTTTTAATGTCTATTCAATTGTGGATTCTTGGTTTCAATTCATTAATTATGAACTAACTCTTTTATTAAGATTTCAATTGAACCTTTTATGTCTATGAATTAGTTATTCGATTTATTCCAATTATTTATGTCAAAGTGAATTGTTTATCTTGTCTTGAGCTTATTGATTAATTATCTGATCAGTAATTACCTTGTTACTCTATAAGGAATTGGAAGAGGAATTCTAGGGTTAGAACTGGGCATGATAACATGTGACTTAGTTATTTACATGGTGAATAATTAGGTTTGTGAATAGAATGGAAATATCTGTTTACCGCATGTAACACATAAGGAATTGGGATTAAAAAGAGTTTAATTCAATTGTTTTGCATAGGAATATAGCAAGATTAATCTGGATTAAATAGAAGTCAATTGATCACTTGGAAAAGGACTTTTGGCATTTGAGAATTTCTATTAACAATTCAGTAGGCATAATAATGGGGATAATTGGATAATTGATTTATAGTTTATAATTGGGGATATTGAAGTCTTAATCTTTATTTATTTGAATTAATTTTAGAGTAATCTAGATTTAATTGATTAATTTAGTTTTCTTAATTAGAAAAATCACAATTTATGGTTGTTTAAATAAAATTGATTTGGTTAAGAGTTAGTACTTGGTAATTTTTATTAAATAATTCCTCGTGGGAACGATACTTTTCTTATCACTTTATTACTTGTTGACCGTGTATACTTGCACGTATTCATTGATTGCGAAATCGATCAACAGTACAACAAGATTAAAACATATAAAAATGGCAGAATATACTTGAAGACTTAGAATATTTTGCACGTTTACCAACTCCGAAGACATGACTCACGTGCAGAGGAAAAATGTGAGCTCAAATACAAATTAGAGTCCACACGTGACCTAAAATAATAATGAGATTTGAAAAGACAGAAAAGCCAAAAATAAAGAAGTCAGACCTGAGAGAAGCCTCCACGACTCTCGAGGCAGAAGACTCATGGAGGCGACTCATTTTAGGAATTGATTGAGGGATTTGATTGGTGGCTAGAAGGACATGACGATTTGGGCACTACTCAGGTAACCAAGGGTATTTTTGGAATTAACCCTGAGGTCACATGCTAGACACACGACTTAGAAATGTTTTAGGCATGCGATCATTTTCTAGAAAACTATATAAATATCCTTCCATTCTAATAGAAGGGACCTTTTGATTCTCTCTGAACTCTAAACACTCAAGAAGGCTCTTTGGACCCTAGATACTTACGAAGGTTCTTGGATTCTAAGAGTTCTGTCACGTTTTACTTAAGTAATTGCTTACATGTTCTTCTCTCATCTTCAACTCATCAATCAATTTTGTACTTTTCGGGAATTTCTCTCATCCTCAGTCAACATGAAGCCCTAATCTTAACAAGGTACGATTTCATTGCCTACACATTGTAATTAAATGCATATTTTATAGATACAACTTGATAGGACCAAATTATCCAAAATATTTGGCTCGAGGCAGCCCTTGCTAAATTATTTGTCTCGCAATAATTTTAACCCCAAATAGTTGGTTTCGTCACTGGTTGGGGGATAGATTCGAGTGTGTGATCATGCATAGTAAATGAGATGTCTTAATCATAGTAAATAAGATGTAGCATCACTATACCATGACTTTTGATCTAAAACACAATATATAAGGACAATAGTTTGTAATAATATGCCACAAATACATGAAAACATTGTTGGTTTATATTTTGTGATTTTATTGATGACAATTTACTTGGGTTTTTGATTAGTATAATGGTCTTGTTTGTTTTGCTTGGGTTGGTTTAATGTGCTGATTTCTTGATTGGCCCAATTTCGAATTATAGTCGATTAGAATCTTCCTTCTGTATCTAGGTCATTAAGGAAACACTTAATATTGCATGGAAGGTTCTTTGGCCCACAGGTTTTAAAATTCAAAATAGTGTTTTACTAAAAGTTTTATTTAATTTATTCTGTTTAGAATTATAGTATTGATATGATATTTAAATATTTGAAAATGAGTCTTATAAGGAAACTGTTTTAGATATGAACTGTTTAGAGTTGGAATAAAACAAACTTTATTAAATAACCTCTTTTACTCCTTTATTTAAGCTATTTCAGTTTGACTTGGAAATCATATCAATGGTAGATGATTTGAGGAAAATATTATATCTGTTAGACTTATAAAACAAGGAGCTGAAATCATGATTTTTTCCATCTGTGGCATGAGATTTTTATGCTAACAATTTTTTATATCCGTTGGTCACAATTAGTTGCTGAAATCATGAGATATACCAACTGTGGTATGAGGCTTTCTTGCTAACAAATTTTATAATTGTTAATCTCTTCAGTATATATTCTTTCTTCTTAGCTAAAAGAGAAGTACTCTTGAAGCTTATATCAGTCATATTTCAGAGATAATCAAGAGCCTATCAAAGTTATTAATTCCTTAATTTTGGCTGAAAATTAAGAGCTTATTGTACTCAAAATTCTTTTTATTAAATTCACTACTTTCTCATGTCTGCATTATAACTAAAGCAAAATATATTCTAAAGTAGACATTAAAAGTCATTGGCATCACTTGTCAGTTTTAGACCTGTAACAGAAAAATAAAAATTCGTCTTTGTCAATCACGTTTTAGCTTAGACACATACTCACCCCCTCTAGATGTGCACATACACAGAATTACAAGCATCAACATTTCTTTTTAATTCATCTAGTAATCAAAGCTTTGCACTTTATAATACAACTCTAATATGCCTGTATTTGCATTATTCAACATAGTAATTTTCAATTTAGCAAGAGTTTGTACTTCCTAAAACATATTAATGCATCTATATATAATCTAAAGATGCTTCATTTTGTCTTGCTTTTTAACCTATGCATGTTATAAAACCCTATAAAAGAAAATTCCCTTGGGAGCCAAGTTAATTGCTAAACTAGGTGAAACAAAATATTTAAGTTTCATATAAATGTATATTAAGTTTTACTTATGTAAGTGTATATCAATTGAAGTGGTCATTCCCGTAGGCTCGCAAGGATTTTGCAAACTTTGAATTCCATTAATATCGGAGCTGTTTTGCGAATATTGAAGATTAATCAGCTTTTAATTAAATTAAGGGATTTTTAAAGTTTGGTAAATTCCATGTGACCCTGTGGGAGTGACCATCTCTGGTATGTACATATAAGTAAAACTTAATTTATTATTATATGATTCTTTATTTTAAAAATCTTCAAAACGATGTAGTTTTAATAAAAAAAAAAGGTGTTATTTAAAGAGGAGTGCTAGATAAAGAAAGTGCTCTTGATTCTTCCTATATATATATATATATATATATATATATATATATATATATATATATATATATATATATATATATATATATATATTGCAAGTTCAAAATAGCTAGGATAAAGAAAGGAAATTGAAAGGAAGATAACTGGTATTCATTATCAGGAATATATGTAAGTTCATCGGAATTTATTTTTTAATTTTTTTCGTAATCTAAACAATTTTTTTGGCTAGAGACATTTTTTGCTCTTTTCGATCTATAGTTGTATTGGACTAGATGTCATATTTGTAGTTGTTATAATTATCAGAATTATTTAAGTATATATATATATGACTTGGAGATTAAAACAACGGGTGACGATTAGATGGCCTAAATTCATTGTCTTCATCTTCTTGTAGTCATCATAGGCGATGCATTCATAGAAATTAAAGGACCATACTTTTATACCTATATATTTAAATACCAGTACAAATTATTGACTCATATTAATAGAAGTTGTCTAAATTATTTGAGGAACCCTTTTTTAGTAGCAAAGTGCATGAATATTGTTTTCATTAATGTTGCGTTTGGATTGGGAAAATAGAATTGGTGAAGAAATGGAATGAAATGGTGAGTGGACTGATTCATTTAACTCTTAATTGGAATGAGTCATTTCATACCCTTCTCAAATGAATAAAATTTACAAATTTGGTATGAATGAGAATAATTCATCTCATTCCACTAGAATGATTAAACACAATTTTTTTTCATTCCAAACACTACAAGAAAAAGTGATAAGCTAGACGGAAATAACCTCGGTGGACTAGATTCCTACCGATAGAATTATCCGTCGACGATAAGTCCCTAGAAAATACTCTAATTCCGACGGAATTCCGTTGGAAGTAGAAAGCCATCTATGGCGCCGCTAAGTTTCCTGCCAGCGCGAAACCTAATTTCGACGGAACTTTAGTTATTTTCGAGGGAAGTTCCGTGGATGTTAATTTAATTCCAAGGGATTTATTTCTGACGAATATTCCATCGAAATTAACTTATGAAACTTAATCAAACTTCGTCTTCTTCTCAGCCGCCTCATTTTTTACTAATCTCTCTCATCTCTCATCTCTCATCTCTCATCTCCCCCCGGCCACCACCGTTCCAACCTCTTACTCCCCCCGGTCTCACCCCCCGGCCACTGGCCATTACCAATGAACTCCGATGTGAACGACGACGACAGCTCCTCCTCCTTTAGATAGTATCTATAATTCAAGTTAAGTGAAATTAAATTTTGTTTTGAGAGTATTGAAATTCGTGGGTTTGTTTTTAGGGTTAATATATATGGGTTTTAATATGAGAATATATATATATATATATATATATATATATATATATATATATATACTGAAATTTGGATAATTTGTTGTTGTTGAAATTAGGATAATTTGGGATTATTGAGCATATATTGTTGTTGAAATGTGTTTAATGTTTTGAGTTGTTGATTTTGTTGAAATTGAGAATAATTTTTGGCTTGTTCATGTTGCTGAAATTGGGAATAATTTTGGACTTCTTGTTGTTGTTGCTAAAATTGGGATTACATTTTGCTAAAATTGGGATTATTTCTGTTATGTAAATTGGGATTATTCGACTTCGGCAAATTGAGATAAACTATTGTGCGAATTAGGATTAATATTATTGTATTGATAATTCACATCCTTTGGGTTTATTTTGTGCAATTGCAGTTTTCTGTTAGTGTGTATCATCCGATAATTGTTTCAATTTACTTTTCTTAATGCAATTGCAGGTTATTACAATGTATTTGTGTAATTACAGTGTATGTTCATAATTTGATATTGAGGGTTATAGATATGTCAGTGTTGAATCTTCAATTAGGTTCCTTATTACAATGTTGTTTATGAATGTGATATTTGATATTACTATGTCGAATCCTTCATACAAAGAAGTCCTTGACTCTTCTCCTAGTAGTCATTACTCATGGACGATGATTAAGGTATTTTTTTACATTATAATATGAAGTTTCCATCTAACTGTGACAAGTTATCTTTCAGTAAGTGCACACTTTTATCTTTCTCCAATTTGTTGTATATATTTCGAGGATATTGCTTTGTGGAGTCAAATTTAAGACGAGGATGGTTGATCGCAGATCCATAGTATATTTTCGTGATAGAGATTGTGATATAAACTATTTGCCAAGAAAATGCTGACATTTGATTACAAAACATGCATTCGAAAAACGTCGGTCTTAAGGATGTTGCAGTTGAGTTATTGATAAAGTATGTTCTCTCTTTTATTTATTTTAATTAAATCATAGTCATTTTTTTAAAAATTTATTTATTTTATTTTATTTATTTATTTATTTTGTATTATATTATATTATATTATATTATTTAAATTAATAAATTTAAGGAATTTAATTAAGTTAATGAATTTATTTAATTTTATTTCATGTCATGTTATGTTATGATATATTATTTTATTTTATATTATATTATCTTATATATTATACAAAATAATATAAATTTATGTTATTATATTACTTTATTTTTATTTAGTAGTGTAAAACTAAGTAATTTAATGCTACTTAATTTATTTTAATTAGTATTGGGAAACTAAGTAATATTAACTAATTAGTAAATACTACTTAGTTGACATAAATTTAGTAGTGAAAACTAAGTAAATGCTACTTAGTTGATTTTAGTAGGGGAAAATTAAGTAAACTACGAACATTTATTTTTTTATTTTCTTTACGTTACTTTGTATTATTTTTTGTTATATTATTTATTTTATTTTATTTTATTTATATGTTATTATATTTAATTTAATTTAGTTTAATATTTAATGAATGTATTTTAGTAATATTATATAATAATGGACATTAGATTATTTTAATTATAATTTATGTCTAACCACTATAAACAACCAAACTCAAACTCATATAAACACATAAGTATGCAATATATATAATTCTAAATCAAACCCAAATTGAACACTATATATAGATGAAAGAGATAGATTGAATACATACATACATGGCGGTGGGTGGCTTCTCATTCTTCTCTCTTTTTCTCTTCTTATTTCTTTGTCCTTCTGCCAGATGATACATGAGCTGATATATTTTAAAATGATCAGTGAAACGCGTTGTGCGACCGCTTTCGATCGTTGATTTTAATTGACTTGACGGTCAGAGTGCTGAGAAAGTCAAAATGGTCAGGCGGTCGCAGATGTTTGTTGGTTTTCCCGGCCAACACTTGCGCCAAAATTAAAGGCAACAAATTTAAATTAGCGACCATATAGCGACGACATGGTGGTCGCTAATATCAAATAACGACTAGCTTGGATACCCGTCGCTAATAGAGGTCGCTATTTCTATCATTAGCGATAGAATATGGCGATCGCAGAAACTTTTGGTCGTTGATGGACCATTTTCTTGTAGTGTGATTAGGTTGAAAAGGAGCATGCGTCAAACAATGCTCTACATAAACCAAATGATTCAACTGCTGCATTCTACAAGATGCTATCTGAATCAAGGGTCCCATTGTATCCTGAAAATGACAAGCACACTAGGCTATCTGCAGTGACAAAGCATTAGCTATACGGGTAATACATCTACTATAATAATTTTTATTTAAGATTATATTACGTAATTTATATGATGATGCGAGTTAACTCACATGTACATATATTAAATTACAAGACCTGTTTAAGAAGCTCTGATGCTAGCTTATAGCTGAGTTACAGGCTGCGAGGAGCGATGCCGAAATGTTAGATTCCACCATCTATCTTCCTGATATTATTTTATCTCGGGCTGAGGAGACGGCTATTTGGGTCGCGTCTTAGGATCCTCCTAATAACACTATCGGCCGTTATCGAGTTCTGGGGTTGCCGAGGATACTAGCCTATACTCTACCTTAAGGTATAATATTTTAGTATATTTCTCGTTTATGAATAAAGTGAAATATAATATTGTTCATGCTATGTTTATTTTTGTAGGCTCTAGCCAGCGTCTACGTCGCAACGCTATGTTCCAGAGGGTTATGGCGGCAGTATCAGACAGGTTTGGTATGGATCCGTTATTTCTTTATCAGGACCTGCCTAGCCGTGCTCGCCTCCATCAGCTTGCTCAGGACATTTCAACTGGTGCCACCGCCGAGAATACAGGTATCCCTCTGGAGCAGTTAGTCGTGATACGCGACGAGGTGGTCCGGATGGTGGTTACCTTACTCATGGACGCTTTTGGGTCAATGCTGAGTCAGCCCTCGACTACTCATGTATACTATTCGTTTTAAATTCAAGTATTCTGCATGTTATTTAATTTTCATTTAGTTGTATCTTTAATTGTATCATATATATGGACTAATGAGTTACATTATATTGTATCAACAGGGTGACGCTCCAGAGTGGGATGACGATGGCGATGGCGATGAGGCTGCTCACTCTGATCACGACGTCGACGATTTTCATACGCCAGAACAGCAGCGTCGATGCCCGCCCGATGATCCTCCTCACATCGAGGGAAGTATTACTGGCATGACTTAGTTTAGTTGATGCTTGACATATTGTAGTTTAAACCTTGTAATTACATATCATTCTTGTATATCTTATGGAAAATTATAGTATTTTTATTATTGTTGGACTTGTAATTCATATTGGAATTGTATGTGAACAAAAGACAGTTATTACTGTATGTATATGTTGTTGAAAGGTTATTATTATGTTATATGTGTTGTTGGGAAAATAAACAGGTTATTGTGTTGTATGTAATTCATATTGGACTTGTATGTGAACAAAAACCAGTTATTACTGTATGTATATGTTGTTGGAAGGTTATTATTATGTTGCATGTGTTGTTGTGAAAATAAACAGGTTTACAAGTACAAAAATATGGGTTAAAACCCTAGATGTTTTCAAAACAGAACAAACATAAAAAAACTCCTTATTATCGACGGAATAAGGTATTCTCGACAGAATTCCGATGGAATTAGTCCTTTACACATGTCAGAAGGTGGTGTCTCGTCACAACATCGACTGAATAATTTTGAAGGAATAGATTTCGTCGAGGATATCTTAATACCGACAGAATATTCGGTTGGAACTGGTTCCTTCGGAGTTAGTTATTCCCGACTGAAATCTCGACGGACTTAATCCCGACACGCCTATATCCGACCGAATTCTCGAATGAATATTCCATCGGAATTAGGCTGTTTTCTTGTAGTGAAAATGAACTAAGTATTATTTAGTTAGTTTTGTACCATAGTTAGTTTTGTACCATTAAATAAAATAAAATAATACAATAAATAAACTAAATTTAAATAATATAATATAAGATAATATAAAATTAAATAATTATAAAATTAAATAACATAAAATAAGATAAGATAAATAAAATAATTAAATTAAAATTAAAATTAAAATAAAATAATTAAAATAATTTATATTAAATATAATAATATAAGATTTTATATTAAAAAATAAAAATAGAATAGAATAGAATAAATTAAATAAAATAAATTTAATAAAATAAATTTAATTTAACTAATAAAATAAAATAAATTAATAAATTTAATTTAATAAAATATAATAAAATAATTTAATAACACAATATAATATAATATAAATAAAATAATTAAATAATGTAATATAATACAAAAGAAATTAAAGAAAATAAAATAAAATAAAACTAAATGAAATAACTAAAATTATATCTAATAAAATAATTAAATTTAATTTATTATAATACAAAATAAATAAAATAAAATGAAATTAATTAAATTTATTAAAAAATAAAGGAAATAAAAAAATTTATATTTAATATAATAATATAATATTATATAATACAAAATAAAAATAAAATAAACTAGAATAAAATAAAATTAATTTAATTAATAAATTAAATTTAATGTAATAAAATAAAATACTTAGTAGTATTTGCTTGGTGTTCCACAACTAAATTAAACTAAATATGTTTGTCACATATAGTATATAATTAGGAGT
The DNA here is from genome assembly GCA_016801055.1 of Panax notoginseng. Taxonomy (NCBI): domain Eukaryota; kingdom Viridiplantae; phylum Streptophyta; class Magnoliopsida; order Apiales; family Araliaceae; genus Panax; species Panax notoginseng. The sequence goes on from CM029017.1 coordinate 204,545,731, forward strand.
TTTTGTAATCTAAGTAGTATTTTCTTAGTTTTTCACAACTAAATCAAATTGAATATGTTTGACACATCATGTAGTATACGTAGGACTAATTAAGTAGCATTTGTTTAGTTGACCACAATCTTCAATAAACTCAATATATACATGTGCATGTAGTCTATATAGGTTGAAGCTTAGAAACCCGTTTGACATTTATTCATTAAGAGTGAATGTCGAATAGTCCCTAGTTTGGGACTGTTATTGGATGTTATATCTCCTACTTAGGTCGCTGCCAATTCACATGATATTTTTTTTGATTTTTAAGGTGGTGTCTCTACATATTCTTCGAGTGCATACTTAGACTAAGTTGTCTTATTCTATTTCGTGTACTTGGAGACCATAGGGAGGTGCTGCTGAAATTTTCTTAAAACGGAAAAAACGTACTCAAGATTGACACTAGTGATGAGATGCATCTATGAACGGGATAAAAGCCTAACCCCTGTAGAGTGGAGATATTAGAAAAATATAATTCATGCATGGCCACATAAATGAATATCCATGTTTTGAATGTGTCTTCTGCAGTTAAAGATGTCAGCCGACTGGAGTTGGATGTACCATAAGATACCCATTGATGGGATGGGTTTAGTCTCAGCTTATCGTGATGGGGTGTGTAACTTTTTGAACAAAGCAATAGAACATACTGATGATCCGAACAAAAAAATAGAACATGCAGATTATGCCAATGGCGATGGCGATGGCAAGCGAGGGGATGACGACGTTGATTTTTGTACACCAAAGCAGCACTGTCGTCCACCCATGCCCGATGATCCTCCTCCTACTAGTTTATAGTTCAGCTGTATAGATTTATTCATTAAATTGTAGATCATTTGTACAGATTTATTCATTATATTGTAGATCATTTGTACATATTGTAAAAAATGTAGTTTAGTACGAGTTTTGTAAATTATATTGTATAATTTATGGAACATTGATGTATATTTGTTATTGTTGATCAGTTACTTCGTATTCACATTAATTACTTAGTTTACGTTTAATATGATGAGATAAAACAGATTTTTATAGTTATGTTGGATGTGAAATATATTACTGCATGTGTTGTTGGGATAAAACATATTACAGGTACAAAAATGAGGTTTAAAAATCTAAAAATTGCAATTTTTAAAAATTTAGTTTAAAAAAATATGAATTAATCTCGACAGAATAAGGTATTCCCGATGAAAATTTTGTCGAGATTATAATTTATTAATTTTTAAAAAAATTCTTATTTTCGACGAAAAAATGAATATTTTCGAGGGATATTTCGTCGGAATTAACTTGCCTTAACACCGACGCAATAATGACGACGAAAATGTTCGTCGAAAATAGACTATTTTCGACGAAAATTAGTCGGAATTATTCTGTCAATTTTAATTATTTTCTACCGAATTTTTGACGAAATTAATCTCGATGCCTGTATATTCGACAGAATTACCGACATAATATTCCATCAAACATAGACTAATTTCGACGGAATAGAGCCATTTCTGACAGAATTAATCAATTTTCTTATAGCAAAAAGAATAAATTATTCCATTGTCACCTTTATTCATGCAATTCAAATGTAGCATAAAGGATGTTAAATGCTATTAGTAGCAAAGTGCATATTGTTTTACTAAAGAATGTTCAAATATATATCATTTACATGAATGTTTATATATAGTTGTAATTAATTTTCTTCATCATGATTTTCTAAAATTTTCTGCTAGTAGATTAGATCAATCAGCTGCATTATTATTAAAAAAATAGTTTGTTTTTCTTTACTAGCTAGTTAGGGTATGAGCAGGCGGATCTATATATATACAGGGTAACATAGTTAGTTGTACCTGTTGAAATTTATTTTTTATAGGTATAGGAATATGACATATATGTAAATTAATAAATTTATGGAGACAGATTAGTTGAAGAGTTGAACTTGGAGGGGACAAAATAAATTTTATAAACCAATTCTAAATACTAGTACAAAAATCTTCTTAGTTTTAAGGCATGGTGAAATCTTAGAAATACAACTAGTTTATACTTTGAAATTAATTCATAATTTTGTTTGAATATAGAAAGCAAATTTAGTTTGAGACTTTGAGCATTTGAGAAATCATTCAAATTGAATTATGATAAGTAGCCGAAATAAGTTTCTATACTGTATCTAAATATTTTTTATTTAAAATTCATGTTTTAGTTTGAATTATGAATATTTATTACAATTTGTAAATATTATTATAATTAGTTCAAGTTTTTTTTATTTAATTTCAACCAAAAAAAATAGTTAAAATTCGCTCTTGCTTGGAAATAATCCGTCCCTAGCTATGAGCAAGGACAGAGTACGTACAATCTTGAAATCATGATGATAATTGTGTGAGTCTTATTTTTAGGGGAAAAAAATAAAAGTTTAAATTACTCCTAATGGCGTCACTAGCCGGTTTGAGACTCTTATTTTTAGGGAAAAAATAGAAAAGTTTAAATTATTATTATTATTTTTAATATAAAAAAATTTGTCTAACTTCCCCCCCCCCCCCCCACCTCTTTCCTCCTTCCAAAAATTCAAATTTACAAACTCACTATAACTCTTAAACTACTTGCAGGGTAATGAAACCAATAACTTAATTCAGTACATAGAGCTCCCAAACAATATATATATATATATATATATATATATATATATATATATATATATAGAATTAAAATTTCATTAAGCATAGGAATTAATTAACTCCACTTGCCAATATATAGACTTAAAGCTAGACGATGTTCATATTTGATTGGCACTGACGTCCCAAAATCATTCCACTACCATATATATATATATATATATATATATATATATATATATATATATATATATATATATATATATAGAGTCCGGATCCAGTCCGGGATCCCGGACTCTATAAAATCCGGACCTTTATTTATTTATTTTTTTGCTTTTTTTTTTGAAACAACTAAAAAAAAAATAAATTATGGAATTGAAATTTTTTCATAATAAAGTGTTTTGGGCGTGATTTGAGTACGTATAACAAAATATGGTGGTACAGTCTGTGCAGACTGTACCACCACTTTTTGGTATAGGTATTCAAAACACACTCAAAACATTATATTATGAAAAAATTTCAGTTCCATAAAATATTAAATATTTTTTTTAGTTGTTTTAAAAAAAAAAGCAAAAAAAAAAAAAAAAGAAGGTCCGGATTTTAAGAAAATCCGGACTCCCGGACCGGATTTTAAGAAAATCCGGACTCCCGGACAGGATCGGTTGTGTATATATATATATATATATATATATATATATATATATATATATATATATATATATATATATAAAGCTAGACTTCTTACAAAACAGCATGTAGCTCCAAAACAAAGTTTGGTAGAAAAAAATGAACTTGAACTTAACGAAGCATCAGAATTAATAACATTATTGAATGTATAGGAGTTGGCACTTTGTTCCCAAGTCCGACCCAGCAGTGCAATTTGCAAATACATCATATCAAAATTATTTCTCATGTATTAAATAGTGAAAAAATATGTACAAAAATAATAATAAAATTTATCAATAATTTCAATGGTATGTACTACTTTTTCTTGTTGTTTGTGCACATACAAATACCCATGTCTCATAAGATTAAAGTTATCTTTTCTAAGATTTTGTAAATCCAACAATAAGGATGCAAAGAATATAAAAATATGAGAGTATGCATATTCAATCCCCTTCTTATATGGGTCGTCCGCATGCGGATCACTTTTAACGCCCGTCACCATAGGTTCTGAATCGGGCTATAGCGACGGTTTTAGATTATCGCAACGATTCAAATCCTACGGCGACGAGTTTATCCGTCGTTAAAGATAGTCCGCATGCGGACCACCCGCATAGAAAGCTCTCTGTATGTATATTTTCATAAATAAATAAATAAGTAAATCTCCACCTTCAGAAAATATACCTATTCTACATGGGTATAACAATGGTGAATTAAGAAAAAAATTACATTCTCTAATATTTCATTTTGCACACCTTTTTTTCTCCTTTCAGTAAATTTTCTTGAAAAGTCTAGATAAAGTCATTACATAAAACAAAAATATAATATTTCTTGTGTTTCATATTATAGGATCACCGATCATTATTGACTTTTTAAAATCAATTTAAAATAATTTTGAACACAAAATTGACATAACTTCCTTTTAACTTTATCAATACAATAATAAATATTGTAAACTAGTATCAAAAAGTATTACTCATCATAGACTTTATTTTTTTCGTAATTTTTAATAAGTCGTCATATTTTTTAGTTTGAAATTGTTCTTAATTGACTTTCAAAAGTCAATAATAATCTTATAATTTAAAACGAAGAAAGTACGAGTTAGGTTTCTTTTAGGATGTCTCCCTTGAATCTTTTTTTATCAACTCAACTTTATTACATTTTCAAGTCTTCCTCCAAATATTTTGTTCAGCTATTATATACAACACTCCGTCCTACATCGTTTTTCCCCGATACCCAATTTTATTCAAGGGTTAAATGCACATCGATCTGTTGGATAAAATATCACTAAATTTATAATTCAGCCTCAAAAGTAATTGGGTTTACAAATTTCTAAATAAACTACATAATTGCATACGACCCTAAAGTTATTTTTCGACGGAAATTTACCAAAATATCTGAGCCGACTGACAACCCGATTAGTTTTATATGGTTTGATGTCGTATTCAGATACGGTTTGACTTCATTAAAAAATTAAAATACTTCTAAATACAATTACCGTCAAATTAAAATACTTCTAAATACAATTAACTCTAAATTAAAATACTTCTAAATACAATTCACCCCAAATTATGTTGACTTTAAAAATATAAAATTAAAAATTATATCAAATAATGTTTAACTAAAAATCAAATTAAAAAAAAAACAAAAAGCAGTACTAATTAATATCCCATATAGTTAAATCATTTGCTTCGTAATTTTTCCACAGTAACTCTAAGCTCTTCTCCTTCACATAGCTAACTCCAAGCTCCTTCTCGAATACAACATATCTAAATTCAAAATCACATACTGATTATAATCCAAAATCATATACTAAATTTACTGATTTATTTGACAAAATCGTAAATATCATTTGCAGCTCCATTAGAATAGCATAAGGGAGAGACTCATGAGTCACAAAATCGATTTTGTGCTTATGGAGAAATTCGTTAGACGCGAAAAGATTTGCATCTCTCCGATTCAATAATGACAGTCATCAAATCTTATTCTTCATCTAGAAGACGTCTATCGAACTAAGGGTTAAAATTTCTAGAAATCTTCTTCTTCATATTCATCATTCACCTTCTCCTTATAAGCCCTAATTTTTTCTTCTTTACCTTTCTCATAGAATCCTTTTCAATTCTCACCACCATCCAAAATTTTCACGCCATGAATGAAGAAAATCATCCAAATCTGGGTTCAATTTTAATGACGGAAGAAGATGAAAAATGACGCAGAATGGAAAACGCAAAGAATTTACCAACGTAAATTCTAAGAATGCAAACTAGAATCCACCAGAGAAACAAACGATATCAATCGTAAAAGATAATTAATTAATTATGAATCAATCCTTCAACCCACAAGTCGAGTTTTTATAGGTAAAGAATTCCTATAATTATGGAAATAAACTTCTGATAGGAAACTAATTATTATAGTAACAAAGTCCTAATAGGGAACAACTTAATTACATAATATTATAAAAGATTTGTTTCCAACTAAAACACTATATATTACCATAAACAAATCCTACCTAAACTAAGAATAATTAAAATAATAAAAACAAATCCAGACTTCCTGAAACCATGACGTCATTTTTGAAGAAGTTCTGAACTCCCGAAGTCATTACTCCATTTTTGAACCTGAAGACCTCTCCCGTAGCCGATCGAACCCAGCTCTTCGGGAACAACTTCAGTTCTTTGAAAATTATGGTTGTTTCCTCGGACCAATTCTCCTTCCCCGTTTCCTATCTAACTCTTTCTCAAACTTCGAAGTCAACTGTCCTACATCAGTCTTTTCCACCTGCGAAGAACTCGACCACGAGTTATAATCTAGATAAAGCGTAACATCTTCACAGAACTCATAAAGATCGAATACATTAAAAGTATGGGAGATGTTTAATTCGGCTGACAAGTCGATCACGTTTATCATTGATGTTATAGATTACCTTGTACGGACCATACTTTCGTGGCTTCAACTTATTATAGGAACCGACTGGAAACCTTTCCATACGCAAAAAAATCATAACCTGACCACCCTCTTCAAACAACTTTGAACGCCTCTTGGCATCAGCCACGACTTTATACTTCACATTCTTCTCCTCTAACCAAGCTTTCACTTCGTCCTGAACATCTCAAACTTGCTCAGCTAGGTTTTCAGTAGCAACACTATTTCCAGCAACCTTTGTAACAACCCGATATTTTCTACATAAATAAATAAGAAATTTTGTGTATAATTTTTTATTTATTTATTTAAGGATGAGGATTTGTACAAGATAATATATATATGTATTTATGTGGTAAATAAAAATATATTTATTACATAAATGTTTACAAGTAAATTTATTTTAGAATTATTGATTTTTATAAAGTATATTCCTATAATAATTAATTTATAGTAGAAATGCTTTATTAACTATTTTTCATGAAAATATAATCATATATTATTTAAATAATATATGAAGTGATTTTTAGAATAAATATAATAATTATTTTATTATATGAATTTTAGTACAAGTTATTAAGTGAATTATTTTACCTTAATTATTAAGGTTAAATATGTAGAATAAATCAGATATGGAATTCAAACCCTAATTTTGGATTATTGTCAAGGTATGAAAATAATAATATAATATTAATTATATTTTGATTTTTCAGTGCTATGAATATGTACTGTATTTCCGTATTGATAATGGTAGGTCAATTACGGTGTATTATGACCAAACCTTAGTAATAATGTTAAACCCTAATTTGAGATCCAAATTAGAGTGCAAGATTGTTTTATAAGTGTGTTATATAATTTATGTCATGTATTAATTAGGTGAACCCTAATTAATATTTCTAAAACCCTAAATAATTTTTGGAGATAAGGAACCCTAATTTGAGATTTAAATTAGAGTTCGAGATTGGTTGTAATTATGTTAATGTGATTAATTAGCAAATTTTATAATTTCAATTGCTAATTTTGAAAACCCTAAAATTTTAAACCCTAATTTGATAATTAGAAAAAAAAACATAATTATTATCGGCAACCCTAATTATAAAAATCTTAAACCCTAATTGTTATTTTAGCAAGGTTAATGATAATGATATGATCTAAACCCTAATGTTACTGTATAAGGTAATTAGATAATTAATCATAATTAGAAAATCCTTATTTCAAAATTTTAGAAACTAAAATTTATTTAATTTTTATTTGATTTAATATTATTTTTGAGCAAACCCTAATTGGAAATCTTAGATTTGATTTGTGTTAAACCTTAGGGTTGAACCCTAAGGGTCAAACCCTAAGGGTTTGTCAAATGACAAGAATACCATTAAATAGAAAATACAAAAGACCTTTTTGCCCCTAAATGCATTATTTTGGCTAACTAGTAGGGTTTGACATTAGGAGGAGTTGTTCACCAAACTTCAACCACCCCATGTGCTCAAAATAACAACAACAAGCAATATACATCAGCCATTCATGCATCTAGCAAGCTCTATATATAGATTGAGAGAGAAAAGTTTACTTTTGTTAGCCATTTTTGTACCAAACACCCAAACCTTTTCTCTCCACCCAAACCTCCAAAATTATTTCATAATATCAGTCAAGAAACAAGCCCCACGCCCATCCCTAACAAATCAGAAGCATAGAAATCAAAATCGCTCAAGAAGGTATAAACCATCCCTAGAAAAATCTGTCCATGATTCCATGTTTGATGTTGTTTTTTTTGTGTGTTAAATATGTTGTATGGAGTCTAATTAAGTGATCTGGGTTAGTATTTGATAGATCCATAATATTTAAATACACGAAATTAGTATTTTGAAAAATCTGGAAAAAAAAATTGTTTTGGTGGTCTGACAACGAATGTCAGACCATGTAGATCTCAGGATGTTAAGTTTTTTTTGTTGTTTAAGTGTTTTATCTTGTTGTATGCTGTGAGATCTGTGTTCTGGAACTGGTATCATGACCAGATTATGCATATATTGCAAACTATTGATGGTCAAATGTCGTTGACCGACCATGACCGAGTAGAATTCTGGGTAACCCAGAACGTATGAACAGCGTCTGACAATATATTGACGAGCCTTGATCTTACTTCTGTTTGTTGTTTTGTTGTTGTTGTTGTAATGAAATCATAATATGTTATGTGGACTACATATATATGGCCGTAAACCACTTAAATGATAACTAGAAAAAATGTAGTGGATTGGTCAAACCAAGCAGAAGATCATGGGATCGGTTTTCTGGGCAACCCAGAAAACTGATGACCATGTCTTCTGACATGGTTTGACCGGACCGGATCTTATGATTTTTATGATGTTAAAGTGTATTTGTGTAATGGATCGGTTGTCGTACATGTTTTCTACAATCTAGAACTTTTAAACCACAAAAACATCATACGAATTTCAAGTTGTGGAAGCCCAAAAATGTAGGCTCAAACTGTTCTTCATTTCTGGGTAACCCAGAAATGAAGAACAGCCTCTAGCAACATTTTTAGAGGCTCAGATCTCTTGGGTTATGCAATGTTTGGTTATGTTTGTTGTTGGATCTTGTAGTCCTACACTAGCACTACAAGCTCTGACTAATATCATGCTCAGAAACACAACACACACTAAGTGATATTTGGTCAAACCTGCCTACTCGGTCACTGTCATGCATTTTCTGGGTTTGGCCAAGAACATGAAGAACACCTATAGCGACAGTTTTGTCACTATAGGTGGCTTTTAGCGACAGACAGCTTATTATTTTTCGGAAATTAATTATTATATAGAAAAAAAAATAGTTTTTAATTAATAAAAATACAAAATAAATTATTAAAAATTATTTTAAATTCCGAAAATTAGTTTTTAATTATTTTAAATATGTTTCATAAATATTTAATATTTTTGAAATATTAAAAGTATTTAATTTATTTAATTATAATATTAAATAAATTATTTAGAAATGATTTTAATATTAGAAAAATCATTAAAAATTATATTATGATATAAGAAAATATTTTAAGTTATTTTTAATGACTTTTAATATTTTGTAATAAATTAATATTAATGATAATTAAGTTATTTACTAAATGAATTAAATAAATTAATTAAAAATAATTTTATTATATTAAAAATCATTTTAAATAATAATAAGGTATTTAAAAATATTTTAAGTTATAAAATATAACTTTTAATATTTAATGATAAATTTAATTAATTAATTATTATTAATGATATTAAAGTTATTTAATAATTTAGTTTAAAAATGATTTTAATAGTATAAAAATCATTTTAAATGAAAATAAAGTGTTTAAAAATATTTGAAGTTATAAAATATAAATTTTAATATTTAAAGGATAATTTCATTAATAAATTAATATTAATGATTATTAACTTATTATTAAAAATAATAAATTTATTTAATAATTATATTAAATAAATAGTTAAAAAATGATTTTATTAATTTAAAATTCATTTAAAAGGATATAAATGAATTAAAAATATTTTAAGTTATGAATAATGACTTTTAATATTTTGATAAATAGAGCAGTAATACCTTAATATTAATGGTAATTATTTAGAAATGATTTTAAATGTTTTAAAAATTATTTAAGGGTAATATTAATACTTTAAAAATATTTTGAGTTATTATAAATAACTTTAATATTTTGGAAATGATTTCATTAATAGTTTAATACTAATTAAATATTAATGATAATAGAATTGATTAGTATTTAAATCATTTTATGTGATTCTGATGTTTGAAAATTCATGATAAATTATAATAAATGTTTTAAAATTATATTAAGTCATTTAAAAATAATATGACTGATATTAAGTTACAGTACAGAGTCTTAGACTCGGTAATTATCCGAGAAAGCTGTCGATAGACCGACATATTTCAGAAATTGATCTGGACTTAGATAATTTAATTAGATATGTGATTATTTGTGATTCAATGTTTATTAAACATATGTGACAATGTGATTAGGGTATGTGCTGACTGCAATAAGCAGTATTATGTGTTGAGATATATTATTCTAATCGAACGAACGATCTTATTAATGATAGGTCGTGAGATAAGCGATAAATCTAAATTACAAACTGTAAGCAGCGCTTCAGGCAAGTATCTAACTCTTTGCATTTACTTTATGCAACGGACATGCGTAAGATAATATCTGAATTGTTCAAATATTTCAACTTTTATATATACTTATGTAATGATTCTGTATAAGTTATTAAGCTATAATTGTTGTACAAGTTCTTTTATTCTGTTATTATTGATCAAATTATATATTCTGATCGTTAATTTCTAAAACATGGTTATACAAGTGTCCCCACTTGGATAATCATTATATTTTATCACATGTGATACATACTTATCGGTGTTCAGTATGTATAAGTTGAATTAAAAGTCGTCTAAGCTATTTGATCCAGCTAGACATATATTTAAAGTTGTTGTTGAACAAGATAAAACTTTATCCAACTAAATTGTTTTGGTTTGGATTTAAGACTGGTATGAACATCCCAAATATGGGAAACTTTTATGCGCCTAAGGCGGGAATGCTGGACGAAAATATCGTCCTTTAATGTAGTATTGATCAATACAGGGCATAACGGACTAATCACCCCCCGTGCCCGTAAGTAATGACGGTTTACAGATGAAGTTCTGTTTAACCTTTTCGAAAATAGAAAATAATGTTCATAGTCAGTACGTAGTTTCAAAAATTTGAAATCGAAATGATATGTTGTTTATTATCAGTTCAGTTTACTTTACAACTGTTGATTTGTTGTAGAAGTATCGTTCAAAGAAAATATTTAATTCGTTCAGCTAACTGTTATTGTTGCTATTACTTGTTGGACACTCAAATGCTCATCCTTGCTTAAATTTAAATATTTTCAGCTAAAGGTGAACAACCTAGAGGCTCTTCTAAGAACAAAGGGAAAGGGAAGGTCGCTGAATGAATGATAAGGCTATCTTTTGTAATAACTAGACTTTATTAGGGTAATGATGATATATATTAATTATCATGTAATGAAATGAATGTTTGAAGGTTTCGTACTTGGGATTGAAAACTCTAATAATATGTAAATTAAATTTGATAATCTATATTATTGTTATTATTATTAGTATTATTCCGCTCATAGAAATGATATCGTGAAGAACTAAGTTCGGGTTTCAAGTACCTGAATTTGGGGGCGTCACATCATGGTATCAGAGCTATAGGGTTAAAAACCTTAGGTGGGTTAGGCCTTAGGCTATAACCTTAGAACAGAGGGAAACGTTGAAAATATAAATAACTCATATAGAGTTTAAAAAGAGATGAATTGACTAAATTCATCGTCAAACAAAATAAAAGATAACTTATATAAAACTCTTATTTGCTGTGTGTATATACTATATGCTAATCAGGAAAATTTATGTGTGTAGATGTCAGGTGAAAAAGGATTAGGATACCCTCGGATTGTAAAGAAGGAGCCGATATCAAAGCCAATAGCTGAAATAGAGGCTCAGAGTGAAAGCAACCTCGATGAGGTGCATGTTATTGTGGAAAATGTCGTACCAGATCTGAAAATAGTAAAACTAACCGATAGTGATTCAGACACTGAAGTTGGAGCTGATCAAGCATCAACCGAAGTGCAGAATCTGCGGGACCAGGTTTCCTCTTTAGAACTGTTGTGGGAAATAGAAAAGCTGCTAAATAGCCAACTGCGAAAAGCATTAATAGAAACAATGGAAGAACAAGATAAGCTTAAAATCCAAATTGACCAAATTGGAACTAAAAGCAACAAAGCATGTGCAGCTCCGAGCAAGAAGGGGAAAGGAAAGATGAAAGACCGTGATATAAGAAATCCTAATAACAACAAAGGAAAAATTAATCGAATAGAAAGGTGTGCAAATTGTGACAAGAAACATGAAGGTGTATGCAGAAAAGGGGAATATGTTTGCTACAATTGCGGACAGAAGGGACATTTCTCTCCTCATTGTCCCAATTCAACACAATGTGTCTGTTTTAATTGTGGAATAGAAGGTCATCAGGTGAAAAGTTATCCAAGGAAAAGGTGTAATAAATAGGCAGTATAGGTTCTGTTGTGTAGGTGTGTTTAATGTAATATGTGTTTAGTATGTCTGTGTAAGGTTATGTTCTCAACTTTTGTAATGATCAAGTTTGTAAATCCCGACTTTTGTAGTCACAAAGGGATAGCAGTATGTGATATGTTATGTAAATTACTACTACTTAATGAAAATGAATTTATGTTTGAGTGATGAAACAAGTTTAAAGTAATAAACTTATATGATAAGGTTTAGAATGTAAGTTAAATTTATGATTCTATTTAATCAGATAATGCCGCCAAGACGTCAAACTAGAAACCAAAGGGCAGAAGAATCTGTCAACAACGTCGAGGGACAACCACAACCAGATCCAATGCAGCAATTCACAAACATGGTAGCTCAGGCCATGCAACAAGGAATGACAGCCGCAGGGAACCAGCAGGACAATCGCTTGGCAAACTTTAAGGACTTCAAAGCTGTAGGACCACCCGAATTTAGAGGTACAACTGACCCTGTAGAAGCCCAAACTTGGGTTAAAGAAATTGAAAAGGCTTTTGTATTAGCTAGGGTAGCTGAGGGGCAAAAGACCGCTTTTGCCACCTACGTGATGAAGGGTGAGGCAAATTTTTGGTGGAAAGCGAATCAGGCGAGGGCTGGAGCAGGTGTAGGTGTAGTTGCTTGGGAAAGATTCAAAACTTTATTTTTCAAAAACTATTTTTCATCTAGTATGCAGGCTAGGATGGAAGTAAAATTTCTTGAATTAAAACAGGAAAATATGGCGGTGTCCGAATACGCCGCTAAGTTTAATGAATTGGCTAGGTTTGCTCCGCATCAAGTTGATACGGAGGCTAGAAAAGCACAAAGGTTTGAGCTGGGATTAAAATCCTGGCTCTACAACAAGGTGGCAGTGTTGCAAATCCCTACATTTGCAGCACTCATGGAGAAAGCTATTATTGCTGAGGAGGGGAGTGAGGCAATGAACCTATACAACAAAGAAAGAAGGAACAAGGGTAAGGTTGAGGGATCTGGGAAGGTGGAAACAAACAGTAGAAATAGGAGTGATAAGAGGAAGGGAAACAACTTTGGGGGTATACAGGTGAAGCAGGAGAGTACAAAGAAGAAGCCGCTAGTACAATGTGGGAACTGTGGCAAGAACCATTTGGAGGAACGCCTGAAAGGTAAATTTGTATGTTTTAAGTGTGGGTAGGAAGGTCATATCTCTCCCAACTGCCCCAATCCTAGAACTATTAATGGGTGTTTTCTGTGCGGATCAAAGGAGCATAAGGTGAAGGACTGTTCGAAAAAGAGGACGGAGGTAGAAAGCGGGAACATGGGGAAAAGAGGCGGAACTTTGGCAATAACAGGACCAACATCATCTAGCAAGCCGACAAAATCAACAGCAAGGGTCTACAACATGACAGTTCAGGATACGGCAGCAGCTGACACTGGAACTCCAGGTATTATTCGTATGCCTTTTATTTTCTTATGCATGATTTTCCTATAAATAGTAAATTATTTTATAAAGAAAGTTTGAGGAGGAATTTGAGTTTTTTTAGAAACCAATTTTTCCGTTTAATCAGAAAGACAAGCTTTATGTGAATAGTTAAAGATCAGTTTGATCAAAGTTGATCGAGATCTACTTGCAATGATTATGTATGCTATGTGACGTGTATGTATAGATTTTAAAACGGTGATTCCGGGGACGGAATCTTTATAAGGGAGGGTGAATGTAACAACCCGATATTTTCTACATAGATAAATAAGAAATTTTGTGTATAAATTTTTTTTTATTTATTTATTTAAGGATGAGGATTTGTACAAGATAATATATATATGTATTTATGTGGTAAATAAAAATATATTTATTACATAAATGTTTACAAGTAAATTTATTTTAGAATTATTGATTTTTATAAAGTATATTCCTATAATAATTAATTTATAGTAGAAATGCTTTATTAACAATTTTTCATGAAAATATAATCATATATTATTTAAATAATATATGAAGTGATTTTTAGAATAAATATAATAATTATTTTATTATATGAATTTTAGTACAAGTTATTAAGTGAATTATTTTACCTTAATTATTAAGGTTAAATATGTAGAATAAATCAGTTATGGAATCCAAACCCTAATTTTGGATTATTGTCAAGGTATGAAAATAATAATATAATATTAATTATATTTTGATTTTTCAGTGCTATGAATATGTACTGTATTTTCGTATTGATAATGGTAGGTCAATTACGGTGTATTATGACCAAACCCTAGTAATAATGTTAAACCCTAATTTGATATCTAAATTAGAGTGCAAGATTGTTTTATAAGTGTGTTATATAATTTATGTCATGTATTAATTAGGTGAACCCTAATTAATATTTCTAAAACCCTAAATAATTTTTGGAGATAAGGAACCCTAATTTGAGATTTAAATTAGAGTTCGAGATTGATTGTAATTATGTTAATGTGATTAATTAACAAATTTTATAATTTCAATTGCTAATTTTGGAAACCCTAAAATTTTAAACCCTAATTTGATAATTAGAAAAAAAACATAATTATTATCGGCAACCCTAATTATAAAAATCTTAAACCCTAATTATTATTTTAGCAAGGTTAATGATAATGATATGATCTAAACCCTAATGTTACTGTATAAGGTAATTAGATAATTAATCATAATTAGAAAATCCTTATTTCAAAATTTTAGAAACTAAAATTTATTTAATTTTTATTTGATTTAATATTATTTTTGAGCAAACCCTAATTGGAAATCCTAGATTTGATGTGTGTTAAACCTTAGGGTTGAACCCTAAGGGTCAAACCTTAAGGGTTTGTTAAATGACAAGAATACCATTAAATGGAAAATAAAAAAGACCTTTTTGCCCCTAAATGCATTATTTTGGCTAACTAGTAGGGTTTGACATTAGGAGGAGTTGTTCACCAAACTTCAACCACCCCATGTGCTCAAAATAACAACAACAAGCAATATACATCAGCCATTCATGCATCTAGCAAGCTCTATATATAGATTGAGAGAGAAAAATTTACTTTTGTTAGCCATTTTTGTACCAAGCACCCAAACCTTTTCTCTCCACCCAAACCTCCAAAATTATTTCATAATATCAGTCAAGAAACAAGCCCCACGTCCATCCCTAACAAATCAGAAGCATAGAAATCAAAATCGCTCAAGAAGGTATAAACTAACCCTAGAAAAATCTGTCCATGATTCCATGTTTGATGTTATTTTATTGTGTGTTAAATATGTTGTATGGAGTCTAATTAAGTGATCTGGGTTAGTATTTGATAGATCCATAACATTTAAATACACGAAATTAGTATTTTGAAAAATCTGGAAAAAAATTGTTTTGGTGGTCTGACAACGAATGTCAGACCATGTAGATCTCAGGATGTTAAGTTTTTTTTGTTGTTTAAGTGTTTTATCTTGTTGTATGCTGTGAGATCTGTGTTCTGGAACTGGTATCATGACCAGATCATGCATATATTGCAAGCTATTGATGGTCAAATGTCGTTGACCGACCATGATTGGGTAGAATTCTGGGTAACCCAGACGTATGAACAGCGTCTGACAATATATTGACGAGCCTTGATCTTACTTCTATTTGTTGTTTTGTTGTTGTTGTTGTAATGAAATCATAATATGTTATGTGGACTACATATATATGGCCGTAAACCACTTAAATGATAACTAGAAAAAATGTAGTGGATTGGTCAAACCAAGCAGAAGATCATGGGATCGGTTTTCTGGGCAACCCAGAAAACTGATGACCATGTCTTCTGACATGGTTTGACCGGACCGGATCTTATGATTTTTATGATGTTAAAGTGTATTTGTGTAATGGATCGGTTGTCGTACATGTTTTCTACAATCCAGAACTTTTAAACCAAAAAAACATCATACGGATTTCAAGTTGTGGAAGCCCAAAAATGTAGGCTCAAACTGTTCTTCATTTCTGGGTTCATTTCTGGGTAACCCAGAAATGAAGAACAGCCTCTGGCAACATTTTTGGAGGCTCAGATCTCTTGGGTTATGCAATGTTTGGTTATGTTTGTTGTTGGATCTTGTAGTCCTACACTAGCACTACAAGCTCTGGCTAATATCATGCTCAGAAACACAACACACACTAAGTTATATTTGGTCAAACCTGCCTACTCGGTCACTGCCATGCATTTTCTGGGTTTGGCCAAAAACATGAAGAACACCTATAGCGACACTTTTGTCACTATGGTGGCCTTTAGCGACAGACAGCTTATTATTTTCCGGAAATTAATTATTAAATAGAAAAAAAAATAGTTTTTAATTAATAAAAATACAAAATAAATTATTAAAAATTATTTTAAATTCTGAAAATTAGTTTTTAATTATTTTAAATATATTTCATAAATATTTAATATTTTTGAAATATTAAAAGTATTTAATTTATTTAATTATAATATTAAATAAATTATTTAGAAATGATTTTAATATTGGAAAAATCATTAAAAATTATATTATGATATAAGAAAATATTTTAAGTTATTTTTAATGACTTTTAATATTTTGTAATAAATTAATATTAATGCTAATTAAGTTATTTACTAAATGAATTAAATAAATTAATTAAAAATGATTTTATTATATTAAAAATCATTTTAAATAATAATAAGGTATTTCAAAATATTTTAAGTTATAAAATATAACTTTTAATATTTAAAGATAAATTCTATTAATTAATTATTATTAATGATATTAAAGTTATTTAATAATTTAGTTTAAAAATGATTTTAATAGTATAAAAATCATTTTAAATGAAAATAAAGTGTTTAAAAATATTTTAAGTTATAAAATATAACTTTTAATATTTAAAGGATAATTTCATTAATAAATTAATATTAATGATTATAAACTTATTATTAAAAATAATAAATTTATTTAATAATTATATCAAATAAATAGTTTAAAAAAATGATTTTATTAATTTAAAAATCATTTAAAAGGATATAAATGAATTAAAAATATTTTAAGTCATGAATAATGACTTTTAATATTTTAATAAATAGTATATTAATAAATTAATATTAATGGTAATTTTTTAGAAATGATTTTAAATGTTTTAAAAATTATTTAAGGGTAATATTAATACTTTAAAAATATTTTGAGTTATTATAAATAACTTTAATATTTTGGAAATGATTTCATTAATAGTTTAATACTAATTAAATATTAATGATAATAGAATTGATTAGTATTTAAATCATTTTATGTGATTCTGATGTTTGAAAATTCATGATAAATTATAATAAATGTTTTAAAATTATATTAAGTCATTTAAAAATAATATGACTGATATTAAGTTACAGTACGGAGTCTTAGACTCGATAATTATCCGATAAAGCTGTCGATAGACCGATATATTTCAAAAATTGATCTGGACTTAGATAATTTAATTAGATATGTGATTATTTGTGATTCAATGTTTATTAAACATATGTGACAATGTGATTTGGGTATTTGCTGACTGCAATAAATAGTATTATGTGTTGAGATATATTGTTCTAATCGAACGAACGATCTTATTAATGATAGGTCGTGAGATAAGCGATAAATCTAAATTACAAACTGTAAGCAGCGCTTCAGGCAAGTATCTAACTCTTTGCATTTACTTTATGCAACGGACATGCGTAAGATAATATCTGAATTGTTCATTTTAATTGTTCAAATATTTCAACTTTTGTATATACTTATGCAATGATTCTGTATAAGTAAGTTATTAAGCTATAATTGTTGTACAAGTTCCTTTATTCTGTTATTATTTATCAAATTATATATTCTGATCGTTAATTTTTAAAACATGGTTATACAAGTGTCCCCACTTGGATAATCATTATATTTTATCACATGTTGATACATACTTATCGGTGTTGTGATATAGGAAACTTGGTTCGCAAGTGCTATGTATGTCAGACTATGAAGGGTTAAGCTCATAATACAGATCTCTACATGCCTCTACCAATACTAAGTGCTATATGGGAGGATCTGTCGATGGATTTTGTTCTAGATCTCTCTCGGACTCAACAGGGAGTGGACTATATGATAAAATATAATGATTATCCAAGTGGGGACACTTGTATAACCATGTTTTAGAAATTAACGATCAGAATATATAATTTGATCAATAATAACAGAATAAAGGAACTTGTACAACAATTATAGCTTAATAACTTACTTATACAGAATCATTCCATAAGTATATATAAAAGTTAAAATATTTGAACAATTAAAATGAACAATTCAGATATTATCTTACGCATGTCCGTTGCATAAAGTAAATGCAAAGAGTAAGATACTTGCCTGAAGCGCTACTTACAGTTTATAATTTAGATTTATCGCTTATCTCACGACCTATCATTAATAAGATCGTTCGTTCGATTAGAACAATATATCTCAATACATAATACTGCTTATTGCAGTCAGCACATACCCTAATCACATTGTCACATATGTTTAATAAACATAGAATCACAAATAATCACATATCTAATTAAATTATCTAAGTCCAGATTAATTTCTGAAATATGTCGGTCTATCGACAGCTTTATCGGATAATTATCGAGTCTAAGACTCTGTACTGTAACTTAATATCAGTAATATTATTTTTAAATGACTTAATATAATTTTAAAATATTTATTATAATTTATCATGAATTTTTAAACATCGGAATCACATAAAATAATTTAAATACTAATCAATTCTATTCTCATTAGTATTTAATTAGTATGAAACTATTAATGAAATCATTTTCAAAATATTAAAGTTATTTATAATAACTCAAAATATTTTTAAAGTATTAATATTACCCTTAAATAATTTTTAAAATATTTAAAATCATTTCTAAATAATTACCATTAATATTAAGGTATTAATGTTCTATTTATCAAAATATTAAAAGTCATTATTCATAACTTAAAATATTTTTAATTTATTTATATCCTTTTAAATGATTTTTAAATTAATAAAATCATTTTTTTAAAACTATTTATTTAATATAATTATTAAATAAATTTATTATTTTTAATAATAAGTTTATAATCATTAATATTAATTTATTAATGAAATTATCCTTTAAATATTAAAAGGTTTATTTTATAACTTAAAATATTTTTAAACACTTTATTTTTATTTAAAATGATTTTTATACTATTAAAATCATTTTTAAACTAAATTATTAAATAACTTTAATATCATTAATAATAATTAATTAATGAAATTTATCATTAAATATTAAAAGTTATATTTTATAACTTAAAATATTTTTAAATACCTTATTATTATTTAAAATTATTTTTAATATAATAAAATCATTTTTAATTAATTTATTTAATTCATTTAGTGAATAACTTAATTATCATTATCATTAATTTATTAATGAAATTTATTACAAAATATTAAAAGTCATTAAAAATAGCTTAAAATATTTTCTTATATCATAATATAATTTTTAATGATTTTTCTAATATTAAAATTATTTCTAAATAATTTTTTTAATATTATAATTAAATAAATTAAATACTTTTAATATTTCAAAAATATTAAATATTTATGAAATATATTTAAAATAATTAAAAACTAATTTTTAGAATTTAAAATAATTTTTAATAATTTATTTTGTATTTTTATTAATTAAAAACTATTTTTTTTCTATTTAATAATTAATTTCTGGAAAATAATAAGCTGTCTGTCGCTAAAGGCCACCTGCAGTGACAAAACTGTCGCTATAGGTGTTCTTCATGTTCTTGGCCAAACCCAAAAAATGCATGGCAGTGACCGAGTAGGCAGGTTTGACCAAATATAACTTTGTGTGTGTTGTGTTTCTGAGCATGATATTAGTCAGAGCTTGTAGTGCTAGTGTAGGACTACAAGATCCAACAACAAACATAACCAAACATTGCATAACCCAAGAGATCTGAGCCTCCAAAAATGTTGCCAGAGGCTGTTCTTCATTTCTGGGTTACCCAGAAATGAAGAACAGTTTGAGCCTACATTTTTGGGCTTCCACAACTTGAAATCCGTGTGATGTTTTTGTGGTTTAAAAGTTCTGGATTGTAGAAAACATGTACGACAACCGATCCATTACACAAATACACTTTAACATCACAAAAATCATAAGATCCGGTCCGGTCAAACCATGTCAGAAGACATGGTCATCAGTTTTCTGGGTTGCCCAGAAAACCGATCCCATGATCTTCTGTTTGGTTTGACCAATCCACTACATTTTTTCTGGTTATCATTTAAGTGGTTTACGACCATATATATGTAGTCCAAATAACATATTATGATTTCATTACAACAACAACAACAAAACAACAAACAGGAGTAAGATCAAGGCTCGTCAATATATTGTCAGACGCTGTTCATACGTTCTGGGTTACCCGGAATTCTACCCGGTCATGGTCGGTCAACGACATTTGATCATCAATAGCTTGCAATATATGCATGATCTGGTCATGATACCAGTTCCAGAACACAGATCTCACAACATACAACAAGATAAAACACTTAAACAACAAAAAAAACTTAACATCCTGAGATCTACATGGTCTGACATTCGTTGTCAGACCACCAAAATAATTTTTTTTCCAGATTTTTCAAAATACTAATTTCGTGTATTTAAATGTTATGGATCTATCAAATACTAACCCAGATCACTTAATTAGACTCCATACAACATATTTAACACAAAAAACAACATCAAACATGGAATCATAGACAAACTTTTCTAGGGTTGGTTTATACCTTCTTGAGCGATTTTGATTTCTATGCTTCTGATTTGTTAGGGATGGACGTGGGGCTTGTTTCTTGACTGATATTATGAAATAATTTTGGAGGTTTGGGTGGAGAGAAAAGGTTTGGGTGTTTGGTACAAAAATGGCTAACAAAAGTAAACTTTTCTCTCTCAATCTATATATAGAGCTTGCTAGATGCATGAATGGCTGATGTATATTGCTTGTTGTTGTTATTTTGAGCACATGGGGTGGTTGAAGTTTGGTGAACAACTCCTCCTAATGTCAAACCCTACTAGTTAGCCAAAATAATGCATTTAGGGGCAAAAAGGTCTTTTGTATTTTCCATTTAATGGTATTCTTGTCATTTGACAAACCCTTAGGGTTTGACCCTTAGGGTTCAACTCTAAGGTTTAACACAAATCAAATCTAGGATTTCTAATTAGGGTTTGCTCAAAAATAATATTAAATCAAATAAAAATTAAATAAATTTTAGTTTCTAAAATTTTGAAATAAGGATTTCCTAATTATGATTAATTATCTAATTACCTTATACAGTAACATTAGGGTTTAGATCATATCATTATCATTAACTTTGCTAAAATAACAATTAGGGTTTAAGATTTTTATAATTAGGATTGCCGATAATAATTATGTTTTTTTCTAATTATCAAATTAGGGTTTAAAATTTTAGGGTTTCCAAAATTAGCAATTGAAATTATAAAATTTGCTAATTAATCACATTAACATAATTACAACCAATCTCGAACTCTAATTTAAATCTCAAATTAGGGTTCCTCATCTCCAAAAATTATTTAGGGTTTTAGAAATATTAATTAGGGTTCACCTAATTAATACATGACATAAATTATATAACACACTTATAAAACAATCTTGCACTCTAATTTGGATCTCAAATTAGGGTTTAATATTATTACTAGGGTTTGGTCATAATACACCGTAATTGATCTACCATTATCAATACAGAAATACAGTACATATTCATAGCACTGAAAAATCAAAATATAATTAATATTATATTATTATTTTCATACCTTGACAATAATCTAAAATTAGGGTTTGGATTCCATATCTGATTTATTCTTCATATTTAACCTTAATAATTAAGGTAAAATAATTCACTTAATAACTTGTACTAAAATTCATATAATAAAATAATTATTATATTTATTCTAAAAATCACTTCATATATTATTTAAGTAATATATGATTATATTTTCATGAAAAATAGTTAATAAAGCATTTCTACTATAAATTAATTATTATAGGAATATACTTTATAAAAATTAATAATTCTAAAATAAATTTACTTGTAAACATTTATGTAATAAATATATTTTTATTTACCACATAAATACATATATATATATATATTATCTTGTACAAATCATCATCTTTAAATAAATAAATAAATAATTTATACACAAAATTTCTTATTTATTTATGTAGAAAATATCGGGTTGTTACAGAAACTATGTTTTCCTATAAATGGAAGCTAATTCTTCTTTCATTCTCACAAATTCACTAAGACTCACAAGGGCAAATAGAGAGAAAAGCCATAGAGAGGAAGACGAAGAGTATTCTGCTACTTCACTATTGAAGTATTTAGTATTCTACTAAGGTAAGAGATGTTATTTATTTCTTATTCGTAAGGGATATTATTTTTGTTCAGTATTCGTAGTAAATAATACTTTCTTCCATACTCTGTAGTATGTGAGTAATATTATTTTATTTCGTATTCCTAATTCTACACTCATTCTATTTAAGTATTGCTTCTATACTCCGTAAAATTAGTAGAATATCCTTGATATTTGCTCTTCATCCAGTATCTTTTCATGAAAAAATTATTCTGAGCATTCTTGATAATTATTGATCTTTTCATGTCAGAATACTATTCACGAAGTACTATTCATAAAGTACTATTCATGGGTACTATTCACAAAGTACTATTCCTGGGTACTATTTACAAAGTACTATTCTCGAGTACTATTCATAAAGTACTATTCACAAAGTACTATTCCTGAGTACTATTTACAAAGTACTATTCTCGAGTACTATTCATAAAGTACTATTCACGGGATACTATTCACAAAGTACTATTCACCCAGAGTACTATTCATGACAAAAATTAATTTCTTTGTTGTCCAAATCATTTTTGATACAATATTATTCTTGAATTTTACTCCTCAAAGCAGTATCATGTTGACAATTTGGACATTATTACATTCTTAATAAATTAAATTATAAATCTTTAAAAATTTATCATTTGTTTTCTTTTAATTGAATTTTTATATCATTGTCATCATCCTCATGCTTATATTGTGATGAGAGTCATCTTCGGCCAAGGGTGCAAAGATGGACTGTTGATGGGTATGATTATGACCAGGGATCATTCAGTATAATTATGACCCGTAATGTTATAATGATGTGGTAAAAGTCCTCATTGGTCGTAGTGCATTGATGGACAGTATTGGTATGATCATGACCATGCATTCTCTTCGGCCAAGGGTGCAAAGATGAATTGTTGTTTGACATGTTCATGACCATTGGTGAAAACACGAATAATATCCTTGGCCAGTAGTGCATGGATAATTCGTGGTCGTGATACTAATGAATATCATTGGCCCGTAGTGCATGGATAATTCAGTGATGTAGATTATTTATTGAGCTGAGTCTCAGCGATGAAATATTAATTCATGGATGTGATAATAATGATTATCCTTGGCCCGTAGTGCATGGATAATTCATGGATGTGATACTAATGAATATCATTGGCCGTAGTGCATAGATAATTCAGTGATGTGGATTATTTATTGAGCTGAGTCTCAGCGATAAAATATTGATAATAAACTTTTAATTCGTAGAAGATAGTTGATATCATGCTTTACTTGACTCTTCTAAAATACAGCTGCATGTCTTTGGTTTGTAATGCAAAGATGAACTGTTAATGAATATCTTTGGCCCGTAGTGTAAAGATGAATTTATTAGTATGATTATGAATAGGAATTGTGATTTGGTATAACCATGATCTTTGATGTTTCAGGTAAAGATAAGTGATGAAAATTATCTTCGTTTTGAGTGCGAAGAGGAATTTAGAATCACAATTATTATGAGTTATTCACATGATTGTGGACAGGAACTGTTGATTGATGTTAAAAGGATAAAACATTATTGGTGAACTTGTAACATGGAGAAGATAATAGACTTTATGGTCTTTTTGACTCTTCTAATGGATTGCTCGTTCCGCTGCCACTATGGTTGAAAAGTTTTATCATCTACCATATGTCCTAAATCTCTGATTTATTACTGACGAAGGCTATTGATAATTTAATTATCTTTAGTCATGATATTCTTTACTGGGCTAGTTGTGCGAACCCTTTTGCTTAACAATTCCTTTCAGGTAATAAGAGTGTAGCTGGGTCGAGCAGGGGTAACAGGGGAATAGAACGATAGTCTATAACTGTTGAGGTTTCCCCTAAAACAGTATGAAAATAATTTTATTGAGAATTTTAGATAAGTGTGTCGTATTTTATACAATTTAGCCGTTAATTTTGGTGAACCGAATAGGGTGAGGAGAACCCAAATTTGGAAGGGTGTTTTGCCACTATCATACAAGATATCTAATGACAGGCGACTTCGTGTTATCATAAGATAGGGTTGTGCACATGTAATTGCTGATTATATCTAGGAGCACTACCTATATAATCTCGAAGTTTGGTTGAAATATAATTCTCAATTGGAGACAATGGAGATAAATATATGTCAAGAGAAGACTCACCATTAAAAAGAACATGATAGTAATTTTCTCATTTTTCTTTGGAGAATATTGGGTTAACCAAGGATAATTCTCGAGTCATATGATATCTATTATAACTTAGATGCATGGCCTCCCATGTACGAAGGTTTTCTTGAGTATTTTCCAAAGATTTTAATTTTTAAAACAGTTATTAACTGTACTTTTATGTAAAGTACCATTGTAAGGTGTTGTGGTCGAGGCACCATGAGAGTTACATATATTTGTATTAAAACACACAGTATAACTGTGGTCGTATTATGTACGACAGTTTAAAAGTTAGAATTTAAATATTTGTATTTGGAAATTGTGTTGATATATTTCGTGGCGACCCAGAATGGATTGGGTGGATTGGACCTGCTTTGGGGGCGTTACATTTTGGTATCAGAGCTTAGGGATATTGTCGCTGGCGGAGATATGAGTCTAGAACTAGGAGGGGAGAGACGAGTAATATACTTCACTAGTGTGTGACTTACTTAAGCTGAAATTTTTTACTTGATAAGTTGACAAATTGTGATATGTCAATTAACCTTTGTTTTGAAGATATATTCTAGAATGATATCTGAAATACAGGAGATGAGCAATGAGAAAATCATGATACAAAAGAAATAACAGGGAATGTAAGACCCCAACTTATTAATGAATAAAATCAAATTTTCTCTAAATATTATTGTGAATAATAAGGGGTTAATTTGATATAATACTTTGGTTATGGGTGAAATGTGCAAATTTTACAAAATAAGCAAGTGGTTATAAAATATTCATTTTGTCGGGGAATATTCGTTTGGTCATGGAATATTCTTGCTGTCGGGGAATATTCGTACGACGGCGCAGCCTTGTGTGGGCCCCATAACGGAAAGCGATTAGATGAAGAAAACGACAAGTATAAGTTGTTTATAAATAACGGCGTAGTTGTTACCGTTAATACTGTTGGAATACCCGGTGGTTAAATTACAGTAGCACACGGTATTGCACCAATTATTGATTCTTACGTAAGAAGGCACTACTCAATAATTGTTACAGTAGTTATTATTCAATATTTTATTTTATTGATTCAATAATTGCTGCGTTGATATTTTATATTATTGTTGTTTCAATAATTGTTGTTGCATAATATTTTCCATTATCAGATCAATAATTCATATTATTTGAATAATATTATTAGATAACATTATTGACAATGTCTAGAAAGTTCTGTCTAAGGAGAGGTTTGGTCATCTAATTGCGCACCAGTAAGGAGAAATCCTTATTGGAAAGCCCCCTCTTTCCTGGGAACGGCCTGGTTGTCATAAATGTGATTCTGTAATATTATTTGTGAATAATTAATTATTGATTCATATGATAAGGAAATATTTATTTTATGTGGATATAAATGAGGGATATATTTTTGTGGTTAAAAATGAAGGAGTTAATGTTGAGGTTTTTATCCGTATTTTTGTCGGAATGGAGGTATTAAAAATCAGGGTTTTTGAGATATTTTGCGGGGGTTATAATTTTTAATCCGACCGTTGGATCGTGGTAATTTTTGGATATGTTATACATATATAAGTTGAGTATATGCCCACAAATTTTGAACCGTTAAAAATGAACGTATGACTTATTATGAATTTTACAAGATGACTGGTTCAGAAATTGTTGAATTTTCGGAGTTTATCATTTTGATGGAAAATTCTAGAATTGGTGGGCCCCACTTGTGGTTGGTGAAGAAATGTGCTGAATTATATTTCAAATATGGTGGGTGGGAATAGTAGCAGGTAAAGCCATCAGGTTGCAGGTCAAGCCTACTAAAATTTTCCTATAAATAGAGGGCTAAGTTAGAATTGAAAATCACACCAGAAACAAGTTTTCTCTCTTTCTCTCTCTAGATTATTGAGTGTATTTTGTGAGTATTTAGATACTTTGAGAGTTTCTATTCATCAGAGCAAGTTTCTTTCAGCCTTATACCGGTATTCCGACCAGAAGTATTGATATTTTGATGTAAGGGATATTATTTTCTTCTTAATGATATTATTTTCTTCAATATCATTATGCTGAAATATTGATATGAGTTTTTATTAAATATGGAATTTTTTGTGTCGGGGTTACTATTCACATATATGGCACTATTCACGTATACGGTACTATTCACGAATACGACACTTTTCACCGAAAAATAAAATTTTCTCTTTTTGTCCAAGATGTCTATTATGGTTACTATCTTTGATTGTATCCATGTTTTGATCTTTATTTTTGAATTCTGCTTCACAATTGATTATTATGAAGTATTATTGATCTTGGATAAACTGTTATACGAATCCCTACTATTTGTCCTTCTGTCTCACTGGATTCGTTCTCTTTAAGATATTTTTCATCATCCTCAGTCCTAAATGATGATATTACTGAATATCTTTGGCCTGTAGTGCAAAGATGTATGATTGCTTGATGAATATCTTTGGCCTGTAGTGCAAAGATGAACAGGTGTTGAGATGAACATGACTGACAGGTGATACAAATGAATATCTTTGGCCTGTAGTGCAAAGATGAATATTTGATTAAATATGGTTATTGATTGTTGTTACAGGGATAAAATATTGATGATGGACTTTTAAATCTTAGAAGATAGTAGAATTCTTTCTCTACTTGACTCTTCTAATGGTTTGATGTTTCTGTTGCAGTTGTTGATCTAAAACTTGTTGTCGATTATATTTTATCAGATTTTTTCCTGTTGAAGACTAACGATAATTTGTTGTATATTATCTTAGTCATAATATTCTTTACTGGGCTAGTTGAGCTCACCCTTTTCCTTTTTGTTCCATTTTTCTTCTCAGGAGGTGAGAACATAGCAGGATCTAGTCGGAATATGGAGTGATGGTTCTAGAAAGATGTTTTAGCAGTCCTCACTATTTCTGTAAAATAGTGTTTGAATAATTGTAATGAGAATTTATTTGAGTGTGGATATTATCCAGAAGATAATATTTGTATTTAAACTCACAGTATGTGTTGTCGTATTTTGCACGACAATTGTATTATTGAAGTTGTAGTTTATTTTCTGTACCATGTATTTGGCGACTCAGAATGGGTGTTGTATACCTATTTTGGGGGCGTCACAGTTGGTATCAGAGCTTAGGGATATGATCCCTGGCTGAGATGTGAGACAAGAACTAGGAGAGGAGAGACGGGGAATTCCTTCGCTAGTATGACCTGACTAAGTTTATTTGGTGTTTATTTGGTCGGTCAGAGTATAGGGATAATATATGACATGACTATTAACCCTTGTTTTATGGCAGTATTTAAGAATGGCAGCTGAGAACGTTAATAATGGAGTAAATCAGACCGTGGAGACGCCTTTGATCACCACCCAGGGGAACGTGCAACAGGAAGGCAATATTCCTCCTGTAAACAACGTTACCGAGCAAACGATGAATGATGGAATGTTTAGGAGCTTTTTGAAGTTCATGCAAAGTCAGACGAGGGAGACTCGTGTGCAGAATACGGGTGAAAATGATAACAACGCGCAGTTTGTCACAGCTAAGCAGTTCAAAGAATTGGGACCACCAGAATTTAAGGGAAAGCCGGATCCGATTATGGCAGAAACGTGGGTCAAGCAAATTACCAAGATATTCGATGTCTTGGGATGCACGGAAGAACAGAAGGTTCCATTCGCCACCTTTATGTTCCGCGGTGAGGTAGACTACTGGTGGGAGTCTGTGAAGCGTACCCAGCCTGACGCATTCAACATGTCCTGGGAAACATTTCAAAAACTGTTCAATGACAAGTACTTTTCTGAAAGTATTCGTCATATGAAGGAGGTGGAGTTTATCAGACTGGAACAAAACAACATGACGGTGTCCCAGTACGAGGCGAAGTTTACAAAGTTATCCAGGTTTGCACCTCATTTGGTCGAAAATGAGGAACGAATGACAAGGATGTTTCTGAGAGGTTTAAAACCCGAGATTCGGCAATATCTTATCTCTCATAAATTTTCTTTATATTCAGATGTTGTAAATAGGGCTCAATTATTAGAGCGAGATAATGAGTATGTGCAACCGAGGGACCACAACCAGGGTCATACCGGTCGCGACAGTCATCGAAGCAATGAAAACCAGCAGGGAGGAAAACATTCGGACAAAAGCGGTAACCACTTTGGTGGTAATCGTGGTCGTGATAATAGAAGGAGCGAGTCAGGAGGAGATTTTAAGAAGAGAATGTACAACAATGATAACGTGAAGACGTCAGCACAAACATCAACTGTTTCTAGGGGAGCAGAACGACCACCGGTCGTATGTTACAAAAGTGAAAAAGAGGGACATATCAGCTCAAACTGTCCACAACAATCTAAGGTATGTTATAACTGTGGAAAGGAGGGTCATATAGCTCGAGAGTGTTCTGTAGAAAAACCAAGTTCAGCGGGGATGGTGACTCAAAAAGCTGTCCCAGAAAAGTCAAAGTCAACGGTTCCTGGAAGAGCGTTTTTCGTGACTGGTCAGAATGCGAGATGGCTGGTTCAGAAATTGTTGAATTTTCGGAGTTTATCATTTTGATGGAAAATTCTAGAATTGGTGGGCCCCACTTGTGGTTGGTGAAGAAATGTGCTGAATTATATTTCAAATGTGGTGGGTGGGAATAGTAGCAGGTAAAGCCATCAGGTTGCAGGTCAAGCCTACTAAAATTTTCCTATAAATAGAGGGCTAAGTTAGAATTGAAAATCACACCAGAAACAAGTTTTCTCTCTTTCTCTCTCTAGATTATTGAGTGTAATTTTTGAGTATTTAGATACTTTGAGAGTTTCTATTCATCAGAGCAAGTTTCTTTCAGCCTTATACCGGTATTCTGACCAGAAGTAATGATATTTTGATGTAAGGGATATTATTTTCTTCTTAATGATATTATTTTCTTCAATATCATTATGCTGAAATATTGATATGAGTTTTTATCAAATTTAAAACTTTTTGTGTTGGGGTTACTATTCACGTATATAGTACTATTCACGAATACGACACATTTCACCGAAAAATAAAATTTTCTCTTTTTGTCCAAGATGTCTATTATGGTTACTATCTTTGATTGTATCCATGTTTTGATCTTTATTTTTGAATTCTGCTTCACAATTGATTATTATGAAGTATTATTGATCTTGGATAAACTGTTATACGAATCCCTACTATTTGTCCTTCTGTCTCACTGGATTCGTTCTCTTTAAGATATTTTTCATCATCCTCAGTCCTAAATGATGATATTACTGAATATCTTTGGCCTGTAGTGTGACGCCCCCAAAATAGGTATACCACACCCATTCTGAGTCGCCAAATACATGGTACAGAAAGCAAACTACAACTTCAATAATACAATTGTCGTGCAAAATACGACAACATATACTGTGAGTTTAAATACAAATATTGTCTTCTAGACAATATCCACACTCAAATAAGTCCTCAATATAATTATTCAAACACTATTTTACAGAAATAGTGAGGACTGCTAAAACATCTTTCTAGAACCATCACTCCATACCCCGACTAGATCCTGCTATGTTCTCACCTCCTGAGAAGAAAAATGGAACAAAAAGGAAAAGGGTGAGCTCAACTAGCCCAGTAAAGAATATTATGACTAAGATAATATACAACAAATTATCATTAGTATTCAACAGGGAAAAATCTGATAGAATATAATCGACAACAAGTTTTAGATCAACAACTGCAGCGGAAACAACAAACCATTAGAAGAGTCAAGTAGAGAAAGAATTCTACTATCTTCTAAGATTTAAAAGTCCATCATCAATATTTTATCCCTGTAACATCGATTAATAATCATCTTTAACCAAATATTCATCTTTTCACTACAGGCCAAAGATATTCATTTGTATCACCAGTCGGTCATGTTCATCTCAACACCTGTTCATCTTTGCACTACAGGCCAAAGATATTCATCAAGTAATCATACATCTTTGCACTACAGGCCAAAGATATTCAGTAATATCATCATTTAGGACTGAGGATGATGAAAAATATCTTAAAAAAATGAATCCAATGAGACAGAAGGACAAATAGTAGGGATTCGTATAACAGTTTATCCAAGATCAATAATACTTCATAATAATCAATTGTGAAGCAGAATTCAAAAATAAAGATCAAAACATGGATACAATCAAAGATAGTAACCATAATAGACATCTTGGACAAAAAAGGAAAATTTTATTTTTCGGTGAATAGTGTCGTATTCGTGAATAGTGTCGTATACGTGAATAGTAACGTACACGTGAATAGTAACCCCGACACAAAAAGTTTTAAATTTGATAAAAACTCATGTTAATATTTCAGCATAATGATATTGAAGAAAATAATATCATTTAAGAAGAAAATAATATCCCTTACCTCAAGATATCAG
This sequence comes from Panax notoginseng, assembly GCA_016801055.1. NCBI lineage: Eukaryota > Viridiplantae > Streptophyta > Magnoliopsida > Apiales > Araliaceae > Panax > Panax notoginseng. Next base: position 204,576,974 of record CM029017.1, read on the forward strand.
TACTTCTGGTCGGAATACCGGTATAAGGCTGAAAGAAACTTGCTCTGATGAATAGAAACTCTCAAAGTATCTAAATACTCACAAAATACACTCAATAATCTAGAGGGAGAAAGAGAGAAAACTTGTTTCTGGTGTGATTTTCAATTCTAACTTAGCCCTCTATTTATAGGAAAATTTTAGTAGGCTTGACCTGCAACCTGATGGCTTTACCTGCTACTATTCCCACCCACCACATTTGAAATATAATTCAGCACATTTCTTCACCAACCACAAGTGGGGCCCACCAATTCTAGAATTTTCCATTAAAATGATAAACTCCGAAAATTCAACAATTTCTGAACCAGCCATCTCGTAAAATTCATAATAAATCATACGTTCATTTTTAACGGTTCAAAATTTGTGGACATATACTCAACTTATATATGTATAACATATCCAAAAATTACCACGATCCAACGGTCGGATTAAAAATTATAACCCCCGCAAAATATCTCAAAAACCCTGATTTTTAATACCTCCATTCCGACAAAAATAGGGATAAAAACCTCAACATTAACTCCTTTATTTTTAACCACAAAAATATATCCCTCATTTATATCCACATAAAATAAATATTTCCTTATCATGTGAATCAATAATTAATTATTCACAAATAATATTACAGAATCACATTTATGACAACCAGGCCGTTCCCAGGAAAGAGAGGGCTTTTCAATAAGGATTTCTCCTTACTGGCGCGCAATTAGATGACCAAACCTCTCCTTAGATAGAACTTTCTAGACATTGTCAATAATGTTATCTAATAATATTATTCAAATAATATGAATTATTGATCTGATAATAGAAAATACTGTGCAGCAACAATTATTAAAACAACAATAATATAAAATATCAACGCATCAATTATTGAATCAATAAAATAAAATATTAAACAATAACTACTGTAACAATTATTGAGTAGTGCCTTCTTACGTAAGAATCAATAATTGGTGCAATACCGTGTGTTACTGTATTTTAACCACCGGGTATTCCAACAGTATTAACGGTAACAACAACGCCGTTATTTATAAACAACTTATACTTGTCGTTTTCTTCATCCAATCGCTTTCCGTTATGGGGCCCACACAAGGATGCGCCGTCGTACGAATATTTCCCGACAGCAAGAATATTCCACGACCAAACGAATATTCCCCGACAAAATGATTATTTTATAACCACTTGCTTATTTTGTAAAATTTGCACATTTCACCCATAACCAAAGTATTATGTCAAATTAACCCCTTATTATTCACAATAATATTTAGAGAAAATTTGATTTTATTCATTAATAAGTTGGGGTCTTACAACCTCCCCTCCTTATGAAATTTCGTCCTCGAAATTGACGTACGTACCTGATATTTCGAAAAGGTGAGGATACCTCGCTTTCATTTCTGATTCCAACTCCCAGGTCATTTCTTCAATAGCATGGTTTCTCCACAAAATCTTAACTTGTGGTATAACCTTCGTGCGTAGGACATGCTCTTTCCTATCCAAGATCTTAACAGGTACCTCCTCGTACGTTAAATCTTCAGCTATCTCGTCTGGTTCTAACTCAATAATGTGGTTCGGGTCTTTAACATATTTACGAAGCATAGATATGTGAAAAACATTATGAACACGAGACATGCTTGGAGGTAATGCGAGTCTATATGCCACATTTCCTATTCGCTCAAGAATCTCAAATGGACCAACAAATCTTGGATTGAGCTTTCCTCTCTTCCTAAATCTTGTAACTCCCTTCCATGGTATAACACGTAACAATACATGATCCCCAATATTAAATTCCACGTCCTTCCGATGAAGATCCGCATAACTCTTTTGTCGATCCTGTGCCGTTTGTATACGTTGTCGAATCGTTTGGATCTTCTCTGTAGTAATGCGTACCAACTCTGGTCCCAACAATGTTGCTTCACCCACCTCGTCCCAGCATACTGGAGAATGACATTTTCTTCCATACAACGCCTCGAATGGAGCCACACCTATGCTCGCCTGATAACTGTTGTTGTAGGAGAATTCCACCAATGATAGGTACTTATCCCAACTCCCTTTGAGATCTAGGACACAAAGTCTTAATAGATCTTCAAGAGTTTGAATAGTCCTCTCTGATTGTCCGTCCGTTTGAGGATGGTATGCCGAACTGAATCGTAAATCTGTGCCCATATCTTTCTGCAAGCTAACCCAAAATCGTGAAGTGAATCTTGGGTCACGATCCGAAACTATGGATACTGGCATGCCATGCAATCTCACAATCTCGTTCACGTACATACTAGCAAGACGTTCAAGGGAATAAGTCTCACGTATCGGCAAGAAATGAGCGAACTTGGTTAATCTATCAACAATAACCCAAATCGCATCTATGCCTTGAGAAACCTTGGGAAGACCCGTAACAAAATCCATAGTAATGTGTTCCCACTTCCATTTCGGGATCTCAAGTGGTTGCAATGGACCCTTTGGTACTTGATGATCTGCTTTTACACGTTGACAAGTTAAACATCTCGAGATAAACTCCGCGATCTCTCTTTTCATATTGCTCCACCAAAATGTATGTCGAAGATCGTGATACATTTTGGTACTCCCAGGATGGATTGCAAACGGTGTGTTGTGTGCCTCCATCATTATTCTATGCTTCAAGTCAAAATCGTTAGGAACACAAAGTCTGGAGTTGACTCGAAGTATTCCTTCTTCATCGATTCTTGCTTCTGGAATAGCACCTTCTTGCACTTTCTTCTTCATACGCATCAGCTCTATGTCCGTAGCTTGAGCAGCTTTAACTTTATCGATTAAAGTCGGTTCTACTCGTATATTTGATATTATCATGTGGGTACTTGGAGCCTTCATCTCTATCTCCATCCTTTGCATGTCATACAAAATGGGCCTTTGTGTTAACAACATTGCACGCGTACCCGCGTATGATCTTCTACTCAATGCGTCAGCTACTACGTTTGCTTTTCCAAGATGATATTGGATGGTATGATTGTAATCTTTCAACAGCTCAAGCCAACGTCGTTGCTGCATGTTGAGTTCCTTTTGGGTGAAGAAATATTTGAGGCTTTTATGCTCCATATAGATCTCCACTTTCTCCCCATACAGGTAGTGTCTCCAGATCTTCAATGCGAAAACGACTGCTGCCAACTCCAAATCATGAGTAGGATAATTCCTCTCATATTCTTTGAGTTGTCGTGAGGCATAGGCTATGACTTTCCCATGTTGCATGAGAACACATCCTAACCCTTTGCCTGAAGCATCGCTGTAGATAACAAATCCATCCGAACCAGATGGTATTGTCAGAACAGGTGCCGAAATGAGTCTCCTCTTGAGTTCTTGGAAACTCTTCTCACATTTCTCACTCCATACGAATTTTGTATCTCTACGAGTCAGCTGCGTTAATGGAATAGCGATTCGAGAATATCCTTCAACGAATCTCCGATAATAACCAACTAAGCCTAGAAAGCTACATACTTTGGTCACCGACTTTGGTTGCTCTTAATTGTGATTCATATACCAATCTTGGATAGCACGTCACAATGGCACAAAGGAAGTCACCAGATAGAGGCTCGGGTACCAACTTCTATAGTTGGGTTTTTAACTCCTGAAGTTCAATAGGAGCTATTCAATCTGAGATTTTAGAAATGGGTTTTGTATCAGGTTGAAGATCAATACAAAAATTCAATATCACGCTCTGGGTTAGGCCAAGAAATTCTTCAGGAAATACGTCAGGAAATTCACTAACAACAGAAATATCATTCAAATCTGACGTATTTTTGTTCAAGTCCATGACATGGGCTAAGAAAGCTTGACATTCATTTTTCAATAAACGAATAGCTTTATGACTTGGTATGACATTGATTGATTTTAGTGGTTTGGTTGCTTGAATTCGCATAACAGGTTGGTTAGGAATATGAAAACTAACAACCTTACGAAAACAATCAATTTTGGCATGATGAGTAGTTAACCAATCAATTCCTAAAATCACATCAAAAGCAAGTATCTTTAAAGAGATAAGGTCAACAGGTAATGTGTTTGTGCCAACTTGGATTAAACAAGATTTATAAACTGTAGATGTAATGAAAGTTTCTCCTAACGGAGTCTCCACAGATAGGTCAAAGTCTAATTTCTCCGGAGTCAAGTTTAAACGTTGAGCACAAGCAGGAGAGGTAAATGAATAGGTAGAACCGGTATCTAATAAGGTATAGACTTCGCAAAAATTTATAATTAACTAACCCGTGCTAACTTCGTTCGGGTTCCTCGCATTCTGACCAGTCACGAAAAACGCTCTTCCAAGAACCGTTGACTTTGACTTTTCTGGGACAACTTTTTGAGTCACCATCCCTGCTGAACTTGGTTTTTCTACAGAACACTCTCGAGCTATATGATCCTCCTTTCCACAGTTATAACATACCTTAGATTGTTGTGGGCAGTTTGGGCTGATATGTCCCTCTTTTCCACATTTGTAACATACGACCGGTGGTCGTTCTGCTCCCCTAGAAACAGTTGATGTTTGTACTGACGTCTTCACGTTATCATTGTTGTACCTTCTCTTCTTGAAATCTCCTCCCGACTCGCTCCTTCTATTATCACGACCACGATTACCACCAGAGTGGTTACCGCTTTTGTCCGAATGTTTTCCTCCCTGCTGGTTTTCATTGCTTCGATGACTGCCGCCACCGGTATGACCCTGGTTGTGGTCCCTCGGTTGCACATACTCATTATCTCGCTCTAATAATTGAGCCCTGTTTACAACATCTTAATATAAAAAAAATTTATAAGAGATAAGATATTGCCGAATCTCGGGTTTTAAACCTCTCAGAAACATCCTTGTCATTTGTTCCTCATTCTCGACCAAATGAGGTGCAAACCTGGATAACTCTGCAAACTTCGCCTCGTACTGGGACACCGTCATGTTGTTTTATTCCAGTCTGATAAACTCCACCTAATTCATATGACGAATACTTTCAGGAAAGTACTTGTCATTGAATAGTTTTTGAAATGTTTCTCAGGACATGTTGAGTGCGTCATGCTGGGTACGCTTCACAGACTCCCACCAGTAGTCTGCCTCACCGCGGAACATATAAGTGGCGAATGGAACCTTCTGTTCCTCCGTGCATCCCAAGACATCGAATATCTTGGTAATTTGCTTGACCCACGTTTCCGCCATGATCAGATCCGGCTTTCCCTTAAATTCTGGTGGTCCCAATTCTTTGAACTGCTTAGCTGTGACAAACCGCGCGTTGTTATCATTTCCACCCGTATTCTGCACATGAGTCTCCCTCGTCTGGTTTTGCATGAATCGCAAAAAGCTTCTAAACATCTCATCGTTCATCGTCCTGCTCAGTGGTGTTGTTCACAGGAGGAACATTGCCAGCCTGTTGCACGTTCTCCTCGTTGGTGAGTACAGGTGTCTCCACAGTTTCATTTACTCCACTGTTAACATTCTCAGTCGACATTCTCAAATACTGCCATAAATAAAGGTTAATTTAACAAATTAACAAATCACATAATATCCCTATATTATAATCGACCAACAAATAAGCTTAGGTAGGACACACTAGCGAAGGATTTACTCGTCTCTCCCCTCCTAGTTCTATTCCCCCGATCTCCGCCAGAGATCATATCCCTAAGCTCTGATACCAACTGTGACGCCCCCAAAATAGGTATACCACACCCATTCTGAGTCGCCAAATACATGGTACAGAAAGCAAACTACAACTTTAATAATACAATTGTCGTGCAAAATACGACAACATATACTGTGAGTTTAAATACAAATATTATCTTCTAGACAATATCCACACTCAAATAAGTCCTCAATACAATTATTCAAATACTATTTTACAGAAATAGTGAGGACTGCTAAAACATCTTTCTAGAACCATCACTCCATACCCCGACTAGATCCTGCTATGTTCTCACCTCCTGAGAAGAAAAATGGAACAAAAAGGAAAAGGGTGAGCTCAACTAGCCCAGTAAAGAATATTATGACTAAGATAATATACAACAAATTATCATTAGTATTCAACAGGGAAAAATCTGATAGAATATAATCGACAACAAATTTTAGATCAACAACTGCAGCGGAAACAGCAAACCATTATAAGAGTCAAGTAGAGAAAGAATTCTACTATCTTCTAAGATTTAAAAGTCCATCATCAATATTTTATCCCTGTAACATCGATTAATAATCATCTTTAACCAAATATTCATCTTTGCACAACAGGCCAAAGATATTCATTTGTATCACCAGTCGGTCATGTTCATCTCAACACCTGTTCATCTTTGCACTACAGGCCAAAGATATTCATCAAGTAATCATACATCTTTGCACTACAGGCCAAAGATATTCAGTAATATTATCATTTAGGACTGAGGATGATGAAAAATATCTTTAAAAAAATGAATCCAGTGAGACAGAAGGACAAATAGTAGGGATTCGTATAACAGTTTATCCAAGATCAATAATACTTCATAATAATCAATTGTGAAGCAGAATTAAAAAATAAAGATCAAAACATGGATACAATCAAAGATAGTAACCATAATAGACATCTTGGACAAAAAGGGAAAATTTTATTTTTTCGTTGAATAGCGCCGTATTCGTGAATAGCGCCGTATATGTGAATAGTAACGTACACGTGAATAGTAACCCTGACACAAAAAGTTTCAAATTTGATAAAAACTCATGTTAATATTTCAGCATAATGATATTGAAGAAAATAATATCATTTAAGAAGAAAATAATATCCCTTACCTCAAGATATCAGTACTTCTGGTCGGAATACCGGTATAAGGCTGAAAGAAACTTGCTCTGATGAATAGAAACTCTCAAAGTATCTAAATACTCACAAAATACACTCAATAATCTAGAGAGAAAAAGAGAGAAAACTTGTTTCTGGTGTGATTTTCAATTCTAACTTAGCCCTCTATTTATAAGAAAATTTTAGTAGGCTTGACCTGCAACCTGATGGCTTTACCTGCTACTATTTCCACCCACTACATTTGAAATATAATTCAGCACATTTCTTCACCAACCACAAGTGGGGTCCACCAATTCTAGAATTTTTCATCAAAATGATAAACTCTGAAAATTCAATAATTTCTGAACCAATCATCTCGTAAAATTCATAATAAATCATACGTTCATTTTTAACGGTTCAAAATTTGTGGATATATACTCAACTTATATATGTATAACATATCCAAAAATTACTACGATCCAACGGTCGGATTAAAAATTATAACCCCTGCAAAATATCTCAAAAATCCTGATTTTTAATACCTCCATTCCGACAAAAATACGGATAAAAACCTCAACATTAACTCCTTCATTTTTAACCACAAAAATATGTCCCTCATTTATATCCACATAAAATAAATATTTCCTTATCATGTGAATCAATAATTAATTATTCACAAATAATATTACAGAATCACATTTATGACAACCAGGCCGTTCCCAGGAAAGAGGGGGCTTTCCAATAAGGATTTCTCCTTACTGGCGCGCAATTAGATGACCAAACCTCTCCTTAGACAGAACTTTCTAGACATTGTCAATAATGTTATCTAATAATATTATTCAAATAATATGAATTATTGATCTGATAATAGAAAATACTGTGCAGCAACAATTATTGAAACAACAATAATATAAAATATCAACGCAGCAATTATTGAATCAATAAAATAAAATATTGAACAATAACTACTGTAACAATTATTGAGTAGTGCCTTCCTTCGTAAGAATCAATAATTGGTGCAATACCGTGTGTTACTGTATTTTAACCACTGGGTATTCTAACAGTATTAACGGTAACAACTACACCGTTATTTATAAACAACTTATACTTGTCGTTTTCTTCATCCAATCGCTTTCCGTTATGGGGCCCACACAAGGCTGCGCCGTCGTACGAATATTTCCCTACAGCAAGAATATTCCACGACCAAACGAATATTCTCCGACAAAATGAATATTTTATAACCACTTGCTTATTTTGTAAAATTTGCACATTTCACCCATAACCAAAGTATTATATCAAATTAACCCCTTATTATTCACAATAATATTTAGAGAAAATTTGATTTTATTCATTAATAAGTTGGGGTCTTACATGTAGTGCAAAGATGTATGATTGCTTGATGAATATCTTTGGCCTGTAGTGCAAAGATGAACAGGTGTTGAGATGAACATGACTGACAGGTGATACAAATGAATATCTTTGGCCTGTAGTGCAAAGATGAATATTTGATTAAAGATGGTTATTGATTGTTGTTACAGGGATAAAATATTGATGATGGACTTTTAAATCTTAGAAGATAGTAGAATTCTTTCTCTAGTTGACTCTTCTAATGGTTTGCTGTTTCTGCTGCAGTTGTTGATCTAAAACTTGTTGTCGATTATATTCTATCAGATTTTTCCCTGTTGAAGACTAACGATAATTTGTTGTATATTATCTTAGTCATAATATTCTTTACTGGGCTAGTTGAGCTCACCCTTTTCCTTTTTGTTCCATTTTTCTTCTCAGGAGGTGAGAACATAGCAGGATCTAGTCGAGGTATGGAGTGATATTTCTAGAAAGATGTTTTAGCAGTCCTCACTATTTCTGTAAAATAGTATTTGAATAATTGTAATGAGGATTTATTTGAGTGTGGATATTGTCCAGAAGACAATATTTGTATTTAAACTCACAGTATGTGTTGTCGTATTTTGCACGACAATTGTATTATTAAAGTTGTAGTTTATTTTCTGTACCATGTATTTGGCAACTCAGAATGGGTGTTGTATACCTATTTTGGGGGCGTCACAGGGAAGGTATAATCCGAAAAGAAAGCAAGGTATTCTCATCTCTTCGAACTACTAGGTACGTAAATTTCGAGGGCGAAATTTCATAAGGGGGGAGATTGTGAGATTCAAAATTTTATGAAATAAAAGTATTCAATTTTTTTATAATTATTATTCTATTTAGTAAATGGTTAAATTGATAAAAGGTTAAAGTTAAGGGTGATATGTAAATTTTTTTGTAAAGTAAGCAAGTTGTTATAAAATATTCGATTAGTCGGGGAATATTAATTTTAAAAGGGAATATCCGTACGACGGCACAATCATTGGTGCACCCCACAACGAAAGTATTGTCGGAGTTAGAAAACGATAGAAATATCTTTTTATAAAAATAACAGTGAAAGTTTTATCGTTAAACTATTGAAATACTCGGTGGTAAAAGTACAGTAATACGCGTGGTTGCATAGTCGCACACGGTATTGTATAATATCTTTGATTATTGATGCTTATATGAGAAGTCACTCAGTTATATTTAATTATTGTCACAGTAATTGCTCCATAGTATCTCACATTATTGATTCAACTATTGTCACAATATTATCTGCACAATATTTTATATTATTAAATCAATAATTGAGACGAAAAAGTTATTCATATTATTATTTATATTATTGACGATGTCTAGAAAGTTCTGTCGAGAAAACGGTCACCTAATTACGCGCCAATAAGGAGAAGTCCTTATCGGAAAGCCCTTATCGGAAAGCCCTCTCTTTCCTGGGAATGATCTGGTTATTAAATATTATGAGTTATAATATTAATGATGAATAAGTTCGTGTTGATTAAAGATGAAATTGATATTTTCATTGTGTTGAAATTATTAACGTTAGTAGAAATCGACATTTATTTCGATAATAATTGATTTCTGGAGGTTATATTGACCAATCGGGTAATTAATCGGATAAATGAGCAATTAATTGCTATTAGTTCACATGAATGGAAATATTTGTTCACATGTATGGAACTATTGATTCACATGTATGTACTATTAGGGGAGGTGGTGCAACTTTGATAATACTTGTAGCACTAAATTAAAAATGGAGGTAAAGATGAAGGTATTATACTGTAATAATTCGAGCCCCAAAACGTACAATTATCGAAACTATATTTTCCTATAAATAGAAACTCATTCTTCTTTCATTCTCACCAATTCACTAAGACTCACAAGAGCAATTATAGAGAGAGAAGTGTTAGAGTTTATGCCCTAGAGGCCAATTATTTGATATAATTGCTTAACATTTGATATTATTGTTGATTGAATAAATAAATGATTTTATTATGGTTTTATTTACTGCGTAATATAATTGTTAACATAATAAAATTCCTTAGAATAGTGATACAAATTATATAGTTTCAAGTATGTGACTTGAACATGAGATTATATAATTACAATTAGTATCATTGTTCTTAAATGTCCCTAGTCGAGTATCATTGTTGATGGGACAACAATGATGCATTGAGACTAGTATGTGGATTGACTGATGACCAAATCTCATTGGTCATAAATATATGCGATATTAAGTCAATGCATAGGTACATGTTAAAGAACGATGTACTGGACAGACCCACCATGAGAATTCTATATGGAGCATTATGCGAAGTGTCATTAGCAATTCTCATAGTGACAATGATGTAATGGTCCTCCGACCTGAAACCGCTATATTACTACACGAGAATTTATGTACTTTGATATCATCAAATGTCACCTTTAATAGGGTGGACTATAAAGGTGATTATTGGGTTCATTGTGAATCGTGTGAGAAATATGAGTGATCTAGATGGAATTTAACCATCCTATATTTTATAGGTGATATCCATAGGCCTCTTGATTGAGCAGGACTATGAAATGCATGGTCATGCTCAAATAGTGATTTGTTTCATATAGTCTACTCATTGATCAAGAAAACTCAGATTAAATTATGAAGAGTATGACACATTCCATGACTCGAGTTTAATCTAGGATATTAAGGTTAAAAGGATTAAATTACATTGAAACATTGGTCATAAAAAGGTTGCATCGAATCATCGATCTTATTATTACTTGGGTAGCAGTGATGCATTACTAGATGCCGCTCACCGTTTATGACTTTATAATATGATTTTAAAGTTATTGCCAACGTAATAATAACCTATAGGGTCACACACAAAGAACGTAATTAAAAGGATATTAATTTAAATTGTAAAGATTTAAATATGTCAATATGATTGATATAATTTTAAATTATGAATTTAAATTAATAGGATAATTTATATATAGGTATATTAATTAAGTAAGACTTAATTAAAATATATATAAATTCGGATTTTAATAACATTAGGTTTTGATTAATTCCTCCTCACTGCTATATATATGATGTATATCAGTCACTTTAGGTTTTACGTCAAAACAAAGAAAAACCTAGCCGCTCTTAGAGAGAGACTAGAGAAAAACAGTTTAAAAATCCTCATCCTTGGTGGCTAGTACCGCGTTTCCTTCTTCTGCAGATCGTAGGACGATTTGTGTGGAGCGTTCGTGTGGATACCGTAGAGACGCCGTCCGTTTGAATTGCGTTGGAGATTCGACCGCATCGATTCTAGCTTTTACAATCGGTATAATTTCTTACCACTGAATTAATTATTTTTCGCATGGATCCTGTTCTAGGGTTTCGAAATTGCTTTAAATTTTAATTTCCGCTGTTCGTTTCTGTATCGAAACCCCAACAAGAAGCTATAGAGAGGAAGAAGAAGAGTATTCTGCTACTTCACTATTGCAGTATTTAGTCTTCTATTAAGGTAAGGGATGTTATTTATTTCTTATTCGTAAGGGATATTATTTTTGTTCAGTATTCATAGGAAATAATACTTTCTTCCATACTCTGTAGTATGCGAGTAATATTATTTCGTTTCGTATTCCTAATTCTACACTCATTCTGTTTAAGTATTGCTTCTATACTCCGTGAAATTAGTAGAATATCATTGATATTTGCGGTTCATCCAGTATCTTTTCATGGAAAAATTATACTGAGCATTCTTGATAATTATTGATCTTTTCATGTCAGAATACTATTCACGAAGTACTATTCATAAAGTACTATTCACGGGTACTATTCACAAAGTACTATTCATGAGTACTATTCACAAAGTACTATTCTCGGGTAATATTCACAAAGTATTATTCACGGGTACTATTCACAAAGTACTTGTTGATCGCTCGACTATCAACGCATATTCTTCAACTTCTATCTTTTTTCGGGACCAGCAATGCAGGAACTGCATTTAGATTCATGCTTTCTCGAATGAACCCCTTCTTCAGTAATTGTGACAACCCGGGAATTGGGACAATTTATTAAAATCTTAAATGATTGATTAAAGATTAAATAATAGACCTAGACAGAAAATAAGTGTATGTATTTGACATTTTTATGAAGGATTTTTTTTATGAATTTAAAGATTTTTGTGAAGGACTTATAGGGTTAAGTGTATGAATATATAAGATTCTGTGTATAGGTAATTTTATGTGTACAATATGTGGTTAAGGGTCAAGGGTTGATCAGATAAAATATATCAGTGTCAAACCCTAAAGTTATGTTAAGAATTTCAATGATAAGTTAGTAAACTCTAACGACTGATAAGAAACCCTAATTTCTATTCTAGGAATCCGAAACCCTAACCAGGAATATTAAAACCCTAATTTGCAAGCCTTAGTGTTAATTAGGAAACCTTATTCCTAATTGGCAAGTACTAATACAATTAGGAAACCCTAATTTGTAATTTAGAAAACCTAAATTTCCATTTTAAACCCTAATTATAAAATCCTAGAAAATTAAAATTTTCAAACCCTAAGGGTTAGGTCAAATGACTTGAATGCCATTAAAATTACAAGAAAAATGTCTAAAATACCCTTTTTGCATTTCTTTATTATGTGGAGTGCAAATCTTGCCATGATATAGTTGGTGAACCACTCTAGATATCCCACATGTGCTCTAACTCTCAGCAAATCAGCCAAAATCATTTTATCTAAAGTATAAGAGATTAAGGAGAAAGAAAACTCATTATTAAAGCTTATTTAGTCACAAACACCCAACCAAACTCTCTCAACCTCTAAGCAACAAAATTCTTAAGTGGACCAGTCCATAATCAAGCCCTTAGAACACCAAGAACAGATCATAATGAATAGATTCAAGAATCAAAGCATAAAATATTATGACAACCCGAAAATTTAAAAGATCTTGAATGATTAAATTAAAGGTTAAAGTTTAAAACCTAGAGTGAAAATAGATGATTTATTTTAAATTTTTATGAAAAATCTAAGAAAATGGTATGTTGAAATAATTCAACGATAAGGTTACGAGAAAAGATATAAAACGATTAAGAATGATTCGGTATTGTGATTTCGGGGACGAAAAAGAATGTGATAACCCAAATTTTGGGTAATAAATAAAATTCTTATTAGATAATATGTTGTATGATATTATATTGCATAAGTGGGTATGAACTATGCAATATGTGATGTTTATGCTTAATAAATATATTGGTATTATATATTTATTATATGTAAATAAATTGTAGTGGCAATTTATTCAAGAAAATGAGATGGGTATAATTAAAATAATTTATAATATTAAATTATTTTAATGTGGCGAATTGGTGATATTAAATATATACTTAATGTATGACCACCCTTTTATTAGGAGGGGTTATTGCTTATTTGGTATATGTTGTAAGCCCACCTTAAATCCAATCCTTGCCTTGTTACTAAGCCTATCGGGCAGCCCATATGAGGTATAGCAAAAAGGAACTGTTTAAGCCCAGCCTTGTCTTAGAAACATTCCAGCAACCCACAGTGGTGAACTAAAGAGCTGAGGTTGTTTTGTTGTTAACAGTTAGTTAGTCTTGGTTAGCTTGGTTAGTTTGTATAATAGACAAAGAACACGTTAGATAAACTTACAGAATATAAGGTGTAGCAGACAACCTAGGGTGACTGGGTAGAAGTTAAAATGAACTAGACTAGTACTGATTGCTCCCAGCTTGGTAGGGAGGCTGGTAGGGGCCGGCTAGGGGCAAAGCTTGGCATTACCAGAGAAAGAAAAGTTTAGCTATTTAACTTCATGTCCCACCCCTTAACTGACTTCCCAAGGCTTTAACACCGTAAGAAAGAAAAAGAGAGCCAATTAATAGTGAGGTAAGAAGAACTCGGCTAGAGCAGGAAAAAGAAGTGAATAGCAATCAAGTGCAACCTCTAAGCTACTAAGGTACTCTTTCCTATCCTCTTTCCAGTCCATTTTCGTGTCACTTGTGCTCTGTTATGGCCGAATGGCCTAGAATAGACATAAGGGACAGTTGTGCTAATTTTTATGCTATGTGTACTGATATGATTTGGAACTGTAATGTAGCGCATTATGTTTGTTATTATTTAAGCCATAAGGCTGGGATCACTAGGCTAAGAATATATGTATTGTATGGGTAGATGTGAACTACACCCCAACTGCTTGATAGAATGCTTATGAGAAACTGTCAATGTCAACTGTCTTAAAAAGGGGAGTGCAGTCAAGTAAAAACCTATACTCATATTATTACATTATCATTCTATGAGTGTAAAAGATACTTAAAAGTCAGTTTTGGTTTAACATAAGATGATTATGACTTGCTATTCAAATGCCATGCTTAGAAGGCCTAAGTGAGATTACTGTGTGTTAATGTTCTGGCCATTGGAGGAATAATGATTAACATAGTTGTCGATTTCCAGCTGTTAGTATAGTATGACAGAGTATTAACCACAATATGGAACAACATCATTGAAATGCTAATTAAGTATGTGAAATCAAAAGCCTTACACAGTGATATCTAAGGTTAATGGTTAATTTCTGTTAGCATGATCTGTGTTACCATATGAACTGCTGTGGTGATAAGTGGACTGTTTTGCTATAGTTATTAATAAGGACTGCTATATGCTAAATGACTAGACTAAGTGTGCAGTTTAGATTCATGACCAAAATACCAAGCTAATAATCAAGTAAAGTCAGCTATGCTTGTATATTATGTGGATTGGAATATTATGTATAACCTAGATGTATGCTATGCATGTTCAATACAGTATAAAAAGATAGTATAAGTTTGTATATTGCACCTTCATGCTATCCTTGTAAACATATGTGTAAACCATGGTTATTTTTGAAATAAAATGACCAAAAAGGGGACTGTTGGTATATATATATAACTGCTGGCAGCAGCAGTTGCAGTGGTGCACCAGCATGCTGCTGGGCACACTGTGATGCTGTAGTCACTACATGGTTGAGATGTTGAACTATTTTGTGTTAAAACTATTTGGAATAAGTCTATATCCAGGGATATTTTTGCCAAGTATATTGAATATATAACATATATAGAAAGTAAAAATCCTTGCAAATTGAGCTTTTGAATACCTAAGGCTGTTATAGAAAAATGTAATCTAATTGAGGGACATGCTATGTTGCTATTTTAACTGACTGTTAACATGATAGGTGTTGAGTTGTTATATTAAATTGACTGCTATGCTATGGCTATGCTAATATGAACTGAACTTAGTCACAAGGAGCTAGGTTGGGCTGTGGAGTAATAAGGAGGATAAAATTGGCTTTCTAACACCAGCAAATAGCTATGGCACTAGTAAATTGAGACTAGGCACACCACCTGCTCGACAAAGGTCCCAAGTGGACTGTTTTAACAAAGAACTGACCATTAGATCACCATTAAGCATAAGCTAGATTTAATTGCTACATGGAGTGTTGGAAAGATGTTAAGATAAAAAAAACATAACAAAAAGACTTGGAATAACAAGTAAGGGCTGCTGCTAAAGTGCAGCAGTAGATGGCCTCAGGGGCCTACTAAAAATAAGAACTTGAGCAACCAGTAGTTACAACACTTTGAGCATGTCTAAAAATCTATTGGTTCACACATAGGGGCAAGAACTGTTACTAAAGGTAGCAGTGTGTAGCAGCTATAACAGTTAGTAAGCTAAGAAGTATAGGTTTTGTAAATAACATAGGACTTTGGACTGCTGCCTGATGGTCACAAAAACTAGCAGCAGCAGTTGACAAGGGATGGACTGCTAAAGCAGTTTGGCCAGCCTGTTTTTAACAAATTAATATGACTTTGCTAGCAAGGATGATTTAAGTTAGTAACCTGGTGTATATAGACTTTCCATGGAAGTTTACTAGTATAAAAAAATTATAGAAGAATGACAGAACTACTGCTCATTGGTGATAGCAGTTGCCAAGTTAGCAGCTGCAATGGCAGTTTTGGTTTTGACTTAGGGGAAGTGAGGCCAAGTAAGGCCACACCCAGCTTAACTGAGCCTCACAAGGCCAAGCCAAGCTTGGCTGCTAGCATAGAAAAGAAACAAGAAGATTGTGGAATGTGAACTGAGCATGCTTTCTTTTATTTTCTGTTAGCTGCAGTTAGTAAGATAAAAAATTTAAGGGAAGCTATAAACTAAACAAGGCCAAAATGAAGGGGACTGCTGCCTATGAGCAGCAACAGTTGATGTCAAGTGACTGTTAAAACAGTCTACTAACCACTTTGGTAGAGAATTGAAATCTTCAAAAAGCTAGTCAAATGATGTAGTTTGAGTAGGTGTTGTAAACATATATGTAGACTTTGTAGTATGCTTATAGGTTGAGAAGGAAAATGTGATAAAGAGGAAGATATGTGGCTGCTTAGAAGTGGCCTCAATTAACTGCTATTGCAGTGATAGGCCTGCCAAATTCAGTTAAAGCTGAGAATAACTTAAACTACATTAAGCTCCTTATTGTCAAAACACAGGAAACTGTTATGGCAGTTTTAAATTAGCTAATTGGCCTTGAAATTAAAATGTGAAGAATTAGGCATAGAATGATATTGGAAATTCCTTTAATAAGCTACAAAAGCATTTTTGTATGCTAGAACTAAAACACTCATGTGTTAAAATCCTAATAAGCTATATATATGTTGTGTGGCACCATTAAAGAGAAAAGTGGTGAAGATAAGAACTGGATGAGATATTTGAAAAATGTGTTACATA
The DNA here is from genome assembly GCA_016801055.1 of Panax notoginseng. Taxonomy (NCBI): domain Eukaryota; kingdom Viridiplantae; phylum Streptophyta; class Magnoliopsida; order Apiales; family Araliaceae; genus Panax; species Panax notoginseng. The sequence goes on from CM029017.1 coordinate 204,593,857, forward strand.
TAAGAAATCTATCCATGACTACTAACATGTTTGATTAATGCAAATAATAACTGTAATGTGATTCTTATTACTTGTTGTAAGCATGTTGAACCCCATCAAAGTGAAAAATGACTATTGTGAAAATATGGATGAGATATTTGAAAAATGTATCAAAAATAAGAATTTTATTATAACCATGATCACTGAAACTATGTGATATGTGAGCTTATAAACTATATAACTTAGCTATGTGATTAACATGCTTGTTAATATAAATAACTGTGTAGGATTTTTGTGAGAACACTTCAATTAAGCTGAAATCATAACAATAGACTACAAACAAGGCAAGTTTCTAACTCTTACTCTTTATTGAGCAATTATTCTGCAGTGGATAGGTTCTTTAATTTCTGAACTGTCTGTCCTTATTTATGAATAATATAAGGTTAAATAGCCTTTTTATTCCAATCAGTTTCAAAAGAATAGAATATCAACTTTTCTATCTTGAATGAGTTTACATTGAAAGTATGTCAATACCATTACTTCGGTTAGACAGTCGTTGAGATATATTGATATTATTCATGAAGTTATCAGTTAATGCTTTCCAACCCATTTTGTTGTATGGATTCTTATATAATGCTGTGAACGAACAACCCTTTTATAGGGGAATATTGTACCGGACATATGATCCTGAAGGACATGTAAAGTGTCTTTAGACTGTTATGTTATGCACAATATAGGGTACTTAGGCGGATCCTCTAAAGTACGAGTCTAGGATATAAAACAGCTTTTATAAACTGTATATATCCATGGATTGTAGTATTATTACAGTCAATTCTAGTAAAGAGTTCACTGGTCATTTGACCTTACAGCATGCTAAAGTCTAATTTTTTAGACTCAATACTTTTAAAGAATTATCTTGTTCAGTATTTATTATTGAATCCTCATTGATATAATATTTATGTTCCATTATATTAAGCTGCTTATTTCCTTACTGAGCAAGCTTGTTGCTCATCCTTGCGTTAAATATAATGTTTTCAGTTAAGAATGAAGTTGCTGGTCCATCTGGTGAAGACAAAGGAAAAGGCAAAGTTGTGGAATAGTCTTTTATTAAGCGCATGTGCTTATTTAAGTAGTAAATATAATAAATACTGTTAGTACTATGTTGTGTAATGGTATTCGATTCGTAAGTTATGTAAAGGTCTATAGAACCTGGGATTTAAGTTATGTAATATAAGATAGTTTTCTTTTAATATGAATGGGTATATTAGTATCGTGAGCACCAAACTCGAGTTAAAGATAACCCGGATTTGGGGGCGTCACAGGTATAAACCCTAATTTTATAAAAATCCTTGTGCTTTCATGTTAATGTTGTTATTTGTTGCTTAGTTATGTTTTTAATTAAGGATGTTATATAGTGATCTAAGATGTTACATCAAGGATCCATAACATCTAAATGCAAGAGAATAAGATTTTAAGAACTGTTCAAGAACTCTAAATCTATGGTCTGACAGCCTAATGTCAGGGCCCATAGATCTTTGTGTGTTAAGTATTAGGTGTGTGTGATGTTATAGAGTTGTTCTATGCCATGAGGAGAGTGGACTGCAAGTGGAATCAAGTCCATACCATAGCTAGATCTTCAGAGATAAGTGGTCAAACCTAGTTGACCGATCATGGAAACTGAGTTTCTGGGCAACCCAGAAACCTCTGACAACCATTTTGCAGGCCATGAATCTTGCTACTGTTAATGATTTAGGCTATGTTGTTGTATTGATCTTGTAGTCTAACATGAAGACTACACATTAAAGCCATTAGAACACTTAGATCATGACCAGGGTAAAAGATAATCATGGTCAAAGTATGGTTGACCGACTGCCCGGATGAGTTTTCTGGAAAACCCAAAAAACTCAAGAACAGTTTCTTGACAAGCACTTTAACCGGCCTAGATCTTGCTATTGTAATGTTGTTAGATTGAACTAAGGCTATATAAATGTTCCTTAATATCACTACTACATGTTTGAACCATTTAATCACACTAAGTAAGCTCAGGATCAATGTTACAAAGCTCCAAAAGTGACACCTTGTGTGACGCCCCCAAAACAGGTATAGATCACCCATCTTGAGTCGCCAAATACATGGTACAAAATTCAAATACAACTTAGTAATACAACTGTCATGTAAACTACGACAAAATATAAACTGAGAGTTTTAATACGAATATTCTCTTCTAGACAGTATTCAACTCAAATGGAGTCCTCAATACATTTATTATCACACTATTTCATAGAAAATTGAGGACTACTAATGCTATCATCTGGACCATCACTCCGTTCTCCGACTAGTCCCGGCTACGTTCTCATTTCCTGAAGAGGACAATAAAAGTAAAAGGGTGAGCTCAACTAGCCTAGTAAGAAATATTATGACTAGGATAATGCAGAATAATTTATCGTTAGCCTTCAACAGTGTTAAAATGATAAAATATAACAAACATCAAGTTTAACTGCAGCGGAACAAGCAATCCATTAAAAGAGTCAAGTAGAGCATAAAATCTACTATCTTTTATGATTTAAAAGGTTTTCATCACTTTTATCGCTGAGACTCAGCTTAATAAATAATCCACATCATCCCTGCACTACGGCTAAGGATATTCATTAGTATCACGACCACAAATTATCTATGCACTACGGGCCAAGGATATTTGTGCTTTCATCAATGGTCATGATCATGCCAACAACTGTCCATCAATGTACTGCGGGCCAATGAGGACTTTTACCACATCATTTGTAATATTACGGTCATGATTATACCGAATAATTCCTGGTCATAATAATACCAAGTCCATCTATGCACTACAGGCCACAGATGACTTTCAACATAATATAAACATGAGGATGATGACAATGATATAAAAATTTAATAAAATAAGTTCAAGGATAAATTTTTAAATATTTATAATTTAATTCGTCCAAATTGTCAACATGATACTGCTTTGTGGAGTAAAATTCAAGAATAATATTGTACCAAAAATAATTTGGACCGAAAACGAATCAATTTTTATCATGAATAGTACTCCAGGTGAATAGTACTCGAGTGAATAGTATCCCGTGAATAGTACTTCGGGAATAGTAATCCCGTGAATAGTACTCCGACATAAAAAAGTTAAAATTTATCAAGAATACTCAGAATAATATTTTCATGAAAAAATACTAGATGAAGCGCAAATATCAAGGATATTCTACTAATTTCATGGAGTTTAGAAGCCAAAACTTTAACAAAACGAGTATAGAATTCGAAATCTGAAATGAAATAATATTACTTACATACTACAGAGTATGGAAGAAAATATTATTTCAAGCGAATATTGAACAAAAATAACATCCCTTACCTTGAAAAGAAGAGTATTCCAACTGGTATAGCGGAGATATTCTTGAAGAAAACTTTCACTGTTTTCTACGCTCAAAGCTTTCTAAAACTCTAAAGAAATACGCTCAATATTATAGAAGAAGAATTCTCTGATTCTGGTATGATTTTCAATTCTAACTTAAGCGCCTATTTATAGGAAAATACTAGAACGCCATAGGAGACTAAATAATAAATTATTATTATTATTATTATTATTATTATTATTATTATTATTATTATTTTCTACGCATGTTAAGACCAAGCTTAGCATGCCTTCTTTGAACAAAAAAATAGCAGCCCACATGTTTTCAAAAAAATAAAAGTGGGTCCCACCCAATTTTAATAAAAATATTTTAATTTTCAAAACTTCAATAATTCATAAAAATAGCCCTTTTATCAGAAAAATACAAATTTTATATCCATTCCATACAAAATCGAATTCTCTACAACTTTGTAGCTTTAAGTTTTTTCAAATTCCAAATCAAAAATATCTGAAATCCACAAACGGATTATTTTCAATACCTCATAAAATTCATAACAAATCATACGTTAATTTTTAACGGTTTAAAATTTGTGGACATATACTCAACTTATATATGTATAACATATCCAAAAATCACAACGATCCAACGGTCGGATCAAAATTATAACTCACGTAATAGAGCTTTAAGAACACTGATTTGATTTTTAATACCTCCATTCCGACAAAACACCTCAACATTAATTCCTTCATTTATATCCACATAAAAATTTATATTTTCTTATCATATAAATGAATAATTAATTATTCACAAATAATATTACATAATTACAATTATGACAACCAGACCGTTCCCAAGAAAGAGGGGGCTTTCCAATAAGGATTTCTCGTTACTGGCACGCAATTAGGTGACCAAACCTCTCCTTGACAGAACTTTCTAGACATTGCCAATAATACTATCTAATAATATTATTCAAATAATATGAATTATTGATCTGATAATGGAAAATACTGTGTAATGACAATTATTGAAACAACAATAATATAACACATCAACGTAGCAATTATTGAATCAATAAAATAAAATATTGAACAGTAATTACTGCAACAATTATTGGGTAGTGCCTTCTTTCGTAAGAATTAATAATTCAAAAATACTGTGCAATACCGTGTGCTACTGTGCAACAACGCATATTACTGTATTTTAATCACCAGGTATTCCAACAGTGTTAACGGTAACAACTACGCCGTTATTTATAAAACTCAAACTTGTCATTTTCTTCATCCGACATTTATTCTGTTATGGGGCCCACAAATGCCTGCGCCGTCGTACGAATATTCCCCGACAACAAGAATATTCCACGACCAAACGAATATTCTCCAACAGAAATGAGTATTTTATAACCACTTGCGTATTTTAAAAATTTTATATATATCCCACAACTATAAAATTATATCAAATTCACTCCGTAATATTTAAAAATGATATTTATAAAAAATTCATCTTTATTCATAAAAGTTGGGGTCTTACACCTTGAGCTGTTCATTATTTCTATGTAACCTAGAAATAAAGAACAGCCTCTGACATGAACTTTGATGGCCAATATCTCTCTGATATGATGTATGTTGGCCATGAAATTGGTTTAGGATTGTAGTACTACATCAGTACTACAACATTAACACCATTAGCTGTCCAGAAAATAACAAGATCTAGGTTTTATTTGTGGTCAAACATGGCACCCGTATAACTGGGTTTGAATGTTCATGAACACTGAATAACACCTATAGCGACAGTTTTGTCGCTATAGGCACCTTTAGTGACACTTTTAATATAAAATAAATTATTTTACTTAATAATTAGATAAAAATAGTTTTTAATTATGAAAAATTCATAATAAATTCCTAAAAATTATTTTAAAGCCTAAAAATAGGTTTTTGATATACATATATTTCATTAATATTTTAATATTTATAAAAATTAATGGTATTTAATTTATTTAAATATAATATTAAATAAATTACTTAAAAATAATTTTAATACTTGAAAAATTATTTGAAAATATATTATGGTATAAGAAAATATTTTAAGTTATTTTTAATGACTTTTAATATTTTTTGATGAATTTAATATTAATGATAATTAATTTATTTAATTAATGTATTAAATAAATTGTAGAAAAATAGTTTTAATGATGTAAAAATTATATAAAATTATTTAAAGGTTATAAAAATATTTTAAGTTATAAAATATAACTTTTGATATTTTGTCAAAAAATACATTAATATTTAATATTAATGATAGATATTTAATAATGGTTTTAATTACTTTAAAATTATTTAAAAGCAATAATAAAGTATTAAAAATACGTTGAAGTATTATAAATAATTTATAATATTATGTTGTGTAATATTTGACATTAATTAAATATTAATGATAATGGAATATTGTGGTATTTAAATCTTATTAAATTGATATAAATAATTTAAAAATCCTGATAAATGGTAATAATTATTTGAAAATTGTTATGAGCCTTTGAATAATATTTTGGTTATATAATAAATTATCTAAGTTAATAGTAAAGCGGTTAGGTAGGGTCTTATTGGAATTAGGGTCGATAATTCTCCGATTAGGTAATCGGGATTTCGAAATAGTACCGAACTCAACTCGGACTGAAATAGTTTGATTAATACTAGGTTTTATGTGCTTTATTGACTGTTAAGAATATGTGATAATGTGTTTAGGTTATTTTATAGCTGTAATTAGAAATTATTACTGTGATGATATTATTCTAATTTGGAGATCGATATTATTAATATTAGGTCTTCAGATGATGCTAAATAGATTGCGTAGCAGTAGTCGGCGATAAAGGCAAGTTTCCTAACTCGAACTCGAGTTGTTATTATAATGTATGCTCGTGGTTAATCATTGTTGATTATATCACTTCTTTGATTATTGATTTGCACGTTGTGCATGTTGCATATGTTAATCAGGTATGAAAGGCTGATCACCTTCATTACCATTTGGTCTAGTTATAGTTGTTCATGTTTATTGTTGACCATTCATTTTTATTGTCTTGGTCGTTTAGCTATGAAAATTGATTCATGTTCTTTGACAATGTTTATATTGTTAAAAGTTCGTTAGCTTATTGTTCATATTCTTTCAATCATGATATATCTTTTCTTGAACTTAAACTTGCTGGGAAAACATGTTGTTCACCCTTGTTATATCATGATAAACATTATAGATTATGACGAATACTTTGGATACAGGCAAAATCAAAGATAATTCCAGCATTGGTTTATAGTGCGGATAAAGCTTGTAGTAGTATTGTATGATGATGACATTGTATGTCGGATAGGATATTGAATTCAGGTAATAAGTTACGGTTATCGACCTTGGGATTATGTGTAAAGTTTAATATATAAATAATTTATGTTTATATCTTCCGCAATAGTTGTAGAATTTGTGTACCAGCTTCGTGGTAATTAGTACCCGGATTTAGGGACGTCACAGTTGGTATCAAAGATGTAGGTTATAAACTTTAGGTAGGGTTACCTAAGGCTACTAACCGCAATGGGATAAGGATAAGGACTAACTCAAATAGAGTTAGTGCGTCTATAAGATTCAAAGACGAATCTTGATAAGTTATAAAAGATACGAAGTTACCTAACTCTGATAATAAAGTGAACAGTAGTAATGAATAGATAGAGTCTAAAAGACTAAAAGTATAAAGGGGAAAGAAGATCGTAAAAATTGTTGTGTGTCAGTGGTGCTATGAATTGGTACGGTGCCAACTCAAAAAAAGGGCTGGGGGTAATGCAATACGGATTGGATAAAATTCGTATGGAGTAAGTATGGGGCTAGGATATTAGGTGAGATTTTAATTGAGGACTCATGTCAGCAGCTGAGTTGTATGATTCCTTGTATGGGCGGGGAATTTGTACTTAGTTTTAGCACCACTTAGCTTCCTACTCGATATGGTGGTTAAGTTGAATAATTCTTTGTATGGGCAGAGAATTGTCCTTGGTGTAACAACCGCTTAGCTTCCTATATTGATTAGTGGCCGAGTTAACCAATTCTTTGTATGGGCAGGGGATTGTGTTTGGTTCGACAACCACTTAGCTTTTGGTAGTGATAATCATTAAAATGTTTGTGTCGTGCTATTTTCTATATACATGTTGAGATGGTGATTCTTTTCTCATGTGTATAACAGATAGGTAGAGATTATAAGATTAGGTGAGAGTTCTTAAAACTCATACTTAAGGTAAGTTCGTGACTCATAATCGTATGATATGTTTTTGAACCATTTAGTGAATGAACGCCAATGGTCTGACTAGGATAAGTTCTTAAACTCATACTATTGTGGAAAGTTCTTGAACTCATAAAATATGGTAAGTTTGACGAACTGGGAATAGATAAGTGTGAATTGAGCATTGAGAATAATAAGAATAGATAGACTTATTAGGCAATGGATCATTAGTGGAAGCCTAGGAATTCTAAATCCTCTAGTTATGCTAGACTTCAAAATTTTTGACATCAAGCTAAATACGCACATCGTTATATGTTGAGATTATAAAACTGGTTTGCATTGATTTTTGAACTGTTTAAAGAATAGTCTATGCTAATTATTTCAGCAAGACGACAATGATTTGAAATATCAAAATGAATTTTATATATCATTGATGCATTATGTAACCTGGTGTAGAGATGATAAAAAGTTGACGGAGTTGTAAATACAGGAATACGTAGTGTTGAATTTGATCTAAAAATTGTTGTACCACTATTGTATGATGTGTTATAACAAAGTCACAGAATGACGGAATTCTCAAACGGACTGTTAACACAGTACGGTATCATGACGTTATTTTTAAAAATATCTTTTTTTTAATTAACCGCCAGTGGGGTTTGGCTATACATAAATATTTTGATTGAAATTGATTATTGGTATAAGTCTAAGCTATTTGATTCAGCTAGACCAACATTTATGAAAATTCTAAGCGTTCTTCAAAAATTTTCCCGAATCGAATTATTTTGGTGCGGAATCCGATAAGACTGAGGTAAGCATCCCAAAACTTGGGAAATTTTTATGCATCCAAGGTGGATAAGAAGAACGGGAAAAATTATTCCGACCAGCAGTACTTAATAAGTACAGGGCATAACGGCTAATTACCCACCATGTCCGTAAGACATGACGGTTAGCGGATGAATTTCTGTATAACCTTTTTGAAAATAAATGTTCGTAGTCTATATGACTCCTCAGCATGATTTAAAAAGTTTAACTCTTGTGAGTGATGTTTTGGGTAGAATATGGTGATGAGTATGAAATGGTGTAAGGTGAATTTTGGGGCAAAATTCTTAGATGAATGGGTGAATGGAACAACCCGGGAATTGGGAAAATTTATTAAAATCTTAAATGATTGATTAAAGATTAAATAATAGACCTAGACAGAAAATAAGTGTATGAATTTGACATTTTTGTGAAGGATTTTTTTTATGAATTTAAAAATTTTTGTGAAGGACTTATAGGGTTAAGTGTATGAGTATATAAGATTCTGTGTATAGGTAATTTTATGTTTACAGTATGTGGTTAAGGGTCAAGGGTTGATCAGATAAAATATATCAATGTCAAACCCTAATGTTATGTTAAGAATTTCAATGATAAGTTAGTAAACTCTAACGACTGATAAGAAACCCTAGCGAATTGTTCGAAAATCCTAATTTTTTCTGAGAATTTGAAACCCTAATCGAGAATATTAAAAGCCTAATTTGCAAGCCTTAATGTTAATTAGGAAACCTTAATCCTAATTGGCAAGTACTAATACAATTAGGAAACCCTAATTTATAATTTAGAAAACCTAAATTTCCATTTTAAACCCTAATTATAAAATCCTAGAAAATAAAAATTTTTAAACCCTAAGGGTTAGGTCAAATGACTTGAATGCCATTAAAATTGCAAGCAATATGTCTTAAATGCCCTTTTTGCATTTCTTTATTATATGGAGTGCAAATCTTGCCATGATATGGTTGGTGAACCACTCTAGATATCCCATATGTGCTCTAACTCTTATCAAATCAGTCTACATTATCAACCAAAATCATTTCATCCAAAGTATAAGAGATTAAGGAGACCGAAAATTCATTATCAAAGCTTATTTGGTCACAAACACCCAACCAAACTCTCTCAACCTCTAAGCCACGAAATTCTTAAGTGGACCAGTCCATAATCAAGCCCTTAGAACACCAAGAATAGATCATGATGAACAGATTCAAGAATCAAAGCATAAATGTGACGCCCCCAAATCCGGGTTATCTTTAACTCGAGTTTGGTGCTCACGATACTAAAATACCCATTCATACTAAAAGAAAACTGTCTTATATTACATAAACATCGAACTTAAATCCCAGGTTCTATAGACCTTTACATATATTACAAACCAAATATTATTACACAATATAGTACTAATAGTATTTATTACATTCACTACTTAAGTTAAATTAAGCACATGCGCTTAATAAATGACTACTCAACCACCTTGTCTTTTCCTTTGTCTTTTCCAGATGGACCAGCAACCTCAGTTTTAACTGAAAATATTATATTTAACGCAAGGGTGAGTAACAAGCTTTCTCAACAAGAAAATAAGCAGCTAAATATAATGGAACAGAATTATTATAATTATGAGGATACAATGTAATAGATACTGAACAAGATAATTCTTTAAAAGTGTTAGCGTCTGAAAATCAGGCTTTAGCATGCTATAAGGTCAAATGACCAGTGAACTCTGTACTAGAATTGACAGTAATAATACTGTAATCCATGGATACAAACAGTTATTAAAGTTGTTCTATATCCTGGACTTGTACTTTAGGGGATCAGCCTAAGTACCCTACATTGTGCACAACATAACAGTCTAATGACACTTTACATGTCCTTCGAAATCATATGTCTGGTACAATATGCCCCTATAAAAGAGTTGTTCGTTCACAACATTATATAAGAATTCGTACCACAATCAAAATGGTTTGGAAAAACATTAACTGATAATTTCATAAATAGTATCAATATATCTCAACAGTTGTCTAACCGAAGTAATGATATTGACATGCTTTCAATGTAAACTCATTTAAAAGAGAAAAGTTTGATATACTATTCTTTTAAAGGTGATTGAAATAAAAAGGCTATTTAACCTTATATTATTCATAAATAGGGAGAGACAGTTCAGAAATTATAGAACCTATCCATTTGCAGAATACTTGCTCATTAAAGAGTAAGAGTTAGAAACTTGCCTTGTTTGTAGTCTATTGTTTAAGATTTCAGCTTAATTGAAGTATTCTCAAAATTCCTACACAATTATTTACATTAACAAGCATGTTAGCCACATAGCTAAGTCATATATCATGTAGTTTTATTGATCATGATTAGATTTCCTATATTTGATACATTTTTCAAATATCTCATCCATGTTCTTATCATCACCATTTTTCTCTTTAATGGGGTCTAGTATGATAATAACATGCACACACAACATATATTACATCTTATTAGGATTTTAACACATGAGTGTTTCATGTCTTGTTTCCAGAGACTCTAGTATACAAGGTAGCTTGTTTTATGTTCTTAAAGGCATTTCCAATTTACATGGTCAACTATTGTTTATCCCATGATTTATAGCTTTCATTTCCATACTAATGCATTAATTATCTTTGCCTTTCTATATTATATTAAAACATCCCTTTAAGGCTTTATTAGACCCATTTTGGTATAATAGATTCAACCTAAGGAACCCATTCATGCTAGTTCTATCTCTTCAAGTTATATATATATGTGTTATCATTGGTTAACCAAACTGCCATAACAATTTCTTGGTAGTGACCTGCTACTGCCTTTAGGCAGTAGCTCCACCTCCCTTTACCAACTTACTTATGTCTCTCTATACTTTACCAAGAACCTATATTACTTCATGAGGCTAACAGTTTTTAAGTTTTAACAATAAGGAACTTAAGGTAGCTTAATTGGGTTCATTTTCAACTGAGCTTGGTAAGCTTGACACTGCCTTAGCAGTTAGTTAAGGCCTCATATTATTGTTGACTGCTAGCAGTCCCATGATTCCCTTTTTATCACATTTTCACTCTCAAGTTAGCTATCAGTTGACAAATGTATATCAGTAATATAACTTCACCCTATTGGATAATTTAAGACCATTTATAGGAGGTGGTTAACTGCTTGCTGGTATGGGTAACAGTTACTGTCCTTGGACAATAACTTGTTTCCTTAATCTTCAAACTATGCTACTTCTTAGCTTACTAATAGCACAACAAAAATGAAAGTCAGTAAGGTCACTCAGTTGCCAAAATGGTATTGCAGTTACTTGCTTGATGTTGCTAAGGATAGCAGTTACCTAAGGCTATTAACAATAGCCCCTTATCCTTAACTGATGCCCAGCCATCCCTTTTCCAGATTTTCAATCACAGGTCTCTAGTTACTTATCCACCTAGAGTTTTATTTGAGTGGCTCATCAAAAGTGAAATTAAGATTGAATCCTTGGCTCAGTCACAACCATAACAGATGGTCAAAGGACTTTGTCAAGATATAATTTTTATTTCTTAGTCTAACACTACACTATGCTAAAGTTGGCATACCATCACATTTTAATATGTTGTTTCCCATTGACATATTCAACTATATTCTTCTTTTTGATAAACCTAATATACGCTAATTGTAGCATCACCATTTTAGTTCTAATTTATTACACAAAACAACCCTTATAGTGGCTTTGTTTTCCTTTGGCTTTAATTCAATTTTATTAGTAGATAGGTTCCTTAACTTCCATTTCTTGGTATTCTTTTACAGACATCTGACAGGCCAGAGAAGGAACATTGGCCTTCTATATGTCAACCCTACTTTAACTGCACAAATAGCATCCTAATATGCAAGTTTCAGTTCTGTTTTCCCCATAAGTCTTCCATTATACTACAAAATAATCTTATTAAGTTTTATTAACATGGTTTTTTTCTAGATGCTAAAAATGATCTGTTGTTTGTCAATGGCAGCAGCCACAAGGGTACTGTCTAAGAGCCTAGGAAGAGCTCTCAGATACTGCTCATATGCTTACTGCTACTGCAGAGGCAGTAGCCCTGCACCAAGTTCATATTCACTAGCAAGTTCTGATGTTCTACGTTGCTTAGGCTAAAGAGATAGTAAAGGCACTATATTAGTCTCTTTTAGAAACCTATGAGGCTTAATTTCAAGTTTATTTACTATCAGAAACAGTTGCCAAAGTGACTTGACATAATAGAATGTAATTTTCACTTTGGCCTTATATTGTAGTTTGTTTCATTCTAATAGTGTTAAACTTATTAATTATCTTCATATGTGTTGTCTCAACCACACTCAGGCTGCAATTCCTTCTAAAATCCCAATTTTTGTCTAAACATTCTACCTAGGACTTTTAACAAACAGGTTGTGTGCACAGTTTCAAATTACTAGTGCCATAGATATTTACTTGTGTTAGAAAGCCAACTTTATCCTCCTTATTACTCCTCAGCCCATCCTATCTCCTTGTGCCTAAATTCAGTCCATAATAATGTAGCAATAACATACCAGTCCATTTAATACAATAACAGTTAGTATAGCAACTAAAGTCCTTCTAACAGTCATTCATGCTCATTCCAGGCCTCTTAGGCAAGGTTTAGTACTAAATCATTAAAATAGTATATATAGAGCATTATAGACATGGTTTAATACCATTACCCAAAACAGTACCAAGCAATGAAATATCTGCAATTCCAAAGCATGAACCTCTTACATATTATATGTTTATGGTTTAAAACATTTAATAGCAAGGTTTTCATGTTTTAGGCCAAAACAGCCCCTCTTGGTACAAGGTAGCATGACTTGAAAAAAATCAGTTACTAAGCTAACATTATTAAGCAACAAGTAAACAAAACTGGCTATTTACATAACATCTAATAGGTATAGCTTTCATTCGGATAGCCTATCTTAGCTTACACATAGACAGTCCACCACCAACCTTTTAACTTAGGCATTAATATCCTTAAAATGAGACTTTTAAAGTATCATCAATATTAGCTCTTAAGGCTTGATGTAATTATCCTCATTTATAACATAGTAATCATGTTAGAAGAAAATCATAATTATTATAAGAAAGCTTTTAACAACAGTGACAAGGACTGACTTTAGTTTCTTGAATTATATCATGCTTAAGTTTTACCAGTATCATGTTATAGTATACTAACCATACTAGAAACAAATAATAGATATTACAAGTCAAGCTTCAAATAACAGTCCCTATGGAGCTTACTATTTCAGTTCATTCTTACTTGCTTTGTCCAAGTTTTTAAACTACCCAAGGTTACAAGTCATAATGAACTATGGTGAGGTCAAGCCTAGAGTATTCTTGAGGTATTACCCCTATTACAAGAGCATTTTTACTTTAGTTGGACTCCAAATAACAGTTATAACCATCTCATGCTAAGGCAAAAACTGACCTTTAAGTACCTTTACACTCATAGAATTACAATGTAAAAATATAGGCATAAGATTTTGCTTGACTGCACTCATAGTTGACACCAATAGTTTTTTTCACAAGCATTTTATCAAGCAGTTGGGGTGCAGTCTCTACTTTACCATGTTGATCATAAATATAGGTATGCCTGATACTTCTTTTGGTATCATATACTATAGATAACACCCATATGTAGTCATAACAAAACAACAACATCATGCTAGCTAAATTAATCATAAACAGTCAACCTATCAATTCAAAAATAGCACAACTGCCCCCTTATGTCTATTCCAGACCATTCGGCCATAACAGGTCACTAGTGGCACGAAAATGGAATGGAAAAAGGATTGAAAAGAGTCAGAATTAGCTTACCTTTCTGATGCAATGACTTTAGATGAGTTGAGTTGCGTAATTCCTCCTCCTTCTATAGCCGAAGCTCTTCCACTCTCACTCTATATAACTGATATTGATATAGCTTTTAGTCTCTGTTAAGTGGTGAAGCTAAATTAGGTAATAAGCTTGGCCCTTTTTATGGCTGAGCTTAACTTCTTCTACTGTTAATCCTATTAGCCCCTAATTGACCCCTACTCAGCCATCCTACCAAGCAGCAGTACTTATTCCTAGTCTAGCTAATTTGGCTCCTACCTAGCCACCCTATCAGACCATAGCTCACTCATCTACGCCTTATCCACTGCAAGCCTATTTCACCTGCTAGCTAACTATTAACTGACTAACCTGTTAACTAGAACCAACTTAGAACCCATATACTTGCTACCTGACAGAGTATTCAAGTCATGTCATTGATTTCCTTAATTAGTTTGAATCAATTATCTTACTATACACCACTGGGTTTACAGGATTGGGTTGGGTAAAAGCTTGACAATTCTCAATTTTGGCTTAAACCAATCCTCTCTTATTAACAATTGTAGCTACCTTTTTATCTTCTTATAGACCCAATATAACAACCCATATCCTAAATAATTGAAAGGGCATACAAGTATACTTAGCAAAATTTAATAAGGCCCAATGTCTCAATATGGACTCTTATTAAATTTAGAACACATGGAACTTTTATCTATCATTCATAATCTAGGATACTTAATAAACTAGTAAATAAAAATTTTGTCACAATAAGAAGTAACATAATAAAATAAAAAATTTATACGCAAAATTTGACATTATATTAATTGAATAATACATAGGATTTTCTAAGTCATTACAACAAAGGTATAAACCCTAGCTTTATAAAAATCCTTGTGATTTCATGTTAGTATTGTTATTTGTTACTTAGTTATTTGTTTAAGGATGTTATATAGTGATCTAAGATGTTACATCATGGATTCATAACATCTAGATGCAAGAAAATAAGAATTTAAGAACTGTCCAAGAACCCTAAATCTATGATCTGACAGCCTAATGTCAGGGCCCATAGATCTTTGTATGTTAAGTATTAGGTGTGCTTGATGTTATAAACTTGTTCTATGCCATGAGGAGAGTAAACTGGAAGTGGAATCAAGTACATACCATATCTAGATCTCCATATATAAGTGGTCAAACCTAGTTGACCGATCATGGAAACTGAGTTTCTGGGCAACCCAGAAACCTCTAACAACCATTTTGCAGGCCATGAATCTTGCTACTGTTAATGATTTAGGCTATGTTATTGTATTGATCTTGTAATCTAACATGAAGACTACACATTAAAGCCATTAGAACACTTCTAAGATCATGACCAGTGTAAAAGATAATCATGGTCAAATTATGGTTGACCCGGATGAGTTTTCTGGAAAACCCAGAACTCAAGAACAGTTTCTTGACAAACACTTTGATCGGCCTAGATCTTGCTATTGTGATGTTGTTAGACTGAACTAAGGCTATATAAATGTTCCTTAACATCACTATTACATGTTTGAACCCTTTAATCACACTAAGTAAGCTCGGGATCAATATTACAAAGCTCCAAAAGTGACACCTTGAGCTGTTCTTCATTTCTGGGTAACCCAGAAATGAAGAACAGCCTCTAACATGAACTTTGATGGCCAATATCTCTCTGATATGATGTATGTTGGCCATGAAATTGGTTTAGGGTTGTAGCACTACATCAGTACTACAACATTAACACCATTAGCTGTCAAGAAAACAACAAGATCTAGGTTTTATTTGTGGTCAAACATGGCACCCGGATAATTGGGTTTGAATGTTCATGAACACTGAAGAACACTTATAGTGACAGTTTTGTCGCTATAGGCACCTTTAGTGACACTTTTAATATAAAATTAATTATTTTATTTAATAATTAGATAAAAATGGTTTTTAATTATGAAAAATTCTTAATAAATTCTTAAAAATTATTTTAAAGCCTAAAAATGGGTTTATATATATATATATATATATATATATATATATATTATTAATATTTTATTATTTATATTTAATTTATTTAATTATAATGTTAAATAAAATACTTAAAAATAATTTTAATACTTGAAAAATTATTTGAAATTAAATTTTGGTATAAGAAAATATTTTAAGTTATTTTTAATGACTTTTAATATTTTGTGATGAATTTCATTAATTATTTAATATTAATGATAATTAATTTAATTAATGTATTAAATAAATTGTGGAAAAATAGTTTTAATGATTTAAAAATCATATAAAAATGATTTAAAGGTTATAAAAATATTTTAAGTTATAAAATATAACTTTTGATATTTTGTCATGAAATACATTAATATTTAATATTAATGACATATATTTAATAATGGTTTTAATTACTTTAAAATCATTTAAAAGCAATAATAAAGTATTAAAATTACTTTGAAGTATTATAAATAATTTATAATATTATGTTGTGTAATATTTGACATTAATTAAATATTAATAATAATAGAATATTGTGGTATTTAAATCTTATAAAATTGATATAAATGATTTAAAAATCGTGATAAATGGTAATAATTATTTGAAAATTGTTATGAGCCTTTGAAAAATATTTTGGTTATATAATAAATTATCTAAGTTAATAGTAAAGCGGTTAGGTAGGGTTTTATTGGAATTAGGCTCGATAATTATCCGATTAGGCAATCGGGATGTCAAAATAGTACCGAACTCAATTCAGACTGAAATAGTTTGACTTGATACTAGGTTTTATGTGCTTTATTAACTGTTAAGAATATGTGATAATGTGTTTAGGTTATTTTATAACTGTAATTAGAAATTATTACTGTGATGATATTATTCTAATTTGGAGATCGATATTATTAATATTATGTCTTCAGATGAAGCTAAATAGATTGCGTAGCAGTAGTCGGCGATAAAGGTAAGTTTCCTAACTCGAACTCGAGTTGTTATTATAAAGTACGCTCGTGGTTAATCATTGTTGATTATATCACTTCTTTGATTATTGATTCGCACGTTGTGCATGTTGCATATGTTAATCAGGTATGAAAGGCTGATCACCTTCATTACCATTTGGTCCAGTTATAGTTGTTCATGTTTATTGTTGACCATTCATTTTTATTGTCTCAGTCGTTCAGCTATGAAAATTGATTCATGTTCTTTGACAATATTTATATTGTTGAAAGTTCGTTAGCTTATTATTCATATTCTTTCAATCATGATATATCTTTTCTTGAACTTAAACTTGCTGGGCAAACTTGTTGCTCACCCTTGCTATATCATGATAAACATTGCAGATTATGACGAATACTTTGGATACAGGCAAAGTCAAAGACAATTCCATTATTGGTTTATAGTGCAGATAAAACTTGTAATAGTATTATATGATGATGACATTGTATGTCGAATATGATATTGAATTCAGGTAAAAAGTTAAGGTTATAAACAATTTATGTTTATATCTTCCGCAATAGTTATAGAATTAGTGTACCAGATTCGTGGTGATTAGTACTCGGATTTGGGGACGTCACAGTAATTCCTCAACCTTCTCCTTTAAGATCCGATTTTCCTTAAGACTCATCCGATAATGAGGCAAATTAGGTAAGATTGATCTCGAAATTAGATCAATATGGTGTTGAATATCCCTTAGTGATGGTAGGTCATTCGGTAAATCATCGAACACTAACTTACTAAATTCACCTAAATGGGATTGTACCTTATCGGGTAACACAAATTTATGCGCTTCATTTCCTTCTACCACTAGAGCTCTCACCACCACAACATGTACCTCATGTGCCTCCTTAATTTCTGACTCTAAATCAGTTACTGATGTGATTACTAATAGTAAAGAATGCTCTGCTTTCGGGTTCTTAGTTGTGCCACCCCCTGAATTTTATTTTGGAACCAATGCAATCTTCCTGCCACCCCAATTAAAAATAAATACATTTTCACGCCCTCTATAAGTGACATCCACATCAAGCTGCCATGGTCGACCCAATAACAAGTGACTAGCATCTATGTCGACTACGTCGCAAACCACTTCGTCTCTTTAGTGTTGTTCGATGGAGATAGGGACTTTTCACACTTCGATCACACTCACCTTGGACCCTTTTTGAATCCACCCAATTACACAGGGTTTCGGGTGTTTCTCTACCCGCAGTTTCAGGTGTTCTACCAACTTCTTCGACACAAAATATTATCGCATCTTCCACTGTCTACAATTAGATCTGTGATATCCCGAATATTAGTAATATTTCTTCTAAACAAAATATTAAATGATTAAATAAATGTTAGATATTAAAACCTAGTTTATTAAAGAAAATGTGTAAAAAGATTATCAATTTTTTTTTTATTTAATCTATGTGCTATAAAGAGCCTATAGGGTACATGATAAATGAGAAGAGAGACTTTTATGATAAAAGTCCCTAACTAAGAATGTAATGAGACATCATGTATAAGGTAATTATTTATTCATAATGAAAAGAAAGTAATATGTGGAATCAACCAATTTTTATAAAAGATGGTGTATGGTCACGGAAAATTTCTATGTGATATTTTATTTTAGTTTAATGAAAACTCAATGTATGAATTCTTTTTATTATTCCATTGGTAAAAAGGAATATACATTATTCTAAATCTATAATTAGATTTAGAATGAAAAGGAAAGCCAACATGGCTTAATTAAGAGTATTTGTTTAGATAAAGATGTGCATTTACTCTATGAAATAAATATCGTATGATATGATTGAATTCATTCATTAATGTTATTAAGTAATAAAAATAAGGAGAATAATATTTACTCCATTAAGTTTATTTAAAATACATGAACCCATCAGTTTAATGATGTAGGTGCAAGGTATTTATGCTAGTTAACATAAATGTGGTGGATAAAAATCCATGTATATTAATAGGTAATATGAGTCCATATTAATTATTGAGCCACATTAAATTAGCTATATGTATTATATTAACTTTGATAGTATGGACTCTTGCTTTATTAAAAGAGGTGTAATAAGAGTCCAATATATATGACTTGTGCCAAATTAATTATTCTGTGTATGCTTGTAATCCTCTTAAACTTTTATTATAGTTTGAGAGGAGTGTAATTAGCCCAAATTAAAACCATGCTCAGCCATTTTCTAGCCAATCCGGCAGCCTACATGAATGTAATAAGAGGACTATTTTAGCCTAATATGAGGCCCAATCTGGAAGCCTTACGAGAGAAGAGCTGAGGATGGTGTATATAATTAAGTTAGTTAATCGCATAGTTAGTGAGTTAGTTTTATCAGTTAGCTAATACATTTGTTAGTCAGTTAGCAAGAGAGCAACCAGTTAGTACATTAGTTTGAGGCTAAGCTCATAGAGTGGCTGAGGATAAAACATAGATGGTTGTGGCTGGACAGGCCCCTTGGGGCCAAGTAGACTACTAGGAGGAGGCTAGTTAGGGGCCACTGCACACTTGTCAATAAATGTATAGAGAGTGTGATATCAGGCAAGTAGGAGCTGGGTAGAGCTCATGATGGGAATGCATAGAGGCCAAATAGGGTGATTAAGAGAGAGGATATGATCAGCCGTATAGGGCCAGACATTGCACCCAAACTGAGATTGTTATATCACTATGTGGAGTTTCAATAACAGCAGAATATAGAGAAGGATAAAGAGAGCTCGGCTGGGAAGGGGGAGAAGAAACCAAGCATTAAGCACCTGAACCTCTATAAGTTTAGCAAGGTGAGCAACCCCATTCCTTTCCATTACATCTAATTAGCATTAGTGGGCTGTTTTGGGCGAATGGCCTGGAAAGAATATAGCAGGTTGTTTCATTAATATAATGATTGTTATCCTAAATTTTTAATGCTATGTTAACTGCTATAAGCCTTGTTTATGGCTAGGAATTGCTATTGTTAATGTGCTAAGTAAATTAAGCCATAAGGCTGGGGTCAAAGAGCTAGAAATATATGTACTATATGTATATATATGGACTGCACTCTACATGTTTGATAAAATGCCTAAATGTTGACTGCTATGTGCTAAAGGCATGTTAGCTATGCAAACAAAGTCCAAAACCATGTCATATACTAAGATAATAATCCCATGTATATGCTTATATGCTAAAAGGAGAATGGATATGCTTAACTTGAATAGCTAAGAGGTTTCAAGCTTAAAACTTAAGTAAAAAGAGGGTTGTTTTGTGTTAGCTAAGAATTGATTAAACTCCAGCCGTGAATGCATATGTCTTCACAATTACATGTTCTAAAGGTGCTTCAACATTCATCTTAACTAAACTTGAGGCTGTTTTGTTACCATGCCAAATCCATGCTTAACATTCTAAGTTTAGGACTGCTATGACAATCTATTAAACCTGGCCATATTAGATAGATAGAAGCTTATATTGTGGCATAAAAATATGCCAGAAATGGTAGCAAAAGTGCAGCAAAGTCATAAGCTAGCAAACTTGTAAAGCTTCATGTGTATATGCTATGTAAAGTAAGTTTTAAAAGCCAAAAATATGCTAAACTATTATACAAGGCAAGGTTATGAAATAATAAGTCTCATGTGATGAAAATAAATGTGTCTAAATGAATTAAAAGGCCAGAACCTGAACTTGAGGTGATAAAACCATGCCTAAAGTGCCTTGTGTGTGTGCACTATTTTGGTGTCAGATATTAGACTGACTGTGCAAGCTTATCAAGGTTCATGGTGATAAGTTTTAATGATGTGTGAAGTTATTTGAATGCCTAGAAGTTCCCTTAGTCTTGTTATGGAACTGTTTGATATTTAATAGGCAAAACTGTACTTAAAATCCAAATTTGGGGACTGTTTTGGTCAAGTTCAGTACCTGAACTTACGAATCAGTAAAGAGACCATGAAATGTCCATAAGGGGTATTTAAAAGGTGTTCCTTAATTTTGTTAAGGTCTATGTTATGTGTGGTTCAAATTCATATCTAAAAACCAATGAAAGTAAGCTTTAAAATAGAAATTAGCATCTAAGTGAAGAACCACCATACCTGGACCATATAGGCAAGTTTCAATAGTTATAATATGGCATAAATAAGCTACACAAGCTAAAGAAACCAAGCCTAAGCTGTTTTGAGCATTTGACTTGTGAAAAATCACATTTTAAGCCCAAAAGTGGACTATTTTGTGTAATTTTTCATACCTGAACTTAAAGGACTGTAATACACTCATATAAAGATGTTAATGCATGCTTATAATGGTTACCAATCATTGCCATGACCAAAGCTAGTAAGAAGACCAAGTTTTTTTCAAGCCTAAAGTAAGTTTAGATAGGTCAAAGTTGGCTAGATGATTAAATAAAGTGTGGTGATGCAAGTGTCCTTAACTAACTAAAATACACATGTCTAGACTATCCAAGTAGCCAACACTGGAGAAAAATGATAAAAATGTTAATAACATTTTTGCATAAAGTTAGAAAACAGGCCAATTTGAGGCACTGTTTTGAGAAGCTTAAATGAAATGAATAAGAAACCTAAACCTTGATTAAAATACCTTGAAGTATGATCTAGAAGTAGGGCCAAGTGGTTGAGCCAATAGCTTAACCAAGAAATTCATAAAAATCACCAAACAAGCTAAGAAAATCATGCAAACTGCAGTTTTCTGCAGATTTTTCTAAGTTTGGAAATTTGAGATCTTGCCATTTTGCTTAAAGATCAGTTTTAACATCTTAAGCAAGTGAGTTAAAAGTATATTAGACCATTCCAAGTGTTGGAATGTTAATTTATATAAGAGAATGAGAAATTAGTATGTAAAATCTTGAAAATGCTAGGTTTAGAGGGTCAAAGCCATATCTATGCATAGCAAGGTCAGGGGAATTGTAAAAATAGTCTTAACTATTAGTAACTCAAGTGTTGGAATGAGCCCAAGTGGCCAGAAATGAGTTTGGCAAGAATTGACCAAAGTCAAGAATACTTAAAAAACTGTGGTGAGGAGCCTTGTTTGGGCATCAGTTTGAGGAAGCTTAAGTTGCTTTCTTAATGACCTAAACCAGTAGAAAAATAGTTTGATATATGTTCTATAAGCATGTCCAGATCTCCAAGCTAAAAGCCTAATACAAAAATTCATAAAAATTCCCAAAGTAGCCTAGAAAATCACCGAAACTGCAGAAACCATGAAATTTTCTAAATCTGAAACTGCTGTGTATGGGCTGTTTCAGGCCACTATTTCGAAGCCTTTCCGAACTCTTTTCATGAATGTTATATTTTTTAAAAATACTAAATAGTATGAGGTAGTACATATCCGAAAATGGCTTTAATCCGATGTATAACGAGTGAGATAAAAATTCGTAAAACTAGCCCGAAAATCACAAATTTTGAAATTTCCAGATTTGGTTCTGCAGTCTGGGCAGTGTGTGGGCTGTCTGGGCAATGGTTGTGCTGTTTTTGGCACGCCAAGCCATTTTGGTTCGCCGAGTCAATTTTTGGGCGTCATGTATGTTGCTCAGTTTTTCGTGTAGAGTCCAAATATGTAATCGTTGCGTAACACTTTTTCGACAACCCAAAAAGTGTAAAAGTGAACTTAGAAGGAAATTTTTATTATTTTGTTAACTGGGATAGACACATTACAAGATTAATATAAGGTACTATTAAGTGAATGGTTACAAAGTGATGAACGAATGCTCTCCGCATAATCTAAGTCTAAGGAACCTAGATGAGAAATTTTTAACCAAATATGGTATGTTGTAATGGTGTGATGCACACACAGTGCGTAAACTACAAGTGCGATAAGCTAGCACATGTGGTGATAAAAAGGGAAATAAAACCGAGCTATATAAATAATGAAGTTGAATGTCTATATTATTAGATATAAAAAGGATACACGGAAGATAATAAGTTAAGATAAGGTTTTAAAGTAAGATCACACTAATAGTCAAACTTTGACTGATAACGTGTTTTGTTATCAATCCCACATATAATGTAGGTTGTGCAAGAAACGCAAAAGTTGGTGTAATGGTAAAACTCCGGTACAGGCAAGTTTTCAGAGCTTGCTCCTATATGTAAAATGTTGGTATGTGCTAATGTGATGAGATGCTATAATACGTTATAAAATGTTGTTGTTAGTTATATTTAGTTAAATTGTTCTTCTTGACCTTTGTACTGTGAAATGAGAATCATGATAGAGTGAATTTTGTTTTATGTAGGAAGTAGGTATTACATACGAATTTTATGGTGCATGTTCTAAATATCCAGTATGTATATAACTGTGATACATGGATTTAATGCGCAATGCATATGAAAGCTATGAACTATATGTTATGTGTTAACTGTTAAACTTGCTGAGCCATTGTGCTTACCCTTGCTGAAACAAATGTTTTTAGCTATGTACGGGGTATCTAAGTTTCGGTGAAGACCAAGAAACGGAGAATGATTGTTGAATATCACAGGATTACAAATCTCCTATTAAAACCTTTTTGGGGGTAAACAGTGTTACGAAAAAGGGGTATATGCTGTAATGAAATATTTGAATAATATTTAAAGTAGATAGACAACGTAATAGTATGTTGAACCTTTATGTGTATGAGTTAGAGGTTGGTACAGACTATTAATGTAATCAAATGGATCATAATATATATGACCTTGAGTTGTATGGAAATGTTTAAAAATTGCGATTATGGAAAAAGGGTAAAGTTTTTAAGTTTTAATCAAGCATAATGTTGATTATTATTCAAAGGTTAATTACTTGAGAAAATGTAAGGATATATTGTAATAAATATATTTACTTATTGTCGTTAAGTTAATTTTAGTTGGTTATAACTTCTGAAGGTGTAGTACCGTGACGCACCAGACCCAAGGTTTAAGGGACTTGGGTTTGGGGGCGTTACAAGATCGCAAACCTTCCCTTGAACACTACAGCATGCCTTAAAATATTATTTTTTTGTGAGGAATCTTCTAACTTCGTTAAGCACATGACTCGCTGAATCACGCAGTTTAATTGTTCTCCATGTTCCTCAGCTATTTCTGCACCATCCCAGAATTCGCCCATATCTGTTTCCTCTTCGGCGTCCTCATCGTCCTCTCCAACTTCCACAAAATTCACCGGTTTCCTCGTTGAGCAGTCATTTAAGCAATGATCTGGTTGGTCTCACTTGTAGCACTTCAAACCGCCAGATTTAGCATATGGGTTGGGTGCCCAAGGGGTTTCCCTTGTAGCCGATGTTATCGCCCGAGTCTCAACAAGAATATTAAGTTGCCCCAAACCTCTGTGTCTGATTGGTCATAGTTTTAGATTGATTATTTCCATCACTCGCCAAAAATTTATTTTTGTTTGCACATGCATTGGGCGTGTCCACCATGTCACAAGCAAATCGATTGGATGTCTTCTCCATTAATTCTACTTTCAAAGACATGTTATGCGCTTCATCCACTGTTTAAACGACTTGTAGTCCAAATTTATCTCTGATAGAAGGCTTTAATTCCTCCAAATACCTAGAAACTTGTTGTGCATCAATCTCATTCAAGTTGTTACACACTGACAACCCAGACCATTCCTTTGTTTATTCGACCATAGTCATATTACCCTGTGCACAATTCTGATAACTCTGGAAAATAAATTGTTCATAATTTGGGGGTAAAAATCTATTCATCATAAATTGTTTCATTCGCCTCCAAGATCAGATAGGAGTTTTGCCTTGTCGTCATCGATCCATCTGTAACTTCTCCCACCAAACAGTAGCCTTGCTTCTCAACTTGTACACTACCAGAGTAACTTGTCGATCTATCGTGAACTCTGTCAACTCAAAAAATTTCTTGACCTCATAAAGCTAATCCAGAAATTCTTCAATTTGCAACTTGTTCGCGCGTATTCTATAGTCAGATTAATTTTGGTTTTGGTGTTTTTGTTGATGAGGGTTTCTTTGGTATCCTGCAACCTCCTCATCAGAATCTTCATCACTAAGGCCTTTAAAATGTTCGCGTCTCGCTGCTCCATCACTAAAGCCTTTAAGGCGTCCAAGGGCAAATCCCTCACCTCCAGCCCTATTGTTGATAGGATCGTTGGGTATAGGTTGTTACACCAACAATTTTTGCAAAATGGTTTCCACCCTTGCCATCGACTGTCGTTGCTCATCAATCGCTGCCCATAATTCGGCATCCCTTTAACCAGCATTGTCAACGTTATCTCTCCCTCCTTCGTTGTTGGCCATTGACAAGACAAAATCCTTGGCTTTGATACCAATTGATGCAGAACGGAAAACGTAAAGAATTTACCAACGTAAATTCTAAGAACACAAACTGGAATCCACTAGAGAAACAAACGATATCAATCGTAAAAGATAATTAATTAATTATGAATCAATCCTTCAACCCACAAGCTGGGTTTTTATAGTTAAAGAATTCCTATAATTATGAAAATAAACTCCTAATAGGAAACTAATTATTATTCTAACAAAGTCGGGAACAAATTAATTACATAATATTATAAAAGATTTGTTTCCAACTAAAACACTATTACCATACACAAATCCTACCTAAACTAAGAATAATTAAA
The DNA here is from genome assembly GCA_016801055.1 of Panax notoginseng. Lineage (NCBI taxonomy): Eukaryota > Viridiplantae > Streptophyta > Magnoliopsida > Apiales > Araliaceae > Panax > Panax notoginseng. Next base: position 204,619,641 of record CM029017.1, read on the forward strand.
ATAATAAAAACAAATCTAGTCTTCCCAAAACCATGACGCCATTTTCGAAGAAGTTTCGAACTTCCGAAGCCATGACGCCATTTACGAACCCGAAGACCTCCCCTGAAGCCGATCGAACTCAGCTCTTTGGGAACAACTTCAGTTCTTCGGGAATTATGATCGTTTCCTCGGACCAGTTCTCCTTCCTCGTTTCCTATCTAACTCTTTCTCAAACTTCAAAGTCAGTTGTCCTACATCAAAACAGGTGGGTTCAACTTTATTTTATTTTTGTTGATACCCACTTTGCTTTCAATTTTGTGCTCAAGTCTATTTATTTGAAGGTAAATTTTTTGAATATTTTGTTGATTTTGCAGTTCGAGATAAGATTGGAGTTTAGGAATGAAAGGGTCCTTATTTGAAGATTAAGATGGAGGAGTTGGTAATGGTGTTGGTGGTAGTGGTGATTCGACAATGGCGGGCAGTGGTGATAAGAAGGGGAGGCGGGGCTGTATGGTAATTTTAATTTTTAGTTCTTTTTATTGACATTATTAAGTCTTTAAATTAGTTATTAAAAAAATAATTCCTTAAATTAGTATTTTTACTGTTAAATGAAGTCAACTATATATGAATACGAAAAAACTGTAGAAAATCAAATGAGTTGTTGGAAAATGGAGTATTCCGGTCAATTTCCGCCGAAAAATGATTTTGGGGTCGGCATTGTAATTAGGTAGTTTATGTATCAATTTGTAAACTCAATTATTTTCGGGGCCAAACTATGAATTTAATAATACTTTATGTAAAAAGAAGTGTATTTAACCCTTCCAATATCCTATATATTAGACCAAGAACAAAAATGCATCCATCCAGCTTGCTGGACAAAACTAGCAAATTCCATACTTATGAATAGAAACTAAGCACAAAATAACTTGTGAATAGGAACTAAGCACAAAACACCTTTCCAACTAATAGGAAAAGCTTTCCAACTTATTCTTGACAATTCAGATAAATGTCGCTAAAAAGGATAAGAAATGTATTACCTAAGATAAACCCCCAAGTCAGAAATGAAACGGGGAACATTTTTCTGATGAATATTTCGAACTTTAAATTAGCAATGCTGCTGCTATAAGCTACCAGTTAAAAAAAGAAAAGAATAAAGGCACCCCCTCTCAAATAATTTGAACTTCAAAAAGCTTTAAACCTTTCTTCTGTGCATCAGCTGATTCAAATTCCACCAAGTCCTTGTCTGCCAAGTTATTCTTCTCTCCCTCAATGTCATCACCATTCAGTACATTTTCAGGATTCTGCACCCCTTCCTCAAATTCAAATTCTTCTGCGCCAAAAACTACATTATATTTTCTCCCACATCAACACAGATTTCCTCAACTTTATTGTTGTAATAAGCCAAATCAATCATACAAAACTTGCAAACCGTATTTGATGCAACAATATACTCGCACTTAAAGTTGAGTTTTCTTTGAATTATTTCACTATGGATGTAAGAAAGGAAGATGGAAACACAAGGATGGGCAGACTCTACATGTCAATACCCGAAAAGATACGAGACGTTTTTAAAGTTCCACGAAGACAAATATACTTTGTACTATGTAATTTTATTTCCTATTCTCATTTGCACCTACTAACATCTCATAGTGTTTTTGCAGGTTTACACATGCATCTTCCCTGATTATACATATGCTATATTTCATGCTTCAATCTTCGAATCTTTTTTTTTCCTTTTTAGCAATATTCTCATAGTGTTTATATATATATATATATATATATATATATATATATATATATATATATATATATAGTCCCCTTCTCTAGCGAACCGGATTCGAACCATCGCAATAGCTATGTTGCCGGTTTTGTATGTTATAGCAACGGAAAAATCCGTCGCTATAGCCGATTCGCTTTTGGTTCGTTGTTTAAGATTCGCTGGAAAAAAGGACCGTGTGTGTATATATATACATATATATGTGTGTACATATATGTGTGTACGTGCGCGCGCAATATTCCATGCTTCATATTTCAGGTTTGTTTTCTCATAATATTTAATTCCATGTGCTTTTTGTTTTCTCTCTCTTTTCAGGCTTGCTTGTGGGCAAGATCATGGCAAGTTATGTTCTCTCAATCTTGATCACAATTTTAACTGATGTTTGGAAGTTAAAGCTATTTACTGCAATTCTAGTTACAAGTATACAAGATGGAGCCGCTGAATTTCTTAAGATCTTTGTGTCATTTCTTATTGACGCGAAAACTGGGAACTTCTGGATGTTGGTTTATTCCACCGCCATTTACTCCTTGGTAAGTATTTTCATTCTAGATTATATCCACTGTAAACATTCATCTTGATATATAAATGTTGATATGGTTAGAATAAAAATAATATTATAATAAATACATATTTTGCGACATTTAGCCAAAATAATATTATCAAAATGAATATATATTTAGCGACACTTTTATACTTACTCTATAGGCTTGATCAAATATAGTCTTCAAATAATTAACATTATTACATGCTTCTAAGATAACTTTATTCATCCTAAACTTAGAATTCAACCTTCATGTCTCCCAAAACTATCCTCTGAAAATGCCCATCAAATAATTAAGATTTTTACATGCTTCTAATTATGATGATTTTACATGCCAAGTCAATTTCTGGTTTTTGCTTATATAGATCAAATGATAATGTTAGGGTCTTCTAACAATAAATAAACAGCGCTTGTTATCGTGATTAACTAGGGGCTTGGAATTTTAAAGTATTCATACCCCCAGTTCTCTACTGAAGAGGTAAATGCCTGCGTCAACAACGGTGTATGTCCTCCAAAGACACTAACATTCACATTCTATGTGGCCTTACTACTTGTAACTACCGGAAAATCTGGTCATGAGTTTTCGTTGGAAGGATTTTCACCGACTGGAGAAATTATTGAGGCTCAAGATGAAGAAGAAAAATCAACCAAATCCAGCCAGGAAGCACAAGTTATAACACAAGAAATGAAACCAAGAAAGCACGATAAGATAGTATGGTATGCGATCACGATTGTAGCAACTCTTTTTGCGTCACTTGGAGTTCCATATATAATATCTACATGGTCACAAACTTTAGCATTGTCTGCAATCACAATGGGGTTCAGCATACTACCTCTACTAATTGCAACTTTGTTCTACATCCCCAGAAAGCCAATTGGGAGTCCACTTACCCATGTTTTTCATGTCATGTTCGTGATTGATTGTTGTCCCGGTCATGATAACAATGATTCAAGTCCCAGTACCCGAGTCCAAACCCCAATTGGCTTCACAAGTGATCCAAGGTACACTTTACAGACCTGGATCTCCTGCATTACACTTTTCATATAATCTCTCCCATTAGAATTAATGACAGTACATGAGCTGTCACTATTGTACTGCTAGTATAGTAATTGTCATTAAATGTGCACTGGGTAAAATTTTATGGGAAGTGTAATGGACTGAATCCTCTATCTCTCTCTCCCCTCTAATTTGCTGTGGAAGACGATAAGAATATTTTAATTTGATTAGTTAGAAGATATCAAGGAGAATAATCTAATGTGACATTGTAAGAATATTGTGTCGCTATTGTGTATGGCATGATGAACATGTGTTAATATTGAAAAGATGCATTATTCGTAGCTAATAATTGTGTAGATGGTGTTGTCGCTAAAGAAATATTTTTATTGATAATGGGGATTTGAAAAAATTGCATGAAAATTGTAGTGAAAAGGATCCTTATTTTGTACATGTATTAATTAAATAATATAGCGACAGACTGAAAATGTGGACCGATGAATATAAATTTGTTAACCGTTCTTTTCGTTTGGGTTAATAGTAGTATATATTAATGGATTAGAATTTATTCCGTTACACTTATCATCTAATTTCTCCCGATACTAGCAACACAAATATTGCTTGTAACGACGGTATAATAATTAGCGACAAATTGTATTGCGTCTCTAAATATAATATTTGTGTCGATGAGCGTGTATTGAAAGAAATCAAAAGATATATGTAATGAAGGGGATCCTAATCCAATATTAATAACATCAAGTGCACTTTATCTAATATATACTTGCGCCTTTATCTATATTTTGTTTTCTTTCATATGCTTTCTAGCTAGGGGCTTTCAGTTACACAGCTGTGCTAACAGATTGCCTGCAGATCATCTGGACCACGAAGTTGCACCAAGCAGCATGTGGACGAAGTCGAGCATCTTAGAAAAATGATTCCCATGTCGCTTACCTTTTTCATGTAATAGTCCTTGCCATCGGCAACACTTTTTTTATAGAGCAAGGGAATGGAATGAAGGAAAAGCTCGGGGCCATTCACAATTTGCCTCTTCAAGTCTTCGTGTTAATGCAGTCCATCGCAAGCTTTTTAGCTAGAAAGCTCTACGACAAAACACTAGCCATATGGATTAAAAATAGAAAGAGATCAACTGATGCAGCAAAAATTGGTATAGGAATGTGGTTAAGTGTATTATGTTGTGTAACTGCAATGCTGGTGGAAAAAAGACGGCTAAGAGTAATAAGAGCGAATGAATACGCGGATCCAATTCCAATGACGGTGTTTTGGCTGACTCCACAGTTTGTCGTGTTTGGTGCAATGGATGGATTAACAAGTGATGGAATTGAGGGGTTTTTTAGCCACAAGGGACCTTCTTCGGTGAAGAGATATGCAGCACCGCTAGCGGCGTTTGTGACTGGTATTGGAATTATGCTTAGTGTTTTCGTAATCTGGCTCGCTAGAGTTATTACTTATAAGGACCATGAACATCCGCGATGGATAACAGATAAAATTGAAGATTGCAAGTTGGATAGCTTTTTCAGTTTTCTATCAGTTGTGGCTGCAGTTAACTTTTGTGTTTTTATTTTTGTGGCATCTCGGTACTCCTACAAGACACGAAAAAAATCTGAAAACGCAGAAACAAAAGAAGAAGAAGAAGTTGAAGAAACAAAAGTTTAGGTTTCAATGAAATTTGACAGTTAATATTGAATGTTGTATTTTTAGAAGACTAGTTTATGTTTTAATCAACGTTTGATAATATATATATTATTTGGTTAAAATCCCATATCAGTTAAATTAGATCTAGAATCATTTTATATTAATACACCTCCGTACTTCAACCAATTGATTTATATTTGGATAATATGGTATCACAGTTATGGATTTTGACGTCGGGCGGGATAACGATTATCTTGCGATCTGGTAAATAAATGAATTCACAAATAAAGAAACAAGAGATTTACCGAAAAACACAGAAAAACTCTCTCTAATGTGTATAATATATTTATCAAAATCATAGTCTCCTATTTCAACCCACAAGTATCCTAATAAACTTCTTAAAAATACGAAAATAAAATCTTAACAAATAACAACTTGTTAATAATAAAATATTAGTAATTAAAGAACTAATTAATATTAATAACAATAATAATAATAAAGTCTATCGACTTCCGAAGTTACGACACATATTCGGAAGAAGTTCGCCACACCCGAAGTCATGACGCCATCTGAAGTCGAAGTCATGACGCCATTCGAAGCCGAACTCTGACCCCGAAGACACGAACCGAACGCTTGACCCCGAAGTCAACCGATATCGTTGCGTTGATCCCTTAGCTTTTGGTCCTTTAGCATCGTCATCGTATTATCCGACCATTCAGGATCTTCAACTAGAAATCCTTCTACATCAGTCTCTTCGTGTTGAAAAGAACTCGTCCTCGAGTTCGACGCAGATAGAATGGAAACTGTACGAGAAAATACTTTGGTAGCTAAAATATTTTCCTTTTGATTCGATCCTGGGACAAGATATATCTGTTGTTGAATGTCCCTCATCGCCGATAGTCCTAATGGAAGCTCTTCGGTCAATTCATGTATATCGGCTGACACTTCAGTGCTTTTAGCTGTCGAACCACTCCCACAAGGAAGTAGAACATACACCCACACCTTCACAATTGGTCACCATTAGGAATCTAGTCATGGATAATAGTTTCGGTCTCCCGACTGCTCGAGTCGAACTATCCTCTTCTCGCCGAGGCGCTAGTACAACCCTATTCCCTTTAAAGCGAAGGAAATACGTATTCCTCCGACCACCATGAATGACTCTTCGGTCATATTGCCAAGGTCGGCCTAACAACACATGACATACGTCCATGGCCACCACATCGCACTATCAAAGTATTTATTGCCGATGGAAAAAGACACTAAGCACTTTTTATCCACTCTTACTTCATTGCTTTTTTTTTAACCACGACAACTTATTATATGGTTTAGAATGTCGATCCATTTTCAACTGCAATTTCTTGACAGCCTCTTCGAACACTATGTTCTGACAACTGCCACCGTCAATGATTAACTTGCATAATTTATTTGCTATGGTGCAAGTTGTTTGAAAGATATTGGTTCTCAACCAATCCTCTTCGGAATCACCTTTATGAGTTGGTAGACTCTTGCGAACGACCAAGGTCTCCTAGCTATCTTCATACGATCCATTCTCATCTTCGTCGCCATCATCATATTCGTCATACTCAGGTTCTCCATAAGGTTCTCCTTCATCTTCATATTCGTCATAAATTTCTTCTTCATCTGCATATTCATCATAAATTTCTTCTTTATCTGTATATTCATCATATACAGGTTCTCCATACTCATGTACTTCTTCCTCAACCAATTGTTCTTCATCAAAATCAGAATTAAAATTATAAAATTCCTCATCACGATCAAGGTGCGAAAAATACTCCGGGACTTCCTCGGTCGGATACAGTCCACGATAATAATATCCTTCCTCATCATGATCAAGGTGTGGGACTTACTCAGCCGGAAATTATCCACGATAGTGATCAAGGTGCAGGACTTCCTCCTTTATAACCTATCCACGTCGACCCCGAGTCAGTGCCTTAAGATGCCAAGTTAACTCTGCAACATGTCTCTGTAATTCCTCAATCATCGTATTTTGAATGTTACGATCCTAGTTCGGGACTTCCTTAGCCGGAATCTGCCCTCTACGACCACGACTACCAGCTATTAAAACCGATGAGTCTATTCCCAGAAAGATGTTTGAGCTTTGATACCAACTGACGCCGAGCGGGATAGCGATTATCCTGCGGGCTGATAAACAAATGGAATCACAAATAAAGGAACAAGAGATTCACCGAAAATTACAGAGAAACTCTCTCTAATGTGTATAATATATTTATCAAAATCAGAGTCTTCTATTTCAACCTACAAGTCGGGTTTATATATAGGTAGTAAAATTTTCTCTCCAAGTCACTCTAGAATCTTCTTGGAGATATGAAAATAAAATACTCCTAGAGATACGAAAAGATCCTAACAAACTTCCTAAAAATACGGAAATAAAATCTTAACAAATAACAACTTGCTAATAATAAAATATTATTAATTAAAGAACTAATTAATATTAATAACAATAATAATAATAAATTTCATCGACTTCCGAAGTTATGACACCTCTTCGGAAGAAGTTCGCCACACCTGAAGTCATGACGCCATCCAAAGCCGAAGTCATGACATCATCCGAAGCCGAACTCCGACCCCGAATACACGGACCGAACGCTTGACCCCGAAGTCAACCAATACCGTTGCGCTGATCCCTTATCTTTTGGTCCTTTAGCATCATCATCGTACTATCCGACCATTTAGGATCTTCGGCCATAAATCTTGCTACATCAGATTCTCATTATGGAACTGAATTATATTGAATAAATACAACTACAGGGCATACGCAAAAGTGGTACAAGAAGAAGTAACAAAAGTATAGGTTTGGCAAGATTAATTAATTGAATGTCAAATTGTAATATTTTTTATTCTCTACAAGTTATATTTTTTCATCAATTAATGTCTAATATAATTTGTGAAACTGAATTATATTGATTAAGTACAAACTGAAGAGTATTTTATATTTACAATAGCATAAAACTCTACCTATACTAAAGGAATAATTCAGACCAATGTCGAATATTTCAAACCTCATCTACTATTATGGATTGATTACATCGTGTGGGTAAGGAAATCGTACTTTGCTAGGGTTAGGATTCCGTGTTAGCTAAAGAGAAGTGAAATTTACGAAGAATACATAATTGATTTATGAGTTGGAATAGGGGGAGAAGAACAAATAAGTAATTGCGTACTCTAGTAACACGTGGCAGAACTCTTAAAATCCAAGAGTATTCTTGAGTATCTAGGGTTCAGAGAGTCTTTGTAATGATCGAGAAATCGTGCTTAGATTGTAAATAGGTTTTATTTAATATTACTGAAGAAAATGAGATTTTATGAATGTTATTTTGTGTTATGTGTTTAAAGGTCGATTATATGACCTAGAGTGTGTTTACATGTTAGGATTTACGAATTTGAGATCGAATGAGAAAATTAAAAAAATTCAAGAAAAAAGACGTAAAAACACTATTCACCCGAAAATATTTTTGCGCTTTTTTATCGATTATCCGAACGCGCTAGCGTTAATATGACGAGGAAATATAAAATGTTCAATAAAATTTGAAAATGAAAAACGCAGTTTTTCAACCGTGTAATGAATTTCGGAAAGTTAAAAAAAGTATAATACGAAAATTATATGGTATGAATATGTGAAGTCAAAGTCAACAAAAGTCAATGTTTATTATTAAGCCTTTGGGATTTGACTTTGAGAATCCCAAGTGAAATTGTTAGGAGGCCCAAGAATGAATTTATTCAAGGCTAAAATGAAAATTAATTCAAGCTCAAAGAATAACCCAAACTAAATTTGAACGAAACTTAAACTAAGATCCAACAAGATGGGTCAACCATGGGTCTTGGGTGGGTTTAAATGGGTTATGGCAACCCATGTGGGTCCCCCAAAGGAGGTGGTAGTCGGCCACTAAGCTTTCCAAGGAAGCTTGGCCAAATATCTTTCACTTGCAAGCTTTCATTAAATGCAAAATGACCCAAAAGTCTTGGTAATGATTTTAACTTAACTATGGTTAATTGTTAAAGGGTTAATGATAATGATGCAGGATGGGTCGAGACCGAAGATACCAAGTTATCAGATAATATGTTGATGGCCTTGAAGTATCAGGAACGGGAAGATCGTCACAAACGAAGAGGCCATTAATCCTTTCAGCTTCGGGTCAAGGTTCGACTTCGGATGGTGTCATGACTTCGGATGCGGCGAACTTCTTCCGAAAAGATGTCATGACTTCGAAAGTCGATTGACCTTATTATTATGATTATTATTACTATTATTATTATTGTTTAGTTATTCTTTTAAATTGCAAGTTGTTATTTTTCGTAAAAATAGAAAGTTTGTTAGAATCCTTTTTCGCATCCCTGGAAAATTTGTTAGAATCTTTTCATATCCCTAGGAGGATTTTATTTCTATTTTTATTTACATATCTCTAGGAATATTCTAAAGTGACTTGGGGATAAAGTTTGCTAAGCTATATAAACCCAGCTTAAGGGTTGAATTGAGAGACTTTGAATTTTGATAAATACATTATACACATTAGAGAGATTTCTCTATGTTTATCTGGTGAATCTCTTGTTCCTTTATTTTTTTTAATTTAATTATTTACCAGCCCGCAGGATAATCGCTATCCCGCCCGGTGTCAGATTGGATGGTTTGTAAGATAAGTAAACTTTAGGGGATTGACTCCACAAGACCCTAAGTTAAGTGACCAATTAGTAAGCAAGAGCAAAATTGCTCTAATGACCAAAAGACCTTAAGTCTTGCTTCTTCTATATATACCAAGCATATTTCTCTTCTTTTCCTTCACTTAATCACCAACACTTAAGAAGAAAAACTCTATACAATTTGAGAGAGAAGGGAGACAATTCAAATTAATCAAGAAGGAAGTGCTAGCTTATTTATCAAGTTCATCAAGTAGCTAAGTAATCAAAAGGTAAGAACAAAGAACCCTAATTTACATTTTTTATGCTTTGTAGATTGTTAAAGAAGTGCTTTGTTGGTGGTTATTGGATGATTCATGTGAATCATATGAGTTTCGAAGAAATAAGGAAGAATTAGTGGACTTAAATCACTAATATATGCATGTCAAGTGAAATCGTAAACGAAATAACGAACTAGACGAAGAACGTATGAAAAACTTATAGATTGTTGTTGATGGACAAGTTTAAAACCATCATTCGTAAGTTAGTTGTAATATCCGAGAATAAGATATTAGACATATATAAGTTGTGGAAATATTCCAATTATAACGGAGTAAAAATATGTTATAACGAAGTTAATTATGGTAAAAATTTTAGTAAAAGACGTTAACCGTTGAAATCATAGCTCGTTATGATTTTTGAACGAATTTATAGTGTTAGTTAATGATTTAGAATAATTAAGATTTCATGAGAATGTTGTAAAGTGTAGAAAATATGAACCGTATGCTCGAGAACGAAATCATTCCAGTTTCGGATGAGTAAGTTACGAAAAAACGAAAAATAAACGTTAAGAACGCGAAGTTGAAAAAATGAGCGACGAGGGACTTTTGAGCCAATTGAAAGAATTGATAGAGTTCAGAAAATTATTATGTCCAAGGGAAATCATATTATGTAGTAAGAACAAGAAATAGGCTAAAGGACCATTCCGAGTTGGGATGATGAAGTTACATATTTTTAAAGTTAGCGCAAAATCAATTTATGCAGAAATTGAACTTGGGAAACAAAATCTCCAAAACGGTGCCATAACGCCACCTATTTAGTTCATTTCGGGTTCCATAACGCCCAACTGCAGCTCAAGTAAGAGCTGGCGCCGCAGCTCCAGTATGAAGGTATAAACCTAGCGCCGGGTCGGGTCTAAAGCCAGTGATGAGTTACTTTAAACTCAGAACCCAGAATAATGAAATAATGTATCTGTGATAACCCAGAATTTTGTATAATCCGAATTTTACGAATAATTATTTTATTATTTTAATATGGATTATCAATTTTGTGTTGTGTATCTGTGATACGAGTCACGAGAAGTAGTCAATTTTTGTATTGACTGAGAAAATAAGAGCAGAGTTGTGCTTAACATATTTAGAAACCCTAACCCTAGTTAAGGATAGGGATTCGATAGAAAATATAATTAAAATAATTATATTGATGAGTACGTGTGTGTACTGTATAGAATTTTGATCAATGATTGATTGGGTAGGGTACAATATTAGTAAACCCTAATAAGGAATTAGAAACCCTATTGTACCGTTAGAAACCCTAATCGAAAGTCAAAAAATCCTAATTTTAAATTTTGGGAATTCTAAACCCTAATTAGGAAACCCTAATCCTAATTGAAAAGCCTAATGTGATTAGTAAACTTTAGTGTGATTAGTAACCTTTAATATAATTAGTAAACACTAATTATATTTTAAAAATCTTAATTTTCTATTTTAAAACCCTAATTTAGAAAATCTTAGAAGCTAAGGTTGTAAAGCCTAAGGGTTAGGACCTTAGGGTTAAACCCTAAGGGTTTGGACAAAAGTCAAGTATGCTATTAAAATTACATGTTCAATGACCATAGTGCCCTTTTCACTTTCTTTAATTGGTAACTTATGAAATTTGACAATAACTTTAGTTGTTCACCATCCAATATTGACTTTGTGACTTAAATTCTCCAGCAAATCAGTTCAATCCATCAGCCATATACAATACAACATGATATATATAGATTTGAGAGAGAGAAAGTCCACAAAATTGCTCATTTGCTATCTTACACTCAACCTACTCTCTCTCTCTCTCTCTCCAAACCTCCGAAATTGTTGAGTGTTTTAGTCATATAATAACCCTCTAAAACACCTAGATCAGATTGGAGATCAAGGATCAAAGATTGGACTAGAGAAAGGTATAAAGCCTAAGCCCTTTTGATCTTAAATGATAAGAAAAAATTTGTGTTTATGTGTTTAGAATCTTGCTAAAGGATGTTTTATGATGATCTATGATGATCTATCATAGATCCATAGCATCAAAGTGGGTAAAAAATGATGTTTTTCAAAAACTGTCCAAGAATATAATTTGTGGTCTGACAAGCTAATGTCAGGAGCCACAGATTCTTGTATGTTTATGATTTTTCTTATTTTATGGTTTTGATTCATAGTTTGACATGAGCTCTTTGATCTGGAAGTGGAATCACAGCCATTCCATGTCCAGATTGTGAGTTATTAACGGTCAAAACCCGTTGACCGAGATTGACCGGGTGAATTCTGGGTAACCCAGAAAGCCATGAACAGCGTCTGACAAGTTTTTCTAAGGCCTTGATATGTCAGTTGTTATGTGTTATGTTGATGTTGTGGTAACCAGATTGTAGTGTGTTGTCTGGACTCTAGATCCATGTCATTAGACCCTTCAAAACATCAACAGATCGAACGCAGCAGGTGGTCAAAGTAGGCCATTCGGCCATGACTTGAATTTCTGGAATTTCCAGAAACTGTTAGCATGAACTTTTTTGTGACAACCCCAAAATAGGTCCATTCCATCCAACCCATTCTGAGTCGTCAAATACATGGTACAGAAAACAACTACAACTTTATTACAACAATTGTCGTGCAAAATACAACAACACATATGCTGTGAGTTTGGATACAAATATATACCAAATGTGACTCATGTTCCAACCGTGGACATCACCTCATAATAACACCTTACATAAAGGTATAGTCAAAAACTGTTTTAAAAATTAGAATCTTTGGGAAGTGCTCAAGGAAACCTTCGTACATGGGAGGCCACGCGTCTAGGTTATGATAGATATCATATGGCCACAGAATTATCCTTGGTTGACCCAATAGACCCCAAAGAAAAACGAGAAGATTACTATCATATTCTTCCCAATGGTGAGTCTTCTCTTGACTTATCATTATCTCCACTGTATCTAACTGAGAATTATACTTTAAACAAACACCAAGATTATATAGGTAGTGCTCGTATATATACTCAGCAAGTGGATGAGCACATCCCTGTCTTATGATGACACGAGGTTGTATGTCGTTAGACATCTTGTATGATAGTGGCAAACCACCCTTCCAACGTTGGGTACACCTTACCCTATTGGATTCACCAAATATAACTACTAAATGAACTTTTCTATACTGCTTCGGAGAACATCCACAGCTAGAGATCACCGTTCTATTTCCCCGTTACCCTCGCTCGACCCAGCTACACTCTTATTACCTGAAAGGAATTGTGAAGCAAAAGGGTGAGCACAACTAGCTCAGTAAAGAATATCATGACTAAAGATAATTCAATTATCAATAGCCTTCATCAACAATAAATCAGAGATTTAGAACATATGGTAAATGATAAAAATTTCAACCATAGTTGCAGCGGAACGAGCAATCCATTAGAAGAGTCAAATAGACTATAAAGTCTATTATCTTCTCCATGTTAAAAATCCACCAACAATATTTTATCCATGTAACATCACTCAACAGTTCCTTTCCACAATCATATGAATAACTCATAATCATAATTGTGACTATAAATTTTTCTTCGCACCCAGGACGAAGAATATTTTCATCACCTGTCTTTACCTGAAACATCAAAGATCATGGTTATACCAAATCACAGTTCCTGTTTATAATCATACTAACAAATCCATCTTTGCACTACGGGCCAAAGATATTCATCAACAAACCATCTTTGCACTACGGGCCAAAGATATTCAACAACAGTTCATCTTTGCACTACAGGCCAAAGATATTCATCAACAGGCCATCTTTGCACTACATGCCAAAGATATTCATCAACAATTCATATTTGCACTACAGGCCAAATATATTCATATCTCAAAGAAATATATAATCATTTCAGAATTTATATAAACAATAATTATAACCATGTTGATCAATTCACCTTTGCACTTAAGCTTAAGATATTCAATTATAAATTCAATGGTCATGATCATACCAGTCACAATTCAACTTTGCACTACAGGCCAAAGAGAACCCTAGTCATGATCATACCAATAATCTATCCATCTTTACACTCCAGTGAAAGAGAATTTCAACATCAGGGTTATAAAAATGTTATATATGATGATAAAAATAATATGATCAACATATAGTTTTAATCTCAAGAGTAATATTCGTAACTCATGAATAGTAACCCCGACACAAAAGATAGAAATTCTACAATAAAATTCATACCAATATTTCGGTATAATGATATTGAAAGAATAATATTTCTTAACCTTATAAACAATTTATTTAAATTGTTTACACTTTACTAATTAATGCATTTAATCATCATAAAATGCCAACTCTTAAGATTTCATCACCAATAACCAAAACCCTCATCAAAAATCTGCATATAACTCATATAGGATTCTCAAGCCATAAAATCATATTTTCCAATTTTCTTACTTCACAAACATATTTAATTCATTTACTCATAACTAAACCATTTTCATGAAAAATATCAAATCAGTCCCAAAAATATTTTTTTTCTGAGATTTAGCATAATATAGTCCCATAGTGAACATATATTTTTCTCAGAATTTTTAAAAGTCATTTACTATTTTTCATATGGCCAAAACAGCCGAATATTTAGACATTTATCAAAAATTATACTTTTGTCCAAAATTCTAAAATTCACAGAGTATACTCCTATCATATACATGTACTCCCAATAAAAATTTCATCAATTTTGGAGTTAACCACAAGAAGTTATAAGCGGTTACTTTTAAAATAGTCTTTTCTCATAAAATTCATAACTCTCAATCTATACATCCAAAAATCACCATTTTTGGACACAATCAAGAAAACTCATCAAAATATCATTTCAAATTTTTCCAGAATTTTTGAAGATCAGAAAAATTACGAAACTAAAAATCATAACAACCCTAAAAATCCCTTAATATCCCTTACTATCCCTTACTATCCCTTACTATCCCTTACCTCAAAAGAGCAGTACTTCTGACTGGATATCGAATATGATGCTGAAGGAAACTTGCACTGATGAATAGCAACTCACCAAGTATCTAAAAACTCACAAAATATGCTCAATAATCTAGAGAGAGAAAGAGAGAAAGCTTATGTTTCTGGTGTGATTTTCAATTCTAACTTAGCCCTCTATTTATAGGAAAATTTTGGTAGGTTTGACCTGCAACCTGATGGCTTTACCTGCTACTATTCCCACCCACCACATTTGAAATATAATTCAGCACATTTCTTCACCAACCACAAGTGGGGCCCACCAATTCTAGAATTTTCCACCAAAATGATAAACTCCGAAAATTCAACAATTTCTGAACCAGTCATCTCGTAAAATTCATAATAAATCATACGTTCATTTTTAACGGTTCAAAATTTGTGGACATATACTCAACTTATATATGTATAACATATCCAAAAATTACCACGATCCAACGGTCGGATTAAAAATTATAACCCCCGCAAAATATCTCAAAAACCCTGATTTTTAATACCTCCATTCCGACAAAAATACGGATAAAAATCTCAACATTAACTCCTTCATTTTTAACCACAAAAATATATCCCTCATTTATATCCACATAAAATAAATATTTCCTTATCATATGAATCAATAATTAATTATTCACAAATAATATTACAGAATCACATTTATGACAACCAGGCCGTTCCCAGGAAAGAGGGGGCTTTCCAATAAGAATTTTCCTTACTGGCGCGCAATTAGATGACCAAACCTCTCCTTAGACAGAACTTTCTAGACATTGCCAATAATGTTATCTAATAATACTATTCAAATAATATGAATTATTGATCTGATAATAGAAAATACTGTGCAGCAACAATTATTGAACAACAATAATACAAAATTTCAACGTAGCAATTATTGAATCAATAAAATAAAATATTGAACAGTAATTACTGTAACAATTATTGAGTAGTGCCTTCTTACGTAAGAATCAATAATTTCAAAAATACTATGCAATACCGTGTGCTACTGTGCAATAACGCGTATTACTGTATTTTAACCACCGGGTATTCCAACAGTGTTAACGGTAACAACTACGCCGTTATTTGTAAAAACTCAAATTTGTCGTTTTCTTCACCCGACAGTTATTCGTTATGGGGCCCACAAATAGCTGCGCCGTCGTACGAATATTCCCCGACAGAAAGAATATTCAACGACCAAACGAATATTCCCCGACAACAATGATTATTTTATAACCACTTGCTTATTTTGAAAAAAAATTTACATTTCACCCATAACTTTAAACTTTTATCAATTTAACCATTTACTAAATAGTAATTATAAGAAAAATTGAATACTTTTATTTCATAAAATTCGGGGTCTTACAATCTCCCCTCCTTATGAAATTTCGTCCCCGAAATTTACGTACCTGGTATTTCAAAGAGTTGAGAATACCTTGTTTTCATTTCAGATTCCATCTTCCCTGTCATCATGATTTCTCCATTGCTCATCTCCTGTATTTCAGATGTAATTCTAGAATACAGCTTCAAAACAAGGGTTAATTTAACAAATTAACATATCACATAATATCCCGATATTATGACTGACCAACAAATAAGCTTAGGTAGGACACACTAGCGAAGGATTTACTCATCTCTCCCCTCCTAGTTATATTTCCCGATCTCCGCCAGAGATCATATCCCTAAGCTCTGATACCACCTGTGACAACCCCAAAATAGGTCCATTCCATCCAACCCATTCTGAGTCGTCAAATACATGGTACAGAAAACAACTACAACTTTATTACAACAATTGTCGTGCAAAATACAACAACACATATGCTGTGAGTTTGGATACAAATATATACCAAATGTGACTCATGTTCCAACCGTGGACATCACCTCACAATAACACCTTACATAAAGGTATAGTCAAAAACTGTTTTAGAAATTAGAATCTTTGGGAAGTGCTCAAGGAAACCTTCGTACATGGGAGGCCACGCGTCTAGGTTATGATAGATATCATATGGCCACAGAATTATCCTTGGTTGACCCAATAGACCCCAAAGAAAAACGAGAAGATTACTATCATATTCTTCCCAATGGTGAGTCTTCTCTTGACTTATCATTATCTCCACTGTCTCTAATTGAGAATTATACTTTAAACAAACACCAAGATTATATAGGTAGTGCTCGTATATATACTCAGCAAGTGGATGAGCACATCCCTGTCTTATGATGACACGAGGTTGTATGTCGTTAGACATCTTGTATGATAGTGGCAAACCACCCTTCCAACGTTGGGTACACCTTACCCTATTGGATTCACCAAATATAACTACTAAATGAACTTTTCTATACTGCTTCGGGAGAACATCCACAGCTAGAGACCACCGTTCTATTTCCCCGTTACCCTCGCTCGACCCAGCTACACTCTTATTACCTGAAAGGAATTGTGAAGCAAAAGGGTGAGCACAACTAGCTCAGTAAAGAATATCATGACTAAAGATAATTCAATTATCAATAGCCTTCATCAATAATAAATCAGAGATTTAGAACATATGGTAAATGATAAAAATTTCAACCATAGTTGCAGCGGAACGAGCAATCCATTAGAAGAGTCAAATAGACTATAAAGTCTATTATCTTCTCCATGTTAAAAATCCACCAACAATATTTTATCCATGTAACATCACTCAACAGTTCCTTTCCACAATCATATGAATAACTCATAATCATAATTGTGACTATAAATTTTTCTTCGCACCCAGGACGAAGAATATTTTCATCACCTGTCTTTACCTGAAACATCAAAGATCATGGTTATACCAAATCACAGTTCCTGTTTATAATCATACTAACAAATCCATCTTTGCACTACGGGCCAAAGATATTCATCAACAAACCATCTTTGCACTACGGGCCAAAGATATTCAACAACAGTTCATCTTTGCACTACAGGCCAAAGATATTCATCAACAGGCCATCTTTGCACTACATGCCAAAGATATTCATCAACAATTCATATTTGCACTACAGGCCAAATATATTCATATCTCAAAGAAATATATAATCATTTCAGAATTTATATAAACAATAATTATAACCATGTTGATCAATTCACCTTTGCACTTAAGCTTAAGATATTCAATTATAAATTCAATGGTCATGATCATACCAGTCACAATTCAACTTTGCACTACAGGCCAAAGAGAACCCTAGTCATGATCATACCAATAATCTACCCATCTTTACACTCCAGTGAAAGAGAATTTCAACATCAGGGTTATAAAAATGTTATATATGATGATAAAAATAATATGATCAACATATAGTTTTAATCTCAAGAGTAATATTCGTAACTCATGAATAGTAACCCCGACACAAAAGATAGAAATTCTACAATAAAATTCATACCAATATTTCGGTATAATGATATTGAAAGAATAATATTTCTTAACCTTATAAACAATTTATTTAAATTGTTTACACTTTACTAATTAATGCATTTAATCATCATAAAATGCCAACTCTTAAGATTTCATCATCAATAACCAAAACCCTCATCAAAAATCTGCATATAACTCATATAGGATTCTCAAGCCATAAAATCCTATTTTCTAATTTTCTTACTTCACATAACATATTTAATTCATTTACTCATAACTAAACCATTTTCATGAAAAATACCAAATCAGTTCCAAAAATATTTTTTTTCTGAGATTTAGCATAATATAGTCCTATATTGAACATATATTTTTCTCAGAATTTTTAAAAGTCATTTACTATTTTTCATATGGCAAAAACAGCCGAATATTTAGACATTTATCAAAAATTATACTTTTGTCCAAAATTCTAAAATTCACAGAGTATACTCCTATCATATACATGTACTCCCAATAAAAATTTCATCAATTTTGGAGTTAACCACAAGAAGTTATAAGCGGTTACTTTTAAAATAGTCTTTTCTCATAAAATTCATAACTCTCAATCTATACATCCAAAAATCACTATTTTTGGACACAATCAAGAAAACTCATCAAAATATCATTTCAAATTTTTCCAGAATTTTTGAAGATCAGAAAAATTACGAAACTAAAAATCATAACAACCCTAAAAATCCCTTAATATCCCTTACTATCCCTTACTATCCCTTACTATCCCTTACCTCAAAAGAGCAGTACTTCTGACTGGATATCGAATATGATGCTGAAAGAAACTTGCACTGATGAATAGCAACTCACCAAGTATCTAAAAACTCACAAAATATGCTCAATAATCTAGAGAGAGAAAGAGAGAAAGCTTATGTTTCTGGTGTGATTTTCAATTCTAACTTAGCCCTCTATTTATAGGAAAATTTTGGTAGGTTTGACCTGCAACCTGATGGCTTTACCTGCTACTATTCCCACCTACCACATTTGAAATATAATTCAGCACATTTCTTCACCAACCACAAGTGGGGCCCACCAATTCTAGAATTTTCCACCAAAATGATAAACTCCGAAAATTCAACAATTTCTGAACCAGTCATCTCGTAAAATTCATAATAAATCATACGTTCATTTTTAACGGTTCAAAATTTGTGGACATATACTCAACTTATATATGTATAACATATCCAAATATTACCACGATCCAACGGTCGGATTAAAAATTATAACACCCGCAAAATATCTCAAAAACCCTAATTTTTAATACCTCCATTCCGACAAAAATACGGATAAAAATCTCAACATTAACTCCTTCATTTTTTAACCACAAAAATATATCCCTCATTTATATCCACATAAAATAAATATTTCCTTATCATATGAATCAATAATTAATTATTCACAAATAATATTACAGAATCACATTTATGACAACCAGGCCATTCCCAGGAAAGAGGGGGCTTTCCAATAAGAATTTTTCCTTACTGGCGCGCAATTAAATGACCAAACCTCTCCTTAGACAGAACTTTCTAGACATTGTCAATAATGTTATCTAATAATACTATTCAAATAATATGAATTATTGATCTGATAATAGAAAATACTGTGCAGCAACAATTATTGAACAACAATAATACAAAATTTCAACGTAGCAATTATTGAATCAATAAAATAAAATATTGAACAGTAATTACTGTAACAATTATTGAGTAGTGCCTTCTTACGTAAGAATCAATAATTTCAAAAATACTATGCAATACCGTGTGCTACTGTGCAATAACGCGTATTACTGTATTTTAACCACCGGGTATTCCAACAGTGTTAACGATAACAACTACGCCGTTATTTGTAAAAACTCAAATTTGTCGTTTTCCTTCACCCGACAGTTATTCGTTATGGGGCCCACAAATAGCTGCGCCGTCGTACGAATATTCCCCGACAGAAAGAATATTCAACGACCAAACGAATATTCCCCGACAACAATGATTATTTTATAACCACTTGCTTATTTTGAAAAAAAATTTACATTTCACCCATAACTTTAAACTTTTATCAATTTAACCATTTACTAAATAGTAATTATAAGAAGAATTGAATACTTTTATTTCATAAAATTCGGGGTCTTACATTTTTTACAATGTTTGACCGAGTTACATTTGATTAATGTGTTAGCTATGGACTGAGATAAGGATATGTTATTGTCCCTTGTCATGTGTACTACCTATTTCGACCATGAAAACAACGAACGAATGACCAGAACACCAAATTAATGGGGCTTAAAAGTGGTACCTCGAGACTGTCTGGGTTTCTGGGTAACCCAGAAAACCCAGATGATGTCTGACAGGAACTTTGAGGGCTTGGATCTTCATGGTGCTGTGTGATATGACTTAGATTGTTCTTGATTCTTGTAGAGTTACATAAACACTACAAGATCAAGGTTCTAGCAATCCCAGAAACATGATGAACACAAAATTAAGGTCGGTCAAACGTGACCCCTTGAGCACTAACTGTCAGTGTTCTTGAGGCTCAAGAAGACCAACAGCGACGCTTTGTGTCGCTATAGCCTATAGCGACAGTTTTAATTAATTAATTTTCTGATTTTTCGAAAATTGATTAAAAATAGAAAATAAATTCTTAAAATTACAAAAAATGGTTTTAAAAATTATTTTAAATTATGAAAAATAACTTTTAATAATTTCATATATTTTTTCATTAATGTTTATAATTATTTGAATATTAATGGTATTTAATATTTTTGTCTAATTTTCATTAATAATTTAATATTAATGATAATAGAATTATTTAATTATTATATTAAATAAATGAATTAAAAATGGTTTTATTGATTTAAAAATTATTTTAAAAATGAAAAAAATAATTTAAAAATATTTTAAGTTATAATTAATGACTTTTAATATTTTTATGATAAATTCATTAACATTTAAATATTAATGGTGATGATTTAAAAATAATTTTAATTATTTTAAAAATCATTTAAGTAGAATATTGATGATTTAAAAATATTTTAAGTTATTAATAATAACTTTAATATTTTTACAAGTATGTCATTAATATTTTAATATCATTAAATATTAATGATGATGGAATTAATTAGTATTTAAATCATTTAAAAATAATTATAGTGTTTGAAAAATTATTATAAATTATAATAATTGTTAGAAAATTATTGCAAGCTTACGAAAAATATTATGAATGATATGTGACTTATCTAAAATAATATTGATGTTTTGAGACCGAGTTTAAGTGACAATAAATGTGTAAATTGTCGAATAGGGTGACCAGTACACCGAGATGAGACCGAAGTCTAATAATACCAAACTAGTTAGACTTGATAACTGTATATATAGGTTATAAACACTGATGTGACTGTGGTAATGTATCTAATAGCAGTATTGAATATAAATTACAGTGTTACGTGTTATAAATTATTGTGCTAATTGTGAAACTGATATTATTGATTATAGGTCTTGTGAACGCAATTAAGTATATTGTGTAGCAGTAATCAACGCGGAAGGCAAGTTTCCTTAACTCAACCTTGAGTTATGCTTTTAAATATTATGGTGGTTAATTATTGCTGATTATACCACGTCTGAGAATTATTGTTGATTATTCGAAGTTAGTGCATGTTTATCAATTCAAATTGAATTATTAATTTTGAGAATATGATTGGGGAATAACTGTTATTCGTTATTCACATCCGTAGAAGTTATTATTGATTGCAAACAATACAGTTAAATTATATCTATTGTTTAATCGTTTTGAAATATGTCTTAGCTAATTGTTCTGTCTAGACGAACATTTGTTAGAAAACTCGATAGGCTTGAGAAGATAAGATAAGAGAAGTGATTAGATATTGAAATCATTGTATTTCGTTGTTAAATCAAATTCTGATTTAAAGACTGAGAAGAACAACCTTTTATATAAATGTAACATATTTGGTCGTATATTCGGCTATTGTGCACGTTTTGAGTATTATGCATAATATAGGGTACAAGGAGTTGGCCGCTCTAAGCACTTGCAGAGGGGTATAATTTAATCTTTATAGTTATCTGACACACCTGGGTATATCAAAGTAAATCTTTGATAGTTACTCGAGAAGAGAAGTTCTAGACCCTTTGTGATCACTCAGTATAAATTCTGGAAAATATTTCCATCTTGTTATTTGGGTATAACAAAGTAAATCTTTGATAGTTACTCGAGAATAGAATTTCAAGATCACTTAAGATCATTCAGTATAAACTCTGGAGAATATTTCAAAATTGTTATTCAATAGAATGTCGTAGAAACTTGAAAGCATTGTATTCCTTCATTATTGTGTTGTATAGGTTGCGAGAAGATTGGTTAAAGAAAAATAAATTGTTCAGTTATTTCAAAGTTCCCCGAACTTTGGTGTCATTCTATCCAAATAGATAGTCTATTGTTCTGATTCTTATACATTCATTGTATATCTTAACTTGCGGGGCAAATTTGTTGCGCACAATTGCTAAATAAAATATTTCAGCTAGGAACGAAGAGGCCAGCGGGTCTGTGAAGATCAAAGGCAAAGGCATAATGCTAGAGTAGTATATGATGAACATTATTAATATGTTATATTTATAAACCCTTTTTGTATATCTAAAGGGTATGTTTGTAATATGAAGGTTAGATAACCTGGGATAAATGTATTAACTATATCAGTTAATGTGGTGTAAATTTATATTCATAATTAAATAGGTAGTAATATGTTATTTATATTGTGGATCGTGAGCACCAAACTCGGGAGTCAGGTAACCCGAATTTGGGGGCGTCATAGTATCACTATAATAAGTGATTAAAACCTTATTAATTGGTTAAATGTTAATTGAAAGAATAACAATTTAAATGTAAAATAGTTTAAACAATGTAAATGTTTAGTATACGCATAGAATGGACGTACTTGGCCTATATGAGAAACTATAGCTTAGACGTTAGTACAATGATGTTAGAGTATGACGTATAAACGTCAAAAAGTCGTAACGAATGCTAATGAACTTAACGAATATCATGAGTTTAATAATTCGGATAACATACATTGGAATAAGGAAGTTAATGTATAACATATGTGAAGTCTATTTGTGCCTAATTTGTCACGCCCCCAAATCCGGATGTAAGACCCCAACTGTTATGAATAAAGATTTAATTTTCTCGAAATATCATTTTGAGTATTAAGGTGTGGATTTGATATAATGTTATAGTTGTGGGTAATATTTATAAATTTTGCAAAGTAAGCAAGTTGTCATAAAATATTCGTTTGGTCGAGAAATATTCGTTTTATCAGGGAATATTCGTACGACGGCACAATCATTGGTGGACCCCACAACGGAATTACTGTAGGAGTTAGAAAACGACAGAAATATCTTTTTATAAAAATAACGGCGAAAGATTTACAGGTAACTATTGAAATACCCGATGATAAAAGTACAGTAATACGCGTGGATGCATAGTAGCGCACGGTATTGTACAGTATCTTTGATTATTGATGCTTACGTGAGAAGTCACTCAGTTTTATTCAATTATTGCCACAGTAATTGCTGCATAGTATCTCATGTTATTGATTCAATTATTGTCACAATATTTTATATTATTAAATCAATAATTGAGACGACAAAATTATTTTTATTATTATTTGCATTATTGACAATCTCTAGAAAGTTCTATCGAGTAAAGAGGTTTGGTCACCTAATTACGCGTCAATAGAGAGGAATCCTTATCGGAAAGTCCCATCTTTCCTGAGAATGATTTGGTTGTTAATATTGTGAGTTATAATATTAATGATGAATGTTATTAAAAATATGTTTTGTAAAGCCAAGTGAGTTGGGATAAATAGAGAGGATTTTTATGAAGTATTTGTAATAAATTTGGCTTATTATATGGACCCCCACTTACCCATTTTTCAAAATCGTCGGGAGAAAGTTATCTCAATTTTTATTTTATATATATATATATATATATATATATTATAAGTTTTATTTTTTATGTAAAATAGAATATATTATATTTTATTATGCATAGTGTTTGTATAATGTCTGCATTGTAAAAATAAGAAAATTTTCTGTAGAATTTTCTGCGCCCGTGAAGTTGCCACTGTGCAGTCCGTGATTATTTTCCTAAATAGTATCATGTCATTCTCCTATAAATAGGATGCTTAGTATAGAAATGAAAATCACACCAGAATCAGAGAATTCTTCTTCTATAATATTGAGCGAATTTCTTTTGAGTTTAAGGAAGCTTTGAGTGTAAAAAATAGTGAAAGTTTTCTTCAAGAATATATCCGCTATACCAGTCAGAAATACTCTTCTTTTGAGGTAAGGGGTATTATTTATTTCATATTCGCTTACGATATTATCTTTCGTATTCGTAAGGAATTTTATTTTCGTTCAATATTCGTAATGAATATCATTTTCATTCAATATCCGTAAGGGATATTATCTTCATTTAATATTCGTAGGAATATTATTTTCGTTCAACAGTTATAAGGGGTATTATTTATTTCATATTCGCTTACGATATTATTTTTCGTATTCGTAAGAAATTTTATTTTCGTTCAATATTCGTAAGGAATATTATTTTCGTTCAATATTCGTAAGGAATATTATCTTCGTTCAATATTCGTAAGGAATATTATTTTCGTTCAACAGTTGTAAGGGATATTATTTTTGTTTAATATTCGTAAGAAATAATATTTTCTTCCATACTCTGTAGTATGTAAGTAATATTATTTCGTTTCAGATTCCGAATTCTACACTTATTTTGTTAAGTATTGCTTCTATACTCCTTGAAATTAGTAGAATATCCTTGAAATTTGTGCTTCATCTAGTATCGTTTCACAATGATATTTTTCTGAACATTCTTGTTAAAGTTTAATCTTTTCATGCCGGAATACTATTCACGAAATACTATTCACGGGGTACTATTCACTCGGGATACTATTCACGACAAAAAATTTATTCTTTTCTAACCAAATTATATTTGATACGTGAATATTATTCTTAAATTTTACTCCACAAAACAGTTATCATATTGACAATTTGGATATTTTTAAACTCTGGATAAATTAAAAATCTTTAAAATTTATCCTTGATTTCATTTGATTGATGCTCTTATTATTGTCATCATCATCATGTTTATATCGTGATGAAAGTCATCTTTAGGTCGTAGTGCACAGATGGACTGTTGATTGGTATGATTATGATCAGGGATTATTCGGTATAATCATGACATGTAATGTTACAAATAATGTGGTAAAAGTCCTCATTGGCCCGTAGTGCATTGATGGACAGTTGTCGGTATGATCATGACCATGGGTTCTCTTTGGCCAAGGGTGCAAAGATAAATTATTGATTGGCATGATCATGACCACTGGTGATACTAATAAATATCCTTGGCCCGTAGTGCATGGATAATTCAATGATGTGGATCCTCCTCTGGATCAGTCCCAGGCTCATGCTCCTGACCAACAACTGTGATCAACGGAGATGGCTCCCTCTGAATCAACTGCTCCCTAACAACATGAATGTTTCGGGGTTCCTCCTCCCCAGCTCGACTAGCTCCTCTAATATCTGACATCCTGACAACATAATTTTAAGTTTTTGTTACTAAGTCATTCTAGTGAGCACATACTTAAACACATAAGCACATAAAGTCTTTTATTATCTTTAATGAATTAAGAATTCATCTCTTAGAACTCGATAAGAGTTTTCCTTCACTATGTTCTTCATATAAGTCCATGTTCAAATTGTCGACCGAAAAGAACAAATTCTGAGAAATAAAGTAATACCTTCTGTTAAGGTAATTTGGAGGAACCACAACGCTGAAGAACTAATACTTGACAACCTAGTTAATACCAGTCATATAACCTAGTTCATAGTTCAAGTTGCGGCTTGAATTTTTTTTAACAAAATTGGCTAGGCAGACTACCCCCCGCGCCGCAGCGCCACAATGCCATATACCAAGCCGCAGCGCCACGGCGCCGCAACACGAAGCCTTAGTGCCAAAGTGGCACCGCAGCGCCACTCTCCAGAAAGTTCAGAAATGAAAATTTTAAAGTGTTTAAGTCCATGAATGTGATGTTATCTTAATGTAATGAACATAAAATTATGTTATAAGTATAATGAGATGTTAAAATAGATACTTAACATGTAAATAACATAATTACATGTGGATTGAATTATTGATTACATAATTAGCTTGTTAATTATGAGGTGTAAATTATGTGACAATGAATGTGATAAATTGACAAGTATAGTCATGAATTCGAGATTAGACAAAGAATAACTTATGTTGTTTAGTACGTTATTATTGACTGGTATTGTGAACATAATTGATAAGTAGGATTTAAATCAAAGAATGAGTTAATTAAGTATAATCTACGCACGAGGCAAGTTTTCTAACCCTACTTGTTATCGTTATATAAGTTGATTAATTCACCTTTCTACGTTGAGCAAGTTCTCATTATTATTGATCAAGTCTGTTTTGTATATTAAAGTTTATTAATCTTTCAAGCATGATGTTGTTATATAATATTTATTCCATTGTATACATTTGGAGATTCTATTCAAGTTAAGTTATCAATTATTGTTAAACCTTGTTAGACTAACGAACCCTTATTGATTCGACTAGTCCATAGTTGATGAGCGTTCTAAATTTCAGAACCCTTGATGAATTATCTAAACCAAACTTCCGTTGGTGCGGACTCCGATGTCAAACTGAGATTAACAACCCTTTAATAGGGGATTATTTACGCTTTAGCGTTAAGATATTGTGCTCAGTATGGTACTAAGGGTTGATCCCCCTAAGTACGAGAAGAAAGGTCTATAGTCTTATGACTGTTAAAGGTTTCAAGTATAACCCTTGACAACCTAGGACATAGTTCAAGGTCTTATGACCCTCAAAAATTTCTTTTGATTCTTGTTATTCATTCTTGATTCAAAAGTTGAGCTTTTATATTCGAAGTTATTATTTTTCTCGCATGTTATTATTCATTGTTATATTGTTATACTTGTGGGCAATCGTGCTCACTCTTGCGTAATAATAACATTGAAGTTAAGAATGAAAGAGCAGACAAACCTTCCACTAGTAAAGGCAAGGGCAAGCTTAGCAAGTAATGAAGATTGATTATTTATGTGGTTATGTAATGATAATTAGAATTGATGTTACTTAAGACTTATTTGTTTATGTTTCTGCATAGATGATTTAAGGTTAGAGTAACCTGAGATTTATTTATTATGTAGTTGATGTAACCCCATAAGGGGAGATTTATTATTATTTCTATCTATTGCATGGTTTGCATTTATTTATGGGTAGATAGATGGATGATGTTTGTATAGTGAACACCAAATCCTGTGAAAATGGAAGTACCGGATTTGGGGGTGTCACAAGATTGCTATATTTTTAGGGAAGTCTTCTGCTTTACTTTTTTATATTTCAGCCATTGAAGACAATGTCTAGTTTAAGTTTGGGGGCATTTTAGTGTCTTATTGCATATAGTTAGTTATTTACATTGTAGTTCGTATAGTTACATTTAGTTTTTGCATTCAGTTTCTTGAAATAATTTTTTTTTTGAAAAATTGAAAAATTAGTAGTTAGTTTACTATGTTTATATAGCATTTAGTACATCTTGCATGAGTCCAGCTGTTTGATATTTACAGTTTGTTGTGGCCAATGATGAGATTAGAATTGGGTAGACAAGTATAGTACTGACTATTAGAGCTTTGATGTGATTTCTTGTTCTGAATTGAGTCTTTTTTTGTTTGAAACTTGTATAATAAGGATAGCACAGTAAAAACAACTTGTTAATTAATTGAGTTTAAATTGATACATAATGGGATTCTAAAGGAAAATACTAGTTTGAATGAAAGAATGACAAGAATAAGTAGTAATGGCTAAAGTTATACAAGAACCTAAGTTTGGGGAAATATTTGGGGTATATAAGCTATAAAAAAAAGAAAAAAAAGTATGAATAAACACTGTGGTGTGCATGTCTAGTTTTGTGGCATTTGTTACTTGAGTAGGTAAGCCCGAGGGGATTGTCTTTACACCTAGCGCCCTAAGGTCTTAATGGTATGGGAGTCGTTGGTCAAAATCTCATTAAGGTAGCATTGAAAAGCCTAAGGGAATAAGACATTGCATAGCTATGTGTATATAAACCAAAAAAAATTGAATAAAACAGGAAATAAGAGCAAAAAGCCTCCGTAGATGAAAAATAAAGCATAAGTATCCCATGTTGACCCTCGATATTGGTAATTATTTGATTTTAGTTGGATTTAGCTTGTTTTTGAATTTCTTGAGTTTACACTGTATGATGCCTTCGAAGAGACTTGTTATGTGTTAAATTTGATTTTATGTCAGTTAACATTGTTGTGGAGCACATACGCACTATATTAGTGATAACAGTATAAGATTTGATGATTGATTGGGAAGTTAATGATTTGTTTTGATAAGATGTATTATCATGTTTACTTGATTTTTCTAAGGTCGGTTGAATACACTTGTTTCTGTCATTACTGCTGGATTCGTAGGCATGTAGATTAGTTGCATTGCATAGCATTGTTGTTTTGTGCTTTTGCTTGAGGACAAGCAAAGGTTTAAGTTTGGGGGTATTTGATAAGTAGGTTTTATACTTACTTATCCGGTATCTGTTACTTGAATTAGTTGCTTAATCTTATGTTTCTTAGTTATTTTTCATACATTTATGTTATTTTGTAGGCTATGACATAACATTGGCATAAAGAAGCAAGGAAAAGCAATTCGGACATCTTTTGGACTAAAATATGCAAGCAAATATAAGAAGGAAAGATTGCAGGGCTTTTAACACCAAGTTAGATGCATGTTCTTGGCTTGAAACTTGGATTATACTGTAGAGCTTCTTCTTAGCTTTTCAGAATATCTTGAATCATCCCAATCGGAGTTCGGATGCGAGAGTTATGGCCTTTTTATCAACGAAGATCAAAGCTAAGAGTTCTCATGTTTTCAATTTACATAGCATCTACTTCAAGCCCAATTTCGACCTTGATCCAATCAGAATTTGTCAATTCTTAAAGAATGAAAGTTGTAGATCTCGTCAATATCTTCGATTTGATAGGTGGCGGGCCTCGTAACTCCCGGATCAAAAGTTATTGCTGTTTTAGTAGAGGACACTGCAGCAGAAAAAACACCCCCGGCCCGCCAGGGCGGGCTTTCCCTGCACAAAACCCCTGCCGGGACGGGCCCTTTATACCTTATACCCCCCGCCGGGCCGGGGGTACGGCCAGAAAACTTGGTTTTTTGTCTAAATTTAAGTTCGAGAAGGATTGTTTCGATCCAATTGACTCAAGGACTTCCAAAAGGAATTAAAGACATATAAAGAGACTTATAAAAAGAGGAGAATGAGAGGTATTAGAGGAGAGAATGAGGATTCCATTAGATTAGAGTAGAGTAGATTAGATCAAAACCCTAGTTCTAATGAGTTTTGGAGATTGAAGCAACTTGAAGACCATTGAAGATTTAAAGTAGGAGCGAGGAAAGAGCATCAAATCTACAGACAATAGATTCTACCTTCATCTTCTTCTATCTTTGTCTTTTAATGTATATTCAAGTGTGGATTCTTAGTTTTAATTCAATAATCATGAACTAATTCTTTGTTTGAGATTACAATGGATCTTATTGTGTAGTTTATTTTAATATGTTTCACTATCAATTATTATGTTCTATTATGAGAATTGTCTATTGTGATTTGGACTGAATTGTTTAATTGGTTGGCCATCAATTACCGTGATAATCTATATGAACTCGAGAGATGAAGTATAGATTTAGATCTGATCATGATAGCATGTGTTTGTGATTTCTGCATAAATGAAATTCATGATTCATGTTTAGGATAGAGATATGCCTTTACGCCATATGTAATCTTATAGAGAACTTGTGCTTTAAATCTTTTTTAATTGTAATTCACATAGACATATAGTGGATTAATTAATTAGGGTGTCTTGCTTAATTCTATCATCTGCGAATTTAAGTGAGTATGGGTATTATGCATCGAGAGCTGGTTTTATCTGCTTTAGTGTTCTTGATTAGCAATTCATGATAGAAAATAATTGATGAGAAGTGTGTTAACTTAAATGAAGCAATAAGTGAAGTTGTGATCTTAAATCTCCGTAATCTGATTTTTAATTAATGGTAATTAGAATTAGTTTAGTTAAATAATTTAATTTATAATATTAAATTCATTCGTTTAAATAAGATTGAGTTGGTTATGGGTTAGTACTTGGTGATTTTTATTAAACAATTCCTCGTGGGAACGATACTCTACTTTCACTGTATTACTTGTTGACCACGTATACTTGCGTGTTGTGCGTAACTAGATTTTAACCAACACAAACACATCAAGTCAACCCAACCTAACTGGATATTTTGGGTTGAGGACCTATTTTATGTGATTTAGGGTAGGCAAAGTTTGGGGATATATTATGAGAAACAAATATAGGCCCAAACGACCAAACTCGATAGTTACTTTAATTCAACCCACATATGTTAAAATCATTCCAAATCTATTATCAAGAGGTGGGACTAGGATCTCTCCACTTCAAATGAAATGGAGTCTCCATTCTTTGTATATTTCTATTATCATCATCTCTCTCCCATTATCATGATGTCACATTTCAATATATTTTAAATCTGAATCATGAAATGGAGAGGATCTGAGGAGAGAAAGCGAGTACAAGGAGAGAAGGAACCCGTGAGATCACTTGATGTCTTAGTCATGAAGTCCTGATGTAGTGGGATAATTTGGATTGTTATAACCTCTAGAAGATGGTTTATATGTAGATAGAGAGATAGAAATGGGTATATTTAGAGAGAGATGATTGCATCAATGGATATTGATAGAATATATGTAATTATTCTTATTATTATTGTAAATATTTTATATTTAATTTAAGAGATTATTCTGTTGTAAAGTCAAACTGTTTCCTTATTTTTAGCCTAACTTGTAGGCATAATATTTGTCTATACTCTGTATTTATTACCAACGGATGAATGAGAAAAGATCAAGGGATTATATTCTTTTATGGTATCAGAGCTCTAGTTTTCTTCTTCCCTACCTTCTGCCATCTTCTTCTTCCCTGTATCAATGGCTGACTCAAAAATCCATCCCGCTACCACTGTCACCAATATCAAAACAGCCATCCCCATCACTCTCGATCTCGAAAGCGGCCAATACAACAACTGGGCAACTCTCTTCAAGCTCCATGCCCGCGCCAACCGCGTCCTTGACAACATCATCCCTCCTACGGAAGCTGCGTCGCCAAAACGGATGCCGAAATAGCGACTTGGAAGAGAATCGATGCCATTGTCACGCAATGGATTTATAGCACGGTTTCTTTGGATATTCTCAACAATATCATTGATCCGGATGATGAAGCAAAAGATGCTTGGAACCGTGTAGCAGATTTGTTCCAAGACAACAAAAATACAAGGGTCGTTCACCTTGAAACCCAATTCACCAACACTCACCTTCGAGACTTCCCCAATGTTGCTGCATATTGCCAGTGACTTAAAGTGTTGGCTAATCAATTGGCCAACGTGGGAGCAAAAGTATCCGACGAGTGCATGGTTCTCAAAATGATTTATGGCTTGGCAGAAGCTCTCTATCCCTTCACCAAACTTCGGGGCCCACCACCTTCAGCTTTACCTTCTGCTTTTCCTGTTATTTCTTCTGATTTGTGGCATTCTCGTTTAGGGCACCTTGAAAATGCCGTTTTGAATTCTCTTCGTAGTAGCAATTTTATTAAATATAATAAGGCTCGCAATTCTTTTTGTGAATCTTGCCCTCTTAGAAAACACATTAAGTTGTCATTTAATGATTCTCGTTCTTTTACTATTATGCCATTTGATATAATTCACAGTGACTTATGGACATCTCCTATATTAAGTTCATCCGGTCATCGTTACTATGCTCTTTTTCTTGATAATTATAGTAATTTCTTGTGGACTTTTCCTATGTCTAGAAAATCACAAGTTTATTCCATTTTTTTTTATCATTTAGAGCATATATCAAAACTTAATTCGAAAGAGAAATTAAACAATTTCAATGTGATAATGGTCGCGAGTATAACAATGGTCCCTTTTGGAAATTTTGTGAATTAAATGGCATGTATTTTCGCTTCTCATGTCCCCATACCTCTCCTTAAAATAGTAAAGCCGAACGAAAAATAAAAACTATCAATAACATGATTCGTACTTTACTTGCTCATGCTTCCATGTCACCCTCCTTTTGGCCTCATGCTCTCGAAATAGCAACATACCTTCTCAATATTCTTCCTTCAAAGACATTAGGCTACTACTCTCCTACTCAAATTCTTTATTGAAAAACTCCAGATTATACCCATCTTCGAGTTTTTGGATGTTTGTGTTACCCTTTATTTCCTTCCACCATCATCAATAAATTACACGCCCATTCCACTCCATGTGTCTTCTTAGGCTATCCGTCAAACCATCGAGGTTATAAATGCTATGATATTTCGAATCGAAAAATTATTATTTCCCGACATGTTCTTTTTGATGAATCTAAATTTCCTTTCTCGACACTTCATACTCCCTCTCCTACCTTCTATAAATTTGTAGATGATGGTTTGCATCCCCAAATCCTTCATCAATTGCATGCACCTACCTCATTAGATCTGCAGACTCAGCCGCCCACTTCACCTGCTGAGCCTCCCTCTTCACCCACACAAACATCCCCTCTTCCTCCCCAGCCCGCGTTGCAACACACCCTACTCCCCAGCCCACTCGCTCCCTTTTTTCCACTGCCACGCCAACCACAACATCTATTCAACCCAGTCCAATTTCCACTACATCCATTCAACCTCCTCCTCCAGCCCGTCGAATGGGAACTAGGAGTCAGCATGGTATACACAAGCCCAACCCTAAATACCATAACTTAAGTGCCCTCTCGACCACTATCTCTATCTCTCCTATACCCCGCAACCCCGTGAGTGCACTTAATGACCCGAATTGGAAATTGGCCATGCAGGATGAATATGATGCTCTTATTAAAAATAAGACGTGGGAATTAGTACCTCGTCCATCTGATGTTAATGTTATTCGTTCAATGTGGATTTTTAGACATAAAAAGAAATTTGATGGTTCTTTTGAGAGGCATAAAGCCCGTCTTGTAGGTGATGGCAGGTCTCAACAAGCTGGAGTGGACTGTGATGAGACGTTCAGCCCGATTGTTAAATCGACCACTATTCGTACTGTTTTGAGCATTATATTATCAAAATCTTGGGTAATTCATCAGTTGGATGTTAAAAATGTGTTTCTTCATGGTAATCTAACTGAAACTGTTTATATGTATCAGCCTTTGGGTTTCAAGGATGAAGTTCATCTTGACTATGTCTGCTTGTTGAAGAAATCACTCTGTGGTCTTAAGTAAGCCCCTCGTGCCTGGTATCAACGCTTTGCAGACTATGTGGCCACTATTGGTTTCTCTCACAGTGTGTTAGATCATTCCTTGTTCATCTACAAAAATGGATCTGACATTGCTTATATTTTATTATATGTTGATGATATAATTCTCACGGCCTCCTCCGATGCTCTTCGATTATCTATCATGTCTCTTCTCAGTTCCGAGTTCGTAATGAAGGATTTGGGACAGTTGAGTTATTTTTTGGGTATTGCAGTCACCCGGACTGTCCATGGCCTTTTTCTCTCA
This sequence comes from Panax notoginseng, assembly GCA_016801055.1. Classification (NCBI taxonomy): domain Eukaryota; kingdom Viridiplantae; phylum Streptophyta; class Magnoliopsida; order Apiales; family Araliaceae; genus Panax; species Panax notoginseng. Next base: position 204,653,660 of record CM029017.1, read on the forward strand.
CAGACAAAATATGTCTAGTAAATACTTGAAAGAGCAGGTATGGCAGGTTGCAAGCCATGTCCCACACCTATTGACACAAAGGGGAAACTCAGTGTTTCTACTGGCAAGCCTTATGAGGACCCAACTAAATATCACCGTCTAGCTGGTGCTTTACAATATCTTACTTTTACTAGGCCAGATATCTCCTATGCGGTTCAACAGGTATGCTTACATATGCATGAACCGAAAGTCGAGCACATGGATGCTCTCAAGCGTATACTACGCTATATTCACGGAACGATTAATTATGGTTTGTATCTGTATAAGTCTAAACTTGACTCTCTCCTTTCTTATATGGATGCTGATTGGGGTGGCTGTCCTGACACGCGTCGCTCTACCTCTGGTTATTATATATTCATCGGAGACAACCTGATTTCATGGTCCTCTAAATGGCAACCAACACACTACTACAAAACAGTAAATAGACAATGCAGAAAAAACGTTGTGGTTTCAGTCATAAAAACGTCGTGGTTAAGGGTGTTGTCTATTTGACACCCTTACACAACGTTTTTAAAACGTTGTAGTTAAGCTCAATACACAACGTTTTTTAGGAAAAAACGTTGTAGATTTGTTTTTCAAAAATTAGCAAATGCTTAAAAACGTTGTAGAAGATATGGTTCCACAACGTTTTTTGGATAAAAATGTTGTTGTTTAGTATATCAGACAACGTTTTTTAAATGTTGTAGATAAAAAAAAATTAAAAAAAAAGATGTGGTTCACCTACATTACCAATGCACCTACAATATACTAATGGCATGATATATAGCCAAAATGTATCAACCATTCAAAATACATCCCAATAATACCATTCGTTTACAGTTTCAAATTACTACATCCACAAAACCAATGTCTGCTATAATACAATTAATGTCTAATCTTGCGCAATACAAAAGATCTACTAATTGTCTTTCCGTCCATGCCATGATAAACATAGCCTGCAATTAGAAATCAGTCCAATGAGTAAATAATAGAAAATCCCAGTTTCATGAGCAAAGACAATGTTATTAGCTCTGGTCTAGTAAAATAATGTATAAAGGGTTAATAAGAAATTCACTAGTGATCTTAATAGGACAAAATTTAACAACTCACACCTGGAACTCTGCATTTGGATCCTTAACCAGCACTAGAAGTAGAGCAAGGCAGATTTTAGCAGCTATGGCCCATGCATCCCTGCAGTGCATGACAACACAGATTAAGGTCAAACAAATAAGTGCTTCACAACATTTTATGAAAGGCAACTCAACTTACCACATATGATGCTGATGTGTTCAAAATTGAAATAATTCACTTGTTGAGCTGCTGAATAACAAAACATGTGTTGGCCTATCTTTGCAAACATTACATTTTTAAGTGGAAACTTGGTAAACATGTAAAAAATAACTCAAAATAAAATTGCAAAAATAATTGACAAAAATAACAAATGAAATGGCTGAAAACTAAAGATACACAATACAGACAACAGACATTCAACAATTTGATGTATATCAATAAAAATAAAAAGAACAAATTATAATATACTCTATTGAACTGCATGGTGCATCATAATATTTTTGTTCTTTATAAAGAACAAAAATATTATAATATACTCTATTGATTGCCAGTTTCCAGTTACATATTTATGTTCTTTGTTTCAGACACCAAATCCTGCATGGCATTGATAGACTACTTTCCAGCGAAAGATTTTTTGCCTCTTCCCTGGATAAAAAGAAAACTGGGGACTCTTTAGAAAGATTAATGAATGGAAGCATGAAGAATGGGGCATTACAGATATTTGAGAATGGGACTTCTGGTATATGTTGTGTATAGATACAAAAATATGCTTAATAGTTACTGTGTGGCATATTAGTTGAGCTTGAGATGAGCTTCTCATGAACCAGCCACTTTCTAGATCAAGTGAATTCAGTATATAGACAGTGTCAAGCAAATTATGGCAACTAGAACAACAAATTCCTTGGGATTACTAACTCAACTAATTGAGCCTATACAGATGAGCACAACTTGGCTATAATTGCACTTTCCTTCATATATACAAGTTCTCATATGCTGAAAAATAAAGAGAAACTTGTTTTGGGGAAACAAGTAAGAAGGTAAGAAGAAAATTATAAGTGACTGTAAGCTACATTTACCTCAGCAAAGGATGTCAAGAAGCAGGTGTACGGTCTCAGATACTTGATGTGTTGTATCACCCCAACCTTTCTCAAAGCCCATCCCTTCCAATCACTGTATGATTTAAGTCCCAAAACACAATTGACAATCCTTGCAGATTTCCCTCCCTGGAAAATTATACATGTAACATGATGTTATTAGACATAATATTGTTCTACAAAATAGCATCCCCGAAGTGGATTAACAAAATTTACTCTAAACAACTCTAAAAGTCTGTATAAATCAGCAACAGAAACTTGCAATTGCATAGTATAATTTTTTAAACTCTGTCTCTAATTTTTGCTACTACAATGCCTACCTGTTCCAAATCAGATGCTTCAAAAGTAGGAAATCCAATCTCTTGCACAGATACAAGGAAGTTTCTCACGTTTTCGAAATCATGTCCACATTGGACAGACATCAACCCCCATATTTGATGTTACCATCTTACAGAGAAACCTGTATTTTTAATAATTAGACACCCGGGCGTAAGCTAACTTTACTGCAACCAAAATATTTCCTAGAGCACCAGCTTACTAAACTAGTCGGAATATAACATAACTTAATTAACATAAAGAGGAATAAGTATAAGATCACAACTATTACCATAAAACCAAACTCAGAAGCCTGCCAGTCTGTTACCCAGCGTTGATCCCCTCTAAATCTCTAATCAAAGGTGAATCCCATATTCTCTTTATGACCTCAGCTCGTCATAACGCAATTTCTCCAGTACCAATAAACTTCACTAGAGCATCTGAAAGTGGAATTGGGGCCAAAATCCCGGAATTACCACCCTTCTGCCGCTTCTCCTTTCTCTTTGGTTCGTCTTGATCTGTAATTAAAAGAATAAGGAGAAAAGTTCCTTAACAAATTAAACAGGATATACAGGAATCCTTTTTATAGAATAGTGTGTGTACACATACACACACACACTCTCTTTTCAGCAAATAACATCTTAATATATCAGGCAGATAGATAGCGAACCACTAGGTCAACCCCTGTTGTGACGACCCCAAAATAGGTTCATTCCATCCAACCTATTCTGAGTCGCCAAATACATGGTACAGAAAACAACTATAACTTTATTACAACAATTATCGTGCAAAATACAACAACATAAATGCTGTGAGTTTGGATACAAATATATACCAAATGTGACTCATGTCCCAACCGTGGACAGCACCTCACAATGACACCTTACATAAATGTATAGTCAAAAACTGTTTTAGAAATTAAAATATTTGGGAAGTGCTCAAGGAAACCTTCGTACATGGGAGGCCATGCGTCTAGGTTATGATAGATATCATATGGCCACAGAATTATCCTTGGTTGACCCAATAGACCCCAAAGAAAAACGAGAAGATTACTATCATATTCTTCCCAATGGTGAGTCTTCTCTTGACTTATCATTATCTCCACTGTCTTTAATAGTGAATTATACTTCAAACAAACACCAAGATTATATAGGTAGTGCTAGTAGATATACTCAGCAAGTGGATGAGCACAACCCTGTCTTATGATGACACGAGGTTGTATGTCATTAAACATATTGTATGATAGTGACAAAACACCCTTTCAACGTTGGGTTCGCCTCACCCTATTTTCTTCACCAAATATAACTACTAAATGATGACCACCATTCTATTCCCTTGTTACCCCCGCTCGACCCAGCTACACTCTTATTACCTGAAAGGAATTGTGAAACAAAAGGGTGAGCACAACTAACCCAGTAAAGAATATCATGACTAAAGATAATTAAATTATCAATAGCCTTCATCAGTAATAAATCGGAGATTTAGAACATATGGTAAATGATAAAACTTTTCAGCCATAGTTGCAGCGAAACGAGCAATCCATTAGAAGAGTCAAATAGACAATAAAATCTATTATCTTCTCCATGTTAAAAGTCCACCAACAATGTTTTATCCCTGTAACATCAATCAACAATTCCTGTCCACAATCACGTGTATAACTCATAATCGTAATTGTAGTTCTAAATTCCTTTTCTCATCCAGGACAAAGATAATTTTCATCACTTGAAACATCAAAGATCATGGTTATACCAAATCATAGTTCTTGTTTATAATCATACTAACAATTTCATCTTTGCACTACGGCCAAAGATATTCATCAACAGACCATCTTTGCACTACAAGCCAAAGATATTCAACAACAGGTCATCTTTGCACTACGGGCCAAAGATATTCATCAATAATTCATCTTTGCACTACAGGGCAAAGATATTCCTCAATAGTTCATATTTGCACTACAGGCCAAATACATTTATATCTCAAAGAAATATATAATCATTTCAGAATTTATATAAACAATAATTATAACCATGTTAATCAATTCATCTTTACCAGCTAAAAATATTCAATTATAAATTCAATGGTCATGATCATACCAGTTAACAATTCATCTTTGCACTACAGGCCAAAGATATTCTTCAGTCACGATCATACCAATAATTTACCCATCTTTACACTCAAGTGAAAGAGAAATTCAACATCAGGGTTATAAAAATATTATATATGATAATAAAAATAATATGATCAAAATATGGATTTAATTTCAGGAGTAATATTCATAAATCAACTATAATTTGGTCAGAAAAAGAAACCAATTTTGTCGTAAATAGTACCCGTGAATAGTAACTCGTGAATAGTAACTCGTAAATAGTAACTCGTGAATAGTACTCCGTATTCGTACATAGTACCGTATACATAAATAATATCATATACGTAAATAGTACCGTATACGTGAATAGTGTTGTATACGTGAATAGTAATCCCGACTCAAAGAGGTAAAAATTTCACAATAAAATTCATTCCAATATTTCAGTATAATGATATTGAAAGAATAACCTCATTATGAAGAATATAGCATCCCTTAATATCCCTTACTATCTCTTACCTCAAAAGAGCAGTACTTCTGACTGGATATCGGATATGACGCTGAAGAAAACTTGCACTGATGAATAGCAACTCACCAAGTATCTAAATACTCACAAAATACACTCGATAATCTAGAGAGAAAAAGAGAGAGAACTTATGAATTCTGGTGTAATTTTCAATTCTAACTTAGCCCTCTATTTATAGGAAAATGTTAGCATGCCGAAGCAGACTTAACCTGCAACCTGATGGCTTTACATGCTACTATTCCCACCCACCATATTTGAATAAAAATCTCAGCACATTTCTTCACCAACCAAGACTGGGGCCCATCAATTCTAGAATTTTCTATCAAAATGATAAATTCCGAAACTTCAACAATTTCTAAACCAGTCATCTCTTAAAATTCATAACAAATCATACGTTCATTTTTAACAGTTCAAAATTTGTGGACATATACTCAACTTATATATGTATAACATATCCAAAAATCACAACGATCCAACGGTCGGATTAAAAATTATAACCCCCGCAAAATACCTCAAAAACCCTAATTTTTAATACCTTTATTCTGACAAAAATACTGATAAAAACCTAAATATTAACTCCTTCATTTTTAACCACAAAAATACATCCCTCATTTATATCCACATAAAATAAATATTTCCTTGTTATATGAATCAATAATTAATTATTCACAAATAATATTACAGAATCATATTTATGACAATCAGGCCGTTCCCAGGAAAGAGGGGGCTTTCCGATAAGAATTTCTCCTTACTGGCACGCAATTAGATGACCAAACATCTCCTTAGACAGAATTTTCTAGACATTGCCAATAATGTTATCTAATAATATTATTCAAATAATATGAATTATTGATCTGATAATGGAAAATAATGTTCAGTGATAATTATTGAACAACAATAATATAAAAATTCAACGTAGCAATTATTGAATCAATAAAATAAAATATTGAATAGTAATTACTGTAACAATTATTGAGTAGTGCATTCTTACATAAGAATCAATAATTTCAAAAATACTATGCAATACCGTGTGCTACTGTGCAATAACGCGTATTACTGTATTTTAACCACCGGGTATTCCAACAGTGTTAACGGTAACAACTACGTCGTTATTTGTAAAAACTCAAATTTGTCGTTTTCTTCATCCGACAGTTATTCTATTATGGGGCCCACAAATGGCTGCGCCGTCGTACGAATATTCCCTGACAGAAAGAATATTCCACGACCAAATGAATATTCCCCGACAACAATGAATATTTTATAACCACTTGTGTATTTTGAAAAAAAAATCATATATCACCCTTAACTTTAACATTTATCAATTTAACCATTTACTGAATAGTAATTATAAAAAAAATTGAATACTTTTATTTCATAAAATTCGGGGTCTTACACCTGTGCCTGAATATATTAGAAAAATGATTTGAAGCTACACAAAATGCAAGGCACATCACAACTACCAGCAACTGGTGTTTCTATAATGGCAGATAAGTTTGTGAAGACAAGCTTGAACATTACTAAAGGTATGAATACAGTGTAACTTCTAAGACAAAGCAAATCAACATCAAATATAACATAACTCATCATTCTCACCTTCTACTCTCTTCTGTTTACGCTGCTTTTCCTTTGGTGTGGTTGGAGCTGCTTCAATATGGAAAACCAATGTGAATTCAACTGTCTCACATTCTTCAACATAATTAGAAATAGAGAGAGATACAGTACTCAAAGGTGCATCTAAAAACAGAATAAGATGATATAACTAACAAATTCATACCACCATATAATGTAACCCCTAAAACGAAAAAGAGAAACTCTCCACCATGAACAACATATAATTTAACTGGTTACATAATTAGTTTGATTAGCAAGATTAGCTCATGAACAGAAACCTAAAAACTCATGCAATTAGTCAAATCTAGTATTTGTACCAAAGGCCACCACTAAACCCAGCACCATCAGAAACATTGAGCAACTAAAGAAGGGAACAGAGCAACTGAGAAAACAAATTACTTACAAAGAAAAAAAGATTAAACCATTCAAAGAAACAATATTTTAGGAAAATCCTACAATATACTCGAGGGAAACAAACAGAGAACACTAGATAAAATCCTAGAACATAGTACTTCGAAGCAGAATCAAATTAGAAAATAAAATAGAAATCAGCTGTAAATAGCCATTTTTAGAAACCCATAAAAAATAAAGAGAAATAAAAAAGGGAAATTTTAAGAAAACAATTTTCACAAGAGAAAATCAACAGAAACAAATGATCTACGAAAAAACTGATTTAAGAAAAAACCCAGAAAGGGAATCTAATTTCTTAACTATAGTCCACAAAAAATGGGGAAAAAACTCATACCTCCACAATTGCTAACAGAAGGGGCAGTGATTTTGCAGGCGGATGGAAGAGCCAAGGCTTTGGTGACATTCAAACAGAAACCAAACGGAGCACTATTCTTGAAAACCTCACATAGACACTTGGATTTGAGAACAGTTTTGAGGCCAGAGTAGAACGTCCCTTCTGGCTTACTCACTGTGCTGCCGCTGCTGACGTAAGAGAGACAGTCCACCATGTTTAGAACAACGGTGGAGCAGTCGACGGCCGGAGCTGGGGCGGCGTGGTGCTGGCGTGAGAGAGACCACATTTGACGCAATCGGGAAGAATTTGGGAGTGAGAGAGAAGAGAGGCTAGGGTTTTGGGGCTGGCGTGTTATTTTAATTTCAAATTCACCTCCGTGTTTTTTTTAGCTCCGTGTTTTTTAGATACATAACGTTTTTTTAAAAAAACGTCATCTATTTAAAATCAAAAAATGCTCTTATTAAATAGATAACATTTTCTCATATATATCTACAACGTTTTGTTAAAAAACGTTGTGAAAAAAAATACCTCAACGTTTTTATATAAAACGTTGTCTTTTAAGCGTTGTCTATTTACAGTTTTGTAGTAGTGACACTATCTAAATCAAGTGCCGAGGCTGAATATCGAGGGGTTGCCAATGTTGTCTCTTAATCCTGCTGGATCCAAAATTTACTCCTGGAACTTCATTGTCCGGTCCACTTTAGGCAACACTTGTATACTGCGATAATGTGAGTGCGATATACCTCTCCGGCAATCCAGTACAACATCAACGCACTAAACATATTGAGATGGACATTCATTTTGTTCGTGAAAAGGTAAAACGTGACGAAGTGCGTGTCCTTCATGTTCCGTCACGTTATCAGATTACCAACATATTTACCAAAGGTCTCCCGCGCATACTTTTTGCTGACTTTCGGGACAGTCTAAGAGTTCGACAACCTCCTGCTTCGACTGCGGATGTAATACCCCAACTTTTTATAAATGAAATTGAATTTCCTCTATTTATTATTTTGAAATAGAAAGGGTTGATTTGATTAATGTGGTTAGTTATGGGTAAAATGTGTAAATATTTTAAATAAGCAAGTGGTTATAAAATATTCATTTTTGTCGGTGAATATTCGTTTGGTCGTGGAATATTCTTACTGTCGGGAAATATTCGTACGACGACGCAGCCTTATATGGGCCCCATAACGGAAAGCGATTGGATGAAGAAAATGACAAGTACAAGTTTTTATAAATAATGGCGTAGTTGTTACCATTAACATTGTTGGAATACCCGGTGATTAAAACACAGTAATACGCGGTGTCGCACAGTAGCACACGGTATTGCACCAATTATTGATTCTTACGTAAGAAATCACTACTCAATAATTATTACAGTAATTACTGTTCAATATTTTATTTTAATGATTCAATAATTGCTACGTTGATATTTTATATTATTGTTGTTTCAATAATTGTCACTACACAGTATTTTTCATTATCAGATCAATAATTCATATTATTTGAATAATATTATTACATAACATTATTGGCAATGTCTAGAAAGTTCTGTCTAAGGAGAGGTTTAATCACCTAATTGCGCGCCAGTAAGGAGAAATCCTTATTGGAAAGTCCCCTCTTTCATGGGAACGGCTTGGTTGTCAGTATTGTAATTCTGTAATATTATTTGTGAATAATTAATTATTGATTTATATGATAAAAAAAATATTCATTTTATGTGGATATAGATGGAAAAAAATTTTAATGTGACAATTGTTGAAAATTGATATTTTATCTTTTCTGATAAAATAATTCATTTAAATATATTATTATATTATAATAATATAGTAATGGTGATATTTTTACGATGAATGTGTGATATATGAATAAATGTGGAGGAAGAGTATTTTTATTACAATAAATAATAAAAACATGTTAAACATGTCGGTGGGCCCAATTTTTGACTGAAATTTGATTATAGCCTGTAAAATCGTCCGTATGTGGATTTCGGTCAATTTTTGTTTGGAATTTGGAAAAACTTAAACTTACAAAGTTGTAGAAAATTGAATTTCCTATAAAATGGGCATAAAATTTGAATTTTTCTGATAAAAGGACTATTTATTATGAATTATTGAAGTTTCGGAATAATTAATTTTTAAATTTTTAAATTTTTTTAGAAAAAATATTTTTAATAAGTTGGTGGGCCCCACTAATATGTAAAATGAGCTGAATTCAGATTTCTTGGTGTGCGTAGGAAATTTATATAAATATATTAATATTTTATTAAATTTTCTACTTTGGTATTCTAAGTATTTTTCTATAAATAAGGTGCTTAGGTTAGAATTGAAAATCACACCAAAAACTAAAGTTTTCTCTCTCTATAATATCGAGCGTATTTTTGTGAGTATTTTGATACTTTGAGGGTTACTGTACGGTGTAAGTTCCTTCAGCACTATATCCAGTATTCCAGTCAGAAGTACTGCCTTTTTGAGGTAAGGGATGTTATTTTCTTTTATAAATAATATTATTCTTTCAATATCATTATGCCGGAATATTGGTAAGATTTTTTTTGTGAAATTCTTGTCTTTTTGTGTCGAGGTTACTATTCACATATTGTGACGCCCCCAAAATTAGGTATACATCACCCATCTTGGGTCGTCAAATACATGGTACAGAATACCAATATAACTTACTAATACAACTGTCGTGTACAATACGACAATACATAAACTGAGATTCTAATAGGAATATTGTCATCTAGACAATATCCATACTCAAGGAGTCCTCATTACATTTATTGTCACACTATTTAACAGAATGGTGAGGACTACTAATGCTATCTTCTGGACCATCACTCCTTTCCCTGACTCGTCCCAGCTATATTCTCATTTCCTGAAGAGAACATTGAAAGAAAGGGTGAGCTCAACTAGCCCAGTAAGAAATATTATGACTAAGATAATGAAAAATAAATTATCAATAGTCTTCAACAATGTTAAACCGATAAAATACAATAGACATCAAGTTTAACTGCAGCGGAATAAGCAATTCATTAGAATAGTCAAGTAGAGAATAAAACCTACTATTTTCTATGATTTAAAAATATTTTCATCAACTTTTATCACTGAGACTCAGCTTAATAAATAAACCACATCTTCTAATCATCCTTGTATTACGGGCCAAGGATATTCATTAAATCATCAATGATCATGACTATACCGAAAAAATCCCTGGTCATAATCATACCACAAACTGTCTATCAATGCATTACAAGCCACTGAGGACTTTTACCACACCACTTATAACATCACAGTTCATGATTATACCGAATGATCTCTGGTCATAATCATACTAAGTCCATCTATGCGCGTAAGCCAAAGATGACTTTTAACATAAAATAAACATGAGGATGATGACAATGTTATAGGAATTCAATTAAACAAGTTCAAGAATTAGTTTATCCAGGAACTAATAATATCCAAATTGTCAGCATGATACTTCTTTGTAAAGTAACAGTCAAGAATGCTCAGAAGAATATTTTCATGAAAAGATACTGGATGAAGTGCAAATATCAAAGATATTCCACTAATTTCATGGAGTATAGAAATCAAAACTTTAACCAAATGAGTATAATATATGAAACTGTAAATGGATTTTCACCAGCCATGCGGTAATCCACGTATACAGATCATTTCCACAATTTAATAAGGAATGAATATAAAGGATCATTCACCATACATGTGGCAATCCACATAGACATGTTATTCCAACAGAATAATAAAGAATGGAATAACAGAAGGATTCACCATGCATGCGATAGAGACCGCACAGACAGGTTATTCCCAACAGAATAATAAATGCGGAATAATAAATATGGAACCAAGTCAGGTGAAATTCACACCGACAGGATATTCCGACAGAATAATAAATGCGGAATAATAAATGATGGAACCAGGTCAGGTGAAATTCACACCGACAGGATATTCCGACAGAATCGTAAAGAACGGAATAATAAAAGAATTTCACCAAGTATGCGGTACTTCGCATAAACAGGTTATTCCAACATAATAATAAAGAATGAAATAATAGAAGAAGATCACCAAGTATTGGGTAAACCGCATATACAGGTCATTCCACCAAGTATAGGGTAAACCACGCATACAGGTTATTCCAACAGAATAATAAAGAATGGAATAACATAAGTTCTCTTTATGAATAAGAAAGAATAACACCCCTTACCATTTTAAAGAAGAACTGAAATAAAGAAGTAGTTAAGTGGCAGAATACTCTTCTTCTTTCTCTCTATAGTTTCTCTCTCTAGAGTTCAGTGAATTCGTAAGAAATAATGAAGGAATGAGCTTCTATTTATAAGCTTGGTAGAGTAAGGGTAAAATAGTCTTTTTGCCATAATTTATGACATCATCGCTTACATCATCGATCAGATGACATCATTGCATACATCATCGATCAAATGACATCATTGCTTACATCATCCTTCTGATGACATCATTGCTTACCTCATCGTTCCGATGACATAATCGCTTACATCATCAAAATTCAAATTCAAATTATTCTCTTTCACCTCATTTTACTTGTATACCATGAATTTACTATAATAATGTTACCATTCAAATTATAAAAAAAAATATACTATCATATAATCACATTATACTACTATAATATAATATTATAATAATATATTTAAATGAATTATTACTAATATAATTTCAACCAACGGTCTGAAAAATTAGCACATTTTCTCATGGAATAATATTGTACCCAAAAATGATTTGGACCGAAAATAAATATATTGTCCGGGTGAATAGTAACTCGTGAATAGTAACTCCTGAATATTAACTCGTGAATAGTAACTCCGACACAAAAAGTGTCTCAAATACTCGAGTGAATAATACTAGAGTGAATAGTAATTTAGATGAATAGTAACCCGTGAATAGCAACTCGTGAATAGTAACTCATGAATAGTAACTCCGACACAAAAAGTGTCCTAAATACTCGAGTGAACGATACTAGAGTGAATAGTAATTTGGGTGAATAGTAACTCGTGAATAGTGACCATGTATTTTATCACAACTTGTTTACTTTAAAAAAAAAATTTACATATCACCCTTAACTTTAACCTTTTATCAATTTAACCATTTACCAAAATAGAAAAATTGAATACTTTTATTTCATAAAATTCGGGGTCTCACAATCTCCCCTCCTTATGGAATTTCGCCCTCGAAATTAACGTACGTACCTGATATTCGAAGAGATGAGAATACCTTACTTTCTTTTCGGATTGTACCTTTCCGGATAATTTCGCTCTATCATGATTTTTCTATTTCTCATCTCCTGTATTTCGAATATCATTCTAGAATATACCTTCAAAACGAAGGTTAATCGACATACCACAATTTATCCACTTATTAAGTAAATAATTTCAGCTTAGGTAAGTCACACCCTAGCGAAGTATATTACTCGTCTTCTAGACTAATATCTCCGTCAGTGACCATATCCCTGTAACATCAATCAACAATTTCTGTCCACAATCATATGAATAACTCATAATCATAATTGTGATTCTGAATTACTTTTCGCACCCAGGAAGAAGAAAATTTACATCACCTATCTTCACCTGAAACATCAAAAATCATGGTTATACCAAATCACAATTCTTGCTCATAATCATACTAATAAATTCATCTTTGCACTACGGCTAAAGATTTACAACTGTATAACCAATAATCAACAGTTAATCTTCGCACTACAAGCCAAGGATATACAACTGTAAAATCAATAATGCTGAGACTCAGCTTAATAGTATCACGACCACGAATTATCCATGCACTACGTGCCAAAGATAATCGTGTTTTCAATTACGGTCATGATTATACCAAACAATCCCTGGTCATAATTATACCAAGTCCATCTATGCACGTAAGCCACAGATGACTTTTACCACATCTATGAATTAATATTTCATTGCTGAGACTCAGCTCAATAATTAATCCACATCATCGAATCATCCCTGCACTACAGGCCAAGGATATTCTTTAGTATCACGACCACGAATTATCCATGCACCACGCACCAAAGATAATCGTGTTTTCAATTACGGTAATGATTATACCGAACAATCCCTGGTCATAATCATACCAAGTCCATCTATGCACGTAAGCCACAGATGACTTTTACCACATCTATGAATTAATATTTCACTGCTGAGACTCAGCTCAATAATTAATCCACATCATCGAATCACCCTTGCACTCCGGCTAAGGATATTCTTTAGTATCACGACCACGAATTATGCATGCACTACGGCTACAGATAATCGTGTTTTCATCAACGGTCCTGATCATGCCATAAAACAATTAGTCTTTGCATTACGGCCAAAGAAAATCCATAGCCATAATCATACCAAAAACTGTCCATCAATGCATTACGGGCCAATGAGGACTTTTTCCACATCATTTGTAACATTACGGTCATGATTATACCGAATAATCCCTGGTCATAATCATACCAAGTCAATCTGTGCACTACAGGCCACAGATGACTTTCAACAAAATATAAACATGAGAATGAGGTATTGACGTATATAGGGTTTCAAACCTCTTAGAAACTTTCGCGTCATTCGCTCCTCACTATCGACCAAATGGGATGCAAACCGGGATAACTCTGCAAACTTAACCTCGTACTGCGATATGGTCATATTATTTTGCTCCAATGCTTATCTCAACATTGTTAGATGCCATTTTCAAACACTGCCACAAAACAAGGGTTAATTAACATATCACATATTATTCCTATACTCTGACCGAAATAAACTTAGGTAGGTCATACTAGCGAAGGAATTCTCCGTCTCTCCCCTCCTAGTTCTTATTTTACATCTCAGCTAGGGATCATATCCCTAAGCTTTGATACCAACTGTGATGCCCCCAAAATTAGGTATACATCACCCATCTTGGGTCGTCAGATACATGGTACAGAATACCAATACAACTTACTAATACAACTGTCGTGTACAATACGACAATACATAAACTGAGAGTTCTAATAGGAATATTGTCATCTAGACAATATCCATACTCAAGGAGTCCTCATTACATTTATTGTCACACTATTTAACAGAATGGTGAGGACTACTAATGCTATCTTCTGGACCATCACTCCTTTTCCTGACTCGTCCCAGCTATATTCTCATTTCCTGAAGAGAACATTGAAAGAAATGGTGAGCTCAACTAGCCCAGTAAGAAATATTATGACTAAGATAATGAAGAATAAATTATCAATAGTCTTCAACAATGTTAAACCGATAAAATACAATAGACATCAAGTTTAACTGCAGCGGAATAAGCAATCCATTAGAAGAGTCAAGTAGAGAATAAAACATACTATCTTCTATGATTTAAAAATATTTTCATCAACTTTTATCACTGAGACTCAGCTTAATAAATAAACCACATCTTCTAATCATCCTTGTATTATGGGCCAAGGATATTCATTAAATCATCAATGATCATGACTATACCGAAAAAATCCCTGGTCATAATCATACCACAAACTGTCTATCAATGCATTACAAGCCACTGAGGACTTTTACCACACCACTTATAACATCACAGTTCATGATTATACCGAATGATCTCTGGTCATAATCATACTAAGTCCATCTATGCACGTAAGCCAAAGATGACTTTTAACATAAAATAAACATGAGGATGATGACAATGTTATAGGAATTCAATTAAACAAGTTCAAGAATTAGTTTATCCAGGAACTAATAATATCTAAATTGTCAGCATGATACTTCTTTGTAAAGTAACAGTCAAGAATGCTCAGAAGAATATTTTCATGAAAAGAT
Source organism: Panax notoginseng (assembly GCA_016801055.1). Lineage (NCBI taxonomy): Eukaryota > Viridiplantae > Streptophyta > Magnoliopsida > Apiales > Araliaceae > Panax > Panax notoginseng. The sequence continues at coordinate 204,668,969 of CM029017.1, forward strand.
ACTGGATGAAGTGCAAATATCAAAGATATTCCACTAATTTCATGGAGTATAGAAATCAAAACTTTAACCAAATGAGTATAATATATGACACTGCAAATGGATTTTCACCAGCCATGCGGTAATCTACGTATACAGATCATTTCCACAATTTAATAAGGAATGAATATAAAGGATCATTCACCATGCATGTGGCAATCCACATAGACATGTTATTCCAACAGAATAATAAAGAATGGAATAACAGAAGGATTCACCATGCATGCGATAGAGACCGCACAGACAGGTTATTCCCAACAGGATAATAAATGCGAAATAATAAATATGGAACCAGGTCAGGTGAAATTCACACCGACAAGATATTCCGATAGAATAATAAATGCGGAATAATAAATGATGGAACCAGGTCAGGTGAAATTCACACCGACAGGATATTCCGACAGAATCGTAAAGAACGGAATAATAAAAGAATTTCACCAAGTATGCGGTACTTCGCATAAACAGGTTATTCCAACATAATAATAAAGAATGAAATAACAGAAGAGGATCACCAAGTATTGGGTAAACCGCATATACAGGTCATTCCACTAAGTATAGGGTAAATCACGCATACAGGTTATTCCAACAGAATAATAAAGAATGGAATAACATAAGTTCTCTTCATGAATAAGAAAGAATAACACCCCTTACCATTTTAAAGAAGAACTGAAATAAAGAAGTAGTTAAGTGGCAGAATACTCTTCTTCTTTCTCTCTATAGTTTCTCTCTCTAGAGTTCAGTGAATTCGTAAGAAATAATGAAGGAATGAGCTTCTATTTATAAGCTTGGTAGAGTAAGGGTAAAATAGTCTTTTTGCCATAATTTATGACATCATCGCTTACATCATCGATCAGATGACATCATTGCATACATCATCGATCAAATGACATCATTGCTTACATCATCCTTCTGATGACATCATTGCTTACCTCATCGTTCCGATGACATAATCGCTTACATCATCAAAATTCAAATTCAAATTATTCTCTTTCACCTCATTTTACTTGTATACCATGAATTTACTATAATAATGTTACCATTCAAATTATAAAAAAAATATACTATCATATAATCACATTATACTACTATAATATAATATTATAATAATATATTTAAATGAATTATTACTAATATAATTTCAACCAACGGTCTGAAAAATTAGCACATTTTCTCATGGAATAATATTGTACCCAAAAATGATTTGGACCGAAAATAAATATATTGTCCGGGTGAATAGTAACTCGTAAATAGTAACTCCTGAATATTAACTCGTGAATAGTAACTCCGACACAAAAAGTGTCTCAAATACTCGAGTGAATAATACTAGAGTGAATAGTAATTTAGATGAATAGTAACCCGTGAATAGTAACTCATGAATAGTAACTCCGACACAAAAAGTGTCCTAAATACTCGAGTGAACGATACTAGAGTGAATAGTAATTTGGGTGAATAGTAACTCGTGAATAGTAACTCGTGAATAGTGACCATGTATTTTATCACAACTTGTTTACTTTAAAAAAAAAATTTACATATCACCCTTAACTTTAACCTTTTATCAATTTAACCATTTACCAAAATAGAAAAATTGAATACTTTTATTTTATAAAATTCGGGGTCTCACACATATACGGTACTATTCACGTATACGACACTATTCACAGAAAAATTAAATTTTCGTTCTTTGTCCAAGTTGTTATTATGATTACTAGCTTTGATTGTATCCATGTTTTGATCTTCATTCTTAAATTTTGCTTCACTATAGTTTATTATGGAGTATTTTTGAACATGGATGAACTAAAATACGAGTCCTTAATCCTTGTCCTTTTATCTCACTGGATTCGTTTTCTTAAAATATTTTTCATCATCCTTAGTCCTAAATGATGATATTATTGAAGATATTTGGCTTGTAGTACAAAGATGAATGATTAGCTGATGAATATCTTTGGCCGTAGTGCAAAGATGAACATGACCAACTGGTGATACAAATGAATATCTTTGGCCTGTAGTGCAAAGATGGATATTTGAATCAAGATGTATATTGATTGATGTTACAGGGATAAAATATTGATGATAGACTTTTAAATCTTAGAAGACAGTAGAATTCATTCTCTACTTAACTCTTCTAATGGATTGTTATTTCCACTGCAGTTGTTGATCTAAAATTTGTTGTCTATTATATTCTATTAGATTTTTCTCTGTTGAGGACTAACGATAATTTGTTCTATATTATCTTAGTCATAATATTTTTTACTGGGCTAGTTGAGCTCACCCTTTTTTCTTTTTGTTCTATTTTTCTTCTCAGGAAGCGAGAATATAGCGGGAAGTAGTCGGGGTGTGGAGTGATGTTCCAAAGTAGTTGTTATAATAGTCATCACTATTTTGTAAAATAGTGTATCAATAATTGTAATGAGGACTTATTTGAGTGTGGATATTGTCTAGAAGACAATATTTGTATTTTAACTCACAGTTTGTGTGTTGTCGTATTTTGCATGACAATGGTGGTATTAATAAAGTTGTAGTTGTTTCTGTACCATATATTTGGCGACTCAAAATGGGTGATGTATACCTATTTTGGGGGCGTCACAGCGGGGGTGTGATAGAATATATGTAATTATTCTTATTATTATTGTAAATATTTTATATTTAATTTAGGAGATTATTCTGTTGTAAAGTCAAACTGTTTCCTTAGAGCATCTCCAGCAGATGGACTATCTGCTGGACTATATTTAGTCCATCTGACATCAGCAAATGTCCTTTAGTCTTCACTCCTTCCAGCAGATGGACTATCCTGTGGACTATCCCGTGGACTATAATATAAAATGATTAAAATAATCAATTAATTCAAAAAAACTCCAACGGACATAATCCAACGACCATATTCCAACGGCCATATTATAACGGCTATACTTTAATAAACAAATAGCATCTATAAATATAAGTCATATCTAGTCTCTCATATTAACTCATCTTAACTTCATTCTTCCAGTCAAATAAGTTATTTTAAATATGTCTCGTCAATTCGAATTAGCTATGTTGCACGTCGATGAAGAAGAAGATGAAGAAGCATATGGATAATTATTAGGCATGGCGGCTATTGAAGATGAACAACAAAATGTCAATAGGCATACATCACGTCATCGTGGTTCTGTGCAAGGTCGTATTACCATTGATCGTGGTAAACATGAAGGTCATAATCGACTTTTTAGTGATTATTTTGCAGAACATCCTACATACCCCCCGTATCTATTTCGGAGAAGGTTTAGAATACGGCGCCCGCTTTTCCTCCGAATTCAAAGAGCAGTTGAAGCGTATGATTCATACTTCGTCCAAAAAATGAATGCTGCGGGACATCTCGGTTTATCTTCTCTACAAAAGATAACTGCCTCAATGCGGATGCTTGCCTATGGTGTTTCAGCGGATTCCGTTGATGATTATGTGCGAATCGGTGAAAGCACGGCTATATTAAGTCTTAAAAGGTTTGTAAAAGCAGTCATTTCAATTTTTGGTGATGAATATCTGAGATCACCCAATAGTAATGACATCGTTAGATTGCTATCAAAAGCTGAAGAGCGTGGTTTTCCTGGGATGTTGGGGAGCATCGACTGTACGCATTGGAAATGGAAGAATTGTCTGGTTGCGTGGCATGGTATGTATTCTGGACATGTGCATGAGCCAACAATTATTTTAGAAGCGGTGGCTTCATACGATCTTTGGATATGGCATGCATTTTTTGGATTACCAGGCTCTCATAATGATATTAACGTTTTGGAGAGATCATCTATCTTCTCTGCTCTTACTGAAGGTCGTGCTCCACCAGTAAACTACTCAATTAATGGCAATGAGTACACGATGGGATAGTACCTTGCTGATGGTATATATACCCCTTGGGCAACATTTGTTAAAACCATTTCGGCACCTCGGGGAAATAAAAGAAAACTATTTGCTAAGACTCAAGAGGCGCTTAGAAAGGATGTTGAGCGAGCATTTGGGGTACTGCAAGCACGTTTTGTAATAGTTCGTGGTCCTGCACGATTTTGGGATCAAACAACACTAAAAGAAATTATGACTGCATGCATAATATTACATAATATGATCGTTGAAGATGAACGAGATGAAAATCAAGAACCAACAACCTACGATACACATGACGAGATTCTAACTGTAGAAGTGTCTCATGAGCGTACCCCACAATTATTTGAATTCATTGAAGCAAATCATCGCATAAGGGATAAACAAGTTCATTCTAAACTGCAAGAAGATATTATTCAACACTTGTGGACACTACATGGCGGAGCCTAATCCATTACATTCTACTACAATAATAAGCAAATTAAGCTACTTCAGGCTCCATTACATTCCACTACAATAAAAAGTAAATTAAGCTACTTCAGGCTCCATTACATTATACTACAATAACAAGCAAGTCAACTACTAGATGAAACTCTTTTCATGATTTCTTTCTTATGTTGTTTGTAATATTCAGCTACTTCAGGCTCCATGTTAGCAGCGTCAATCATCATGATCCTTTCATCCTCTTGTGCATTCAGTATATTCAACTTCTCTTGCTCTTGAAAATATTTTCTGTCCATGTTCTCTTGTCTCTTTTGTTGGTTCAATTTCATCTGATGCTCGAACTTCTCAAACCTCAACTACATAGGTGTACTAGTATCACCAATTCCTTTGCCCTTTTTAAACAATGCTTTCGAAGCCTTTCTTCCCATTGGCCTCTCTAATCTTGCAGAGATTGTATCTTCAATACCATCGTCTTCACCCAAACTGACTTCTTCTGCGGTTGATGGAGAAGATGCTGCTGGACTTGACTTTCTATTACTTTTCTATTTTTTCCACTATTATCTGTTCTCCATTTCGGTGCATCCTTTAATATTCTCCAACAATGCATAAATCCAAATGGTTGATTTTGCATACTTTTGAACATCTCTAATGCTTGACATATCTATTGAAAAATTATTTACAAAATATTAAATATAAAATATAAGAAAACTTAATAAAATTTTACATGAAAAAATTGAAATACCTTATCTTGTTCGCCTACACCGCTTTGTTGCATTCTTTTAATTGAAGCATAATATCCACAAAATTTATTCACCGTGAGTTGAATTGTTGACCAACGTTTCGCTAAAGCAGTAGAATTGCGTTCAGACTCAAAATTTTTGTATTCGTGAAAGTATTCGTGAACTCTTTCCCAATATCTTCCATGTTTCTGATCGTTTCCTTGAATTGGATCCATACTTACATTAAGTCATCCGGAAACAAGAAGAGCATCTTCTTCAATTGTGTAATTTCTCTTTCGCCCTGATCTTTTATTGGACTCATTTTCGGGAGTCTGAATTGGTACATCAGTTTGAATTGAAAATTCATCCAACAAATTTGGATCATCAAGTGAGAAACCTTCAGATAATAATGAAGAATAATACATCGGAGGATCATGATTTTCCATCTAAAAAATAAATTAAAGAGATATTATCAATAAAAAACAAAAATCAAATATAATAAAAATACAAACTATTATTAATAAAATACTTACAATTGCTAAATGTTGGAGTAGTTGATTGAAAGATATAAAATAAATTGAATTATTATACATATTTATAGATTTCCAATTAGGCATTCAATTTCTATCCGTTTGTACTCTTTATTACCTTTCTGAATTTTTTTTCTATCCGTTGGATTGTACTTTATTACCGTTCATCTCTTTTTCAGTTCACTTTCACTTCTCTCACTTCGTCTCCATCTTCTTCTTCGACAGATCTTCTTCTTCAACAGAGTTTTTCTTCTTTTTTTCCTTCAATTTCTTCAACATAGAGTTTCCCATTTAATTATATTAAATTATAGTCTGGCTGATTTTTGGTTCGTAGATTTGGTCGTTTTGAGCGGCCGAAAAAGTTGATCGATTAAATTTGGTCCATCTGCTGGAGCGATTTTGGCGTCCTAGACTAAATATAGTCTACGAATTTGGCAACTCCGACCTCCTGGAGTTGCTCTTATTCTTAGCCTAACTTGTATTTTGCTTGTCCTATATGTTACTTCCTATAGACTTCCTTCAAGTTTTGGGGCTGAATATGTTCTTAACCTTCAAAAATTCTACTTATGTTACTTCCTATAAAATTGCTAGTTTTGAAGTTTTGAAGGCACCCCTTTTAAGATTGAATTTATTAAAGTGTGAAGTTATATATATATATATATATATATATATATATATATATATATATATATATATATATATATATATATACTCGGTGACATGAAAGATCTTCCTTAAGGAATACGCATTCGACCTACTAAGAAGCTAGCTGCATAGTTTATATATGGATCTGGTTACGTACCATGAAACTTCATGGTAAATTGGTCAATTGACCAATACAGTACTGACACGTAAAAAAAGAAATCATCTCCCACCTGCATGTCGACACTGTATTGGTCAATTGATCAAAATTAACTTCATGCTGACCACTCCCCTTTATATACATATATGCTCAGTGACGTCATCCAGAAGTTTCGTGCACTGAAAGACCTTCCTTGAAGAATATGCTTCCAACATTCTAAGAAGCTAGCTGCGTAGTTTACTAGTTTAGTCAATTCAAGAACTTCTACATTATGCATCACCAGAACTATATAGTATCCTCCTTCAGTTTCTCATTGCGAAAGACTTAAAGGTGGAATTTTGGAATATGAATTTACATAATCCAGTTTTGAGTGTCATACTTGCCATTTTTGGATGTCCAAAATGCTGCCATATCGACCATGAACTAAATGGATTATGGAACGAGGTATTATTTCTTAAAGGAAATTGCCCTGAATGCATCTCTAGTTTCAAAATTAAATTGCTTGCTGAGGGTCAAGATTTAATTGTGTAATATCATCGTCCTAGTTCCATGTGGTCTCTTTTGCAAAGCTCGAATATTTCCAGCTGGTAAATTTAGTAGAGGTATTTGGTTTAGCCTCTTGGCTTTTTAAGGGATATCTGGGTGCTTAATATACTTGAACCATTTCTAAAACATTCGAGTACACCAAATACTTCTTTTTCTTGAATTTTGAAAATCAATTTATGGACTTATCATAAAGTATATTTAGGTCAAGGACATTTTGTGACAATATTATGCTTCCCCAAAGCATAATCAGTTTTATACTTCCTCAGAACGAAATTTGGTAGAGGCTGTTTAAACTGTAGAAGATTATATGAAATCTCTCTGTCCCTTCCGCAAATTCTCTCACATGGATGTGTTATTTCATCCTTGGGGAAGTGTTGATTGTCGTCATTGAAAAATATTGGGGAATTGTTACTTCCACATAAAAATTGATATTTTCACGAGGTATTTCTCACATATGTGTGGGACCCATCACGCGAGAAGGACCTTGTAGAGCTGTCACTTTTGTTTGTATTTTTAAATGCGTCACAAGCAAACCTCTCAAGTTTCTTGCATATAGAAAAAAGTCAACGTAATCTTTCTTTAAGAGGGCGTATAAAGTAGCGTCTTTTGCTTTATGTGATGAGAAGTATGTTCTACAAGCAACATATTTGAAATTGCTCCTGCGTATTTGTTGCTCCTTGAGATTTCTAGAATTGTGTTCACCCTGTTTCTTATTGAACAACTTCTTGGTGCCTTATTTTGATTGTTATTTTTTGGTAAAAGGGTGTTGGCCTGCTAGGCGTTAGTGTGCTTATCTTAACTTTTTCGGTCTTCAGGTTTAATGGGCTATCTGATCAATGCAGTGATGATCGGAATGGTTTTATACTTGAATTTTCTTATTCTATTTCAGATAGTTGAGTCTACCAATCAACTTCCCCTTGAAGATAGTGACTAAGGAAGCTTCAGAGAGAGAGAGGGAGAATCAATTGAACAAGACACCAGAAGAACTGTGAATTCTTGGATTCCAGCTTCGGTTGGGAGGTTAGGGGACCGGTTGAAAGGCTTTATAGTTGGGCAAATTGGAAGTTCATTTTAAACGTTTGAATGATTAGTGCCTGCTTGTTTTATAATCAAGTTGTAGGTATTATCACCATCATTTTTTATTTTATGCAACTTTGCTTCATCATTGGGGTGAGATGTTGACAAGGCAAGGAATACAGCTCTGTATAATGCAGAACCATTACTGGCTTGTTCTACTACAAACGTGGATGTTTCAGTGTCATTTTGTTTAGAGATTAGGACCATTTTGGCTTGTTGCCGACATGGTAAATATTGAAGATTTTACCCAGTTATTTGCCTGTAACTTTAGTTGGATACTTAACTAGTCATGCATGTGCTCAAGTACGTTCAGAATTTGTGTCCTTTTGGAGGTGAATTTTAGCTTCATATAGTGCAGGTTTGGGCTTCTATGGGAAGAATGAAATAGATAAGGGAATAGAATGATTCATTCTATTAAATGGCCGGAATAAGTCATTCTTCTGTATCGTCTCATCCGAGATAAAATACACAAATTTAATAGGGATGGAAATGGTTCATTTCATTTCAATCATTTCAATCAAACAACTAAATATAATTTATTTTATTTTCATTTCCATTCCCATCACGATTCTTAAAATCCAAATATACCATAAATATATAATTTAAAGGAATTGATATTTAATATTTTTATACATAAAAATATTAAAAAGTGATGTGAAAATATCGGTATCATAATTTAACTTTGAACAAATCCATAGTGCGGGTGGCGGCCTTATACATCCATGTGTGAGGCTTTAACGGGTGGTCTTTTGACTGTCTCTGTCATTGAAATTTAATTTAATTTTGCATTGTAGCAATCGAGAACTTGATATTTAATTTAATTTCTAGTATACAATGTTAGTATAATAAGTACTCGGTATTTTTTAATTTAAATTTAATATGATTTATTTAATTTTTGAAAAATAAAACTTTTAAGTAATAGTATTGTTTGGTGGTTTATAATTTTATTATTTATTTTGTCCTCAAAAGGATGAGTAACGTAAATGCACGCATATTAAGAAAAGATAAAAATAGAAAAAATAGAGTAAAAAAGTTTCAAATATATCTTTAGTAACTTTACAAGAATATATAATGCTATATATACAAGAATATATAATGTTTCAAATGTATCCTTAGTCTTTTTAGTTTTTTATAAAATAATACTACTATCACATAAAAAAGATCACATAATGCTTAAATACACACACATGAATATTGCGGGCCCCACATATCAGGCGGGGGCCCACAGTATGCATGTGTGTTTATGTGAGCATTATGTGACCCTTTTTTATGTGAAAGTAACATTGTTGGTTTTTTTATACTAATAGACCTCACTAAATGATAAATTTATCTTTTACTTGATATATTTTATTTTATCCTCTTAAGGACAAAAAAAATTATATATTTAATCATCTTTTTATGGACGGAAGGAGTATTATATCATCTATAATTCATAATTTTTTTTAAAATCAATATTGGTCATATATTTTATTTTCTCTCAATTATTCCACACTTTCATTCACATGGGACTATCTGACTAAGGGGTTGTTTGATAAAACTGAATGAAATATTTTTGAATGTTTAAATAATCTGAATGATCTAAATGAACCAGAATTCTGAATACTAAATGAAAAAAAAGTTGTTTGATAATTGACATATTTAAAACATCTGAATAATAAATTTTTTTTATTTTATCCCTCTGAAAAAATTTAAAATTGTTGTAAATTTATTTAATATTACTTAATATAATACTCCCTCCTATTCAGATTAAATGACTTTTTAGGGAGTTTAATTTTATTCTACATAAGTGTCATTTTGGAATTTATATGCAATATTGCACTATTTTTTTCTAATTTACCCCTCTATTTAATATGTTTAATAAATACAATTGTCTTCATCTTTGTGGAGAGAGAAATAATTAATTAGGGATACAAAAGATATTTTGTGTTATTTCTTAGTAAGTGTGCTTAACTCTAAAACGTTATTTAATCTGAATAGGAGGAAGTTATTCACATTATAAATAAATTAAATATAAAATATTTCATTTCGCAGTTATTAAGTCCATTCAGTTAAAGAAATTACAATGAGCTATTCAGCCCAAAAATCTATTTGATTCAATCCTTCAAACAATTTTTATTCAAAATGTTCGCATTGAATAACTAATCAATCCAGTCATTCAATCATTCAATTTCAAACACACACCTAAGTTAGACATTCCGTACAATAAGAGTCTCAACGTCCATGTCGGTCTTTCCACCGAATGCTATTTTTTTTAATGGACCCAACAGAGACAGACAGACTATCCATTTTCTCTCCTTCCTTCGAACACATTTTTTTTAGAGAATTGTTAAATCCACAATAAAAATTATTATTTCCACAACAAAAATATTGTTATAGATCATATAGCGACGATTTTTACCGTCGCTATATATCTACAGCGACACTTTTATTATGAAAATAATAAAAAATGTTGTAAATTTAAGAATTACCTTTTTTTATTATTTCTCTTCCTCTGCCCCCATTTGTGTTTCTTATCAGTGTATACTTTTTTACGATACACACACGCATATATATAGGGGTGTTCAAATGAACCGATTTTTTTGTTTTTTTGGACAAGTTCGAACCGGTCGGTTCGGTATAAAAAAAAACTGATCCGATTCGGTACAAAAAAATCGGTATATACCGATATTTCGGTACTGGTTTCGGTCTAGCGATTTTATGGTTCGATTTTACCGAACTGGACCGGTATATACTGATTTTTATTTTTTTTTATTTTTATTAATAATAATAATTATTATAAAATAATGATTATAATAATAAAAAAATAATAATATTAATAATAATAATAATAATAATATTAATAATAATAATAAAAATAATAAATAAATATAAAAATAATAATTATATTAATTTTCGATAAAAATCGGTACCGAACCGGTACCGCTGGTTCGGTATACCGGTCCAACCGGTACCGGTATCAGTATTAAGATTTGACTGATTTCGATACCGGTTTGATACCGGTCCGATTCGACCCGATTTTTACCGGTTGAACACTCCTACATATATATATATATATATATATATATATATAAATCTTTCATGAGCAACTAAAAATAAAAAATAATAAATATTTTTTCCGTTCCAAAATATAAAATAATTATATTAACTTTTAAAATCAACTTAAGACGTTTTCATTAGGCTTAAATATGATTCATTATCTTAAATTATGAGTCACATTCCACTTTGATGATCCATATTTTAATTTTGTCAATTAGATGATTGAGCTATTAATTTTTTTCAATTTTATTCAATTTAGCTTACCACAACAAAAATTGCTAACGTGACTGTCTGGGTGGGACATAACTCAGCTGATGTGTATAAAAAAATAACAAAAACTCTCTGTGGATAATTTTCATGTCCACCTAAAAGAATTCAAAAAATAATTTTTAAATTTTTGATTATACATTTAAAGGACAATTTTGTCAATCCACACTATATTAAACATTAATACCACTTTATATTAAACATTATTACTGATCAAAAATAACAAAAGGCTAAAATTGATCAAAACTGCCATTAATAAGGAGGAAAACAGAGAAAATATCTCATACAACCCATTTTTTTTTCCTTCTTCTTCTTCTATTTTTCCCCTAATCTGAATATTGCTAGCTATTGGATGACTATATAGATCGAACACAAGGTATTTTTCATGCCGATTCTCTATTATTTTTTTTTGGTAATTTAGTCCTTGAGAAACTGTAGATCTCACGCAGCCCATTTTTTCTTTTTCTTCTATTTTTTTCTAATTATTCTGGCTATTCTTTCTCATCACTGTTCATTTATCTGTGTTGTTATTCGACTACTTCTTGTCTGTCGTTGTTCGATTCAAAAGCGTCGAAGGTTAATTCATCGATCCATCGGCTAAACTCTTCAATTTTATTCGTAAGTTTTGTAGTTATCCCTAGATTTGAAGACCTAGGGTTTCAATCTGTGAACTTTATTGAAATTTTCTTTTGGGTATTCAATTTAGAAGTTTGGAGGTTGTGTTTTTGTAATTTGTGTCAAAACCCTACACTGTAAGTCTCTCTAACAGGAGCTCTAAGGAATCACTTTATGAGAGCGGCTTGGTGACCGACTGCCCAAATGGAGCCAACATTAAAGGGCGCGTCCTGACAAACGACTTCGTGGTTAGGAGGCTCCAAAAGCTCAGCACCGTCAATTCAAAGACATCTCTGCCAAGCCTCTCACCTCTGTGGGTAAGCTTTGATAGAACCAAATGTGGTGTTGCCGTCTTTGTTGAGAGAAAGGAGGAAGAACATGATAAAGAAGGAAAGAGAAATGGAGAGAGAGGGTGAGAGAGTCTAGGATGAATGAAGGAGAAAGGAGGAGGAAGATGGGGAGGTGGTTTTTCAAATTTATCCTTGTTTAAACAATTTAAATTAATAAAATAATTAAAATATTATTTTTTAAATATACATTAGCTGCTGGACATGACCCTATTTAGAGAGTTACGTCAATAATTTTTAATATGTTAAAGAGAAATTGGATAGAAGTGAAAAAATTTAATAGTTTAATAATTAATAAAATTGAAAGGTGAATTAACGAAGTGAAATATGATTTATAATTTAGAGTAATGAATCATATTTAAGCCTTTTTATTATAAGATTTATTGTTCTATATATATTTTTTTATGATCAAATTATTTTAATTTTAAATTTAAAAATATTTTAAATTAATTTTTAAAAGCAAATATATAGTAATCTTATAATTTAAAACAGAGGTACGTACTGCTGCGTTAGAAACCGTTTACTAGTTTAGTACACCAATAGAGTAGATCGACCAGCTTGTTATATGTGTTCCAGTCCATATAAATTCTAAGAGGAGCTAGCCAAACAATACTAGTGACAAGCTAGGTACAATTCAGTTTACAAGTTTTCATATTTTCTTTCTTCTCTGCATGCACGGCTAGATCTTCTGCATTACCTTTGCTCTGAGTTTTTCAGGCGTTAATTATCCGTATATAACAAGTACACACTAAAAAAATAAAAATAATAATTGTCCAAAAGTTAAGACCGGATCAAGTCTTAGGGGTGTTTGATAAAAGGCTTAAATATGAATACCTTAAACTATAGGTCATATTCCACTTCGGTGATTCACCTTTCAATTTTGTCAATTAGATGATTAAACTATCAATTTTTTCCAATTGCATCAAATTGAACATGTCACGTCAGAAATTGCTGACATGACTAATTGTGTGGGACCTTAAGAAGCTGATGTGTATTAAAAAAATAATTACTTAACTCATTTTATTATTTTAATGTTTTTAAAAGGGCAAAAGTGTAAAACAACAAAACCAAAATTAAAAAAACCTGAACAATTTCCTGTACATCAAATGAATTAACTAATTAGGATAAAATCAGATTTAAATCAAGTCTAATCGACGTTGAAACCCATCACAGCCACCCCATTTTCAGAATCAACCGTTCTTAACCTTCAAACTCTACTAGATTTCACTCTCAAAAGCAAATATCCAATCGACGTTGAACGCCTCTTCGAAGATAAACCGACGCGGAAGAAGAAGGGCCGTGGCCGTGTCGGGGTTTCTAGATTTAGGGCTCAGAATGTTCGAGAAGATGATGATGAGAGAGAGAGTGCTCCAAGCGAGAAGCTTGATGTCAGGGTTTTGTTTTCTGTCCTCGAAAGGTTAGAATTAGTCCTTGTTTTGATTCATTTGGATAGGTTTCCTGATAGTTTGAAGTCTTTAGTTCAAACTGTGGCTGAAATTCCAGTAATGACGCTTGAATTGTGTGGAAATTCTGTTAGTTATAATAAATTATGTGATTTGTGTTCGAGAATTTTGGGTGAAATATTCAGGGCTGAAATTTTGTGTTCTAGATAGTTTTGTTGTTTGGTGAACGAATGGATCTGGAGGTTGAAGAAGATGATGGTTGTACAGATCTGGGTTTATTATTTGGAGGTATCAGAAAAATCTTGTTTGAAGTTGTGAAGAAACCATTAGAGATGAGAACATCTGGAGCCAGCGCTTTGCTCTTCTATATTATGAGGGGAATTTCATTAAATTTGCATTCAAAAGCAGAGCAAGTGCTTGGGGTATTGATGGAGAAGTTAATATTTTCTATTGGTGATAAATTAACTGAAGGCAAGCTCTTTATCCATTTTCTATCTATATAAAAATGTCGAACGAATCTGGAGGTTGAAGAAGATGATGGTTGTACAGATCTGCATGTGCAAATGGATTTGTTGATGGAAGTGACAACATGAGAGGCGGCATTCTTGATCGGAGACTTTCTGGTGCGGCGGTTGTGGTGGCTCATTTGATTTTCTGGGAGAGAAAAATAGAGAGAGATATAAGGAAATGTTTTATATGAATTTGTTATGTTAATGTGTTTTGACGATTTTGCCCTTTATTTAAACAGATTTGTTTATGCAATGAATAAAAAATAGTTTTTTTTGCCACATAAGCTGCTTAAGACCCCACACAATTAGTCACGTCAGCAATCTCTGACGTGACGTGTTCAATTTGTTGTAATTAAAAAAAATTGATAGTTTAATCACCTAATTGACAAAATTGAAAGGTGGATCATCGAAGTGGAATATGGCCTATAGTTTAGGGTACTAATTCATATTTAAGCCATGATAAAAATTGAATGAATCTGAATGTGAATGAGCTGAATCTGAATCTGAATGAAAAACGTTATTTAATAATTAACATGTCTGAAACATCTGAATGACAGAATTTTATTATTTTACCTTTTTGAAAAAATTTAAAATTGTTGTAAATTTATTTAATATTACTTAATATAATAGTTAATTTTTTTTTAATTTTTAAAATTCTTAGAAAAAATTTTACTTTATTCAGCTACTCATTCACCCAAAAAAATCTGACTTATCTATTCAGCTCAATCATCTGACCGATTTAGCCATTTAGACGATATTTTTTCAAAATAAACGTACTTAATAACTGACCGATTCAGTCATTCAGATGTATTCAGTCCTAAACAAACAACCCCTTAGTTCTTAATTGATAATATATGGTTTATTTAATTAACTATTGTTTTACTTTTACTTTTATATGGTTTATTTAATTGATAATATTTAAAATAGGTGAAATTGTCTAATTTTCATGTCCACCCAGAAGAGCTCATGTTGAAATATCTAACCGATCAAAATCAAGTAATAATGAGGGATAGTCAACTTCAAAAATTACAGTAGAACCTTTATAAATTAATACTCGATAAATTAATAATCTCTCTGAAATAATATTTTTTTTCTCAGTCCCGACTTGGGCTAACGGGATAAATTAATAATTTCTATAAAATAATAATTTTTAAAAAGACCCTTATATAAATATATGGTCCCATCAAAATCATAAATTAATAATTCTTTTAAATTACAAATATATCTAGGGTAATATTATAAAATATGATTCTATTCTCGTTTGTCTTGTCTTGAAATTCAAATCTAATTGACTTTCATCCTTAAATTCTAGTATAATGAACTTATATATACAAATTATATATACAAATTAAATTTTTTTTAAATAAAATGGAGATGTAATTTGAGAAGTGGATACAATGAATATTATTTAGTTATTAAAAATAATTAATATCACTTACAATGAATTCTATTATTATATTAATTTAATAAGTATGATACATTGCATCAAAAAAAGTATGATATAAACATGAATAAAATGCAATAATTTTAATGTAATTAAATTTATGTTCACCGAATAGAAAAATACTCTTTAAATTAATAAAAAAATTCAGTCCCAACAGTATTAATTTATAGAAGTTCTGCTGTAATTAAAAATGAGTAGAGATGTAGGGTAGGCCATCAAGGTTATGTATAACGAACATCCGTTGGATAGAGTAAAAAGAGCTCGGTATCCCTTAAGCAAGATTTCGAATTCGAATCTTGTGAATGGCTTATATATAAGTTCGACCGTAGCTCGATTTTGAAAACCTAATGGTTGCCAATGGGAAGTGAGAACTTAAAAAAAATCAATTAGTTCATATATATATATATATATATATATATATATATATATAAGCATCCTTTATTTTTATTTTTTCAATTATGCTTAAAATCATGAAATATATAATGTTCAAATAACAAAAGCCATAAAGTCATATAATTCAAAGGCACGTCCTCAACAGACCATGCCACAAAGTTTTTATCACACTTAAGTGGCTTTTTGGTAAATTTACACTCACTCAAGGAGTAAAATGTGAAGTAAATCTTCTACGTACAGTAGTTAATTAAACACCCCCCCGCCCCCCTTACCTCTGACCAAAACCCCTCTCATTAGTCATTACTCAGTTCAGTTCGTCTCAGCTCTGATCACCTAAAGAGATATTATATATGATATATATTATTGGTTT
This sequence comes from Panax notoginseng, assembly GCA_016801055.1. NCBI lineage: Eukaryota > Viridiplantae > Streptophyta > Magnoliopsida > Apiales > Araliaceae > Panax > Panax notoginseng. The sequence continues at coordinate 204,685,356 of CM029017.1, forward strand.
CTCTTTTTAATAATTTAAATTTTTAGATGAATTAATTATTTAATATGATATCAGAGTTCGTGCAAGGTCTTTATAAAATTATATTTGAGGGAAAGTATAATATATGATATATATATTATTGGTGTGTCTCTCAAATATCTTAAACTTTTAGATGAATTGATTAGAGAGAAAGTAAAGATCAGAGACTTATTGCATGTGAAGATGCCAGGTCATACATAGAGATTTAACCAGAGACCAACACTTTGTTACTGAGTTTTTAAATTGACAGAAAAAACTCAGTAACACTTTGATACATTTCTTCTTAATGGCCAAAGGAGTCCCTGAAAAAGGGAGGGGTGGAAATAAGGGGAATATAAGGTAAACTTACTTTTTGAAAATTTTAGAGTCGGTTGATTCTGACTTTTGCCGAAAGAGTTACCATTAGACACGTCCTTTGATAAGAATTGGCAAGTTAGTAGCCAGTAGGATTCTGAAAACTCTATTTCTGAATTACAAACTTACAGAAACCCTCTATAGCTAGCTAGCTAGTAGTTCTCTCTCTCTCTCTCTAAAAACCTTTCCTTTCTCATATTCCCTCTAACCCCAACATGTCCCTAAATGCTAGTCACTTTTTAGTTCTTACTATTCCAAATTTTCATTATTCATCCACAAAATAATAAATAAAAGCTAAAATCTTTGAAGCTTTTCTAGTGCCCAATTACCCTCTAAAGCTGACAGATTTCCCTCTCTTTCTTTCTCTCTATTTCTTGATTTCATATAATGCGGTTCAAGAAAAACTCTCTATTTCTACCACTATAAATGTACAGTATAAGTATTTTTTTTTCCTAGCTACTTGTACAAATCAAGACAAGAAAAGTTATATAGATAGAGAAAAAAAAAAGTAGGTTAGTTTGCTGGAGGAGAGAGAAAATAAAATGATGGATTATGAATGGGGAAACCCATCAACCATTATGCTCACCGGCGACGGCGAACCCGCTCAAGATTCCGGCCAAACTCCACTAAATATTTTTGATCACTACTCCGATCAAACTTTCAGCCACAATCTTATTAACCCTAATCAAAATGGATTAAATAATCATCCAAACCATAACCATTTTCATCACCCACAAACCCAAAACACCCACTTCCAATCTCTCTACGACCCGCGCACTTACGGCGCGTCATACGCACCTCCCGGTGTTGAAACCATATCCTTCGAACCGGTCCATTCCTGTCCGACCGGGTACGTGATTGTTCCCAAGAGTGAACCGGCCGGAATTGACTACACGAGCAGGATAGGGCTAAATTTGGGTGGCCGGACGTATTTTTCTTCGTCGGAGAATGACTTCGTAGACCGGCTTTACCGCCGGTCCAGCGCCCATGAACCCGGTTCAGTAAACTCCCCACGTTGCCAAGCTGAGGGCTGCAATGCTGATCTGACCCACGCCAAGCATTACCACCGCCGCCACAAGGTCTGCGAGTTTCACTCAAAAGCCTCCACCGTTATCACCGGCGGATTGACTCAGCGATTTTGCCAACAGTGCAGCAGGTTCGATCGTAAAATTATCAGAAGCCTCTCTCTCCCTCCCTCCCCCATGCACTTAATTATATTTTTGAGAACCACCACTAAATAAATAATTTTACTAATTCTTTCCAAGTTAGAGGAGAGGAGGGATAAAATACAATTAATGTGACCGTAATGCCCTTGGGATTGTGTTAGTTAACCAGCTAGTGATTGGTTAAATTCGTACGAGTGATCCTGAGGGCATTTTCGTCCATAAATTTTTATTTTTTATGCTTCTTGTAGTGAAGTAGTCATTAAAAATGAAACTTGTAAAATGTAAAATTAATGTAAAATGTTTTGTGTGAATTTTGATAATTACTACAAATAATAAGCAGATTCCATCTTCTCCCCGAATTCGACAAGGCCAAAAGGAGTTGCCGGAAAAGGTTGGCCGATCACAACCGTAGAAGGAGAAAGAATCAGCAAACAAATCAAGCAGCTGATCGTAACAAGTCTCGGCTCCAAAATGCTCATAATTCCTCGTCTGAAAACCAGCTTACAAGTAAGTTGAATGTACGTAATATATTGAATAATATAATTATTCATATTAATTTGGCAACTCAATATCACATTTCAGAATTAATATTTAATTAAAACACATTTACAATTTTTATTTTGAAGTTTTATTCAATTATTAAAATTTGACCTCGAAATTCAATTTCAAGGTCTAACGTTATTAAGTTGTCAAAGATAGCGTATAATAATTAATTTTAATGGGGATTTTATTAATTTTAGGATCCCCACCGGACTCCGGAGTGCAATCGTCTTCATCAGTGACTATCGGCATTTCGCCGCCGGGAATTAATTCCTTGGGTTCTTCCCGGCAAAGATTTTATGAAGCTCCGAGTTCTTCACTTTCAACAAGCTCTCTCTTTTTTTCGAATGGTTGATTTTATTTTTAGCCATATGTACAAGTGGAAATTTGAATTAAAATAATAAAGGCATTATTGTTACGATAATTATTTTATTTTCAATGAAATTCTATCTTTTTATAAAGATTGGTGTTATATAGAGCTAGATATCATTATATATTATAAAAGGGGAGAAAGAATTTTGATCGTTTCACTCTTGTTTTTTAATCTCTTATCTATATTTTTACTCCCACTAACCTCTTATTTCTTAAATTAGTATCATTTTTTTTTTCATTTCAATTTTTTATACACGTAGTGTGTGCATGTCATACAACTAGTACTCCCTCCTCCGTCTCATGATAAAAATATTTATTACTATTTCAAGTAGTCTCAAGTAAAATGTCTATTTATTTTAAATGATCTATTTTTTACAATAATTTGCCTATAATACCCTTATTATTAATTGTTATATTTCTATTCTCTATGCATATTTATGGAGCATCAATAGTAATGTGCAGAAAACTATACAATTAAATGAGAATTTCACTATTAAAAAAATGGTCATTTGTGATGGCCAAAATCCATCACAAAAAGTAAAAAAACCATCACGAAAGGTTTACGTGATTACTTTAAGCATCACAATCATCGTCTTGTATACGCCCATCATGAAAGGTCAAACGCTTAGTGCTTTTGTGATGATTAATACAATCGCATTAACACGTAAGCTATTGTGATTGTCAAAGTCATCACAAATAAATAAAACTTCAGGGATAAAAGGTAATAACATGAATCTCTATTTACGTATAATTTATTTCACTATATTAATTGTATCAAATTAAATGATATTTGTAGAATTCAAACCCTCTCCCTATTTGCAAACTAAATAACGAGTATTACCACTACACCAAAGCCCAGGTCATGATTATAATTTTAAAACAAAATAGAAAAGAAAACATATGTGAGTTGACTTACTAAACAAAATTACTTCCACATAAGATTTGGCAAATTGCAATGGCAGTCACCAATACTCTATAATGATGGTAAAATTAGTCATCACTGAGAGCCATCATAAAATACCTTCTTTTTGTAATTGTAAATAAAAGCCGTCACAAAAATCTATCTTTTTTAATGATTGTCATGGTCGTCATAAAATATTATTTTACTTATTTCTTACATTAAAGTATTAGTGATAACTTAAATGCAGTCACAAAAAGGGTATATCTAAAAGTGATGACTTAGTGCGTCACAAAAAAAAATTTATTTTGAGTAAAAAATTGGTGTGATTGACATGATCACTACAAAAAAAAGGCTAATTCCGACGGATATATTTTCGATTGAAGCAATTCAGTCGGTATTAGAATAGTGTCGACGGGATATTCTATCGGACATAATTCCCTCAGAAATATAATAATTACGACGGAATTCAATCGAAAATAAGTGCTAGTAAAGGCGTCAAAAAAACCCGGCAGCGCTAATTATTTTCTCAACGGAATACTATTATTTTCGACAGAATGTGCGTCGAAATTAGATTATCCTCGACGGGCATAATTCCGACGGAACATTTCGTCAGAAATAATTAAACCCCTATTTCGCTAACAGATCTGCAAAATCATTTCACACTTTTTCCTCCCTCTCTCTCTCAGCCGATTGAACCATCCTCTCTCTCCCTCTCTCTCAGCCGAACCTTCCTCTCTTGCTCGTCGCTCCCGGCCACCTCCGTTCTAACCCCCCTGCCCTGCCACCACCACACCGACGATGACCCCAAGGAACACCGGCGGTCGGCAGCTCCCCCTCCGATTCTCCTTTCTCCTCTTATAATTCTGACGACCTCTCTCTTTCCCTCCTCATTTCTCCTCTTGTAATTCAAGGTACATACTGAAATTCAAAATTTTTTTAGCTAGGGTCAATATATATGAGGTTTAATATGTTGATTTTGACTGAAATCTAGATTGAGTTATAGGGTTAATTTATTATTATGCTTGAGTTAATTTTCAATCTGGAATTGGTTTAAAGTTACTATATCATAATTTTGAGCTTAATTTGGGGTCAGCAGTACAATTGTAATACAATTTGGTTCTAATTTGGGGTCAGCAGTTTAATTGCAATTTTGATAGATTTGGTTCTGTTATAGTGAATTTGATGTATCTGAATTTTGTTCAGTTATTATATATATTAATTTGGTTCAATTTGGTTATAGCTGTAAGACCCCAAATTATTAATAAATGAAATATAATTTCATCTATTTATTATTGTGAAATAGTAAGGGTTGAATTGATTAATGTGGTTAGTTATGGGTAAAATGCGCAAATATTTCAAATAAGCAAGTGGTTATAAAATATTCATTGTTGTCGGAGAATATTCGTTTGGTCGTGGAATATTCTTCCTGTTGGGGAATATTCGTACGACGGCGCAGTCTTTTGTGGTCCCCATAACGAAAAGCGATTGGATGAAAAAAACGACAAGTATAAGTTGTTTATAAACAACGGCGTAGTTGTTACCATTAATACTGTTGGAATACTCGGTGGTCAAAACACAGTAATATACGGTATTGCACCAATTATTGATTCTTACGTAAGAAGGCACTACTCAATAATTGTTACAGTAATTACTGTTCAATATTTTATTTGATTGATTCAATAATTGCTACGTTGATATTTTATATTACTGTTGTTTCAATAATTTTCACTACACAGTATTTTCTATTATCAAAGCAATAATTCATATTATCTGAATAATATTATTAGATAACATTATTGCAATGTCTAGAAAGTTATGTCTAAGGAGATGTTTGGTTACCTAATTGCGCGCCAGTAAGGAGAAATCCTTATTGAAAAGCCCCCTCTTTCCTGGGAACTGCCTGGTTGTCAGTATTGTGATTCTGTAATATTATTTATGAATAATTAATTATTGATTTATATGATGAGAAAAATATTCATTTTATGTGGATATAGATGGAGAAAATTTTTAAAGTGACAATTGTTGAAAATCGATATTTTATCTTTTCTGATAAAATAATATTTTATTATATTATTATAATATAATAATGATGATATTTTTACAATGAATGTGAGATATATGAGTTTATGAGGAGGAATAGTATTTTTATTGCAAAAGTTGTTTAAAACATGTTAAACATGTTTGTGAGCTCATTTCTTGACTGAAATTTGATTATAGCTTGTATAATCGTCCGTTTGTGGATTTCGGTCAATTTTTGTTTGGAATTTAGATAAACTTTCTTCGGCAAAGTTGTAGATAATGAAAATTTCTATGTAATAGACATGTGGTTCGAATTTTTCTGACAAAAGGGCTATTTATTATGAATTATTGAAGTTCTGAAGTTCCGAAATAATTGAATTTTGAAAGTTTTATTTATTTTTATTAATAAAAACGTTTTTTGTAAGTTTTGTAAGGTGGGCTACTTGTGTGGCTGAAGTTTGAACAAAAAGTGGGCGTAGGAATTTAAATTAATTATATTAATAATTTATTAAATTTTCTGCTTTGGTGTTCTAAGTATTTTTCTATAAATAGGGTGCTTAGGTTAGAATTGAAAATCACACCAGAAACTAAAGTTTTCTCTCTCTTTCTCTGTCTATATTATCGAGCGTATTCTTGTGAGTATCTTAAGACTTTGAGTGTTGCTATACGGTGTAAGTTTCCTTCAGCTCTATATCCAGTATTCCAGTCAGAAGTACTGTCTTTTCGAGGTAAGAGATATTATTTTTTATATAAATGATATTATTTCTTCCAATATCATTATGCCAAAATATTGATTTAAATTTTTATCAAATTTAGAACTTTTTGTGTCGGGGTTACTATTCACGTATACGGTACTATTCACGTATACGGCACTATTCACGAATACGACACTATTCACAGAAAAATTAAATTTTTGTTTTTCGTCCAACATATCTATTATGGATACTAGCTTTGATTGTATCCATATTTTGATCATTTTTAAATTTTCCTTCACTATGATTACTTATGAGGTATTTTTGGACATGGATAAACCGAAATACGAATCCTTAATATTTGTTATTTTGTTTCACTGGATTCGTTTCCTTTAAAATATTTTTCATCATCCTCAATCCTAAATGATGATATTACTGAATATATTTGGCCTGTAGTGTAAAGATGAATGATTTCTGATGAATATCTTTGGCCCGTAGTGTAAAGATAAGCAGGTGTTTAGATGAACATGACCAACTGATGAATATCTTTGGCCTGTAGTGCAAAGATGAATATTTGATTTCAGATATATATTGATTGATGTTACAGGGATAAAATATTGACGATGAACTTTTAAATTCATATATAGAAGATAGTAGATTTCATTCTCTACTTAATTCTTCTAATGAATTATTATTTCCGCTGCGAATATTAATTTAAAACTTGTTGTCTATTGTATTCTATTAAATTTTTCCCTGTTGAAAACTAACCATAATTTGTTCTATATTATCTTAGTCATAATATTCTTTACTGGGCTAGTTGAGCTCACCCTTTTCCTTTTTGTTCCATTTTTCTTCTCAGGAGGCGAGAATGTAGCGAGTACTAGTCGGGGTATGGAATGAAGGTTCTAGAAAGTCGTTTTAGTAGTCCTCACCATTTTTGTAAAATAATGTATCAATAATTGTAATGAAAATTTATTTGAGTGTGGACATTGTCTAGATGATAATATTTGTACTTAAACTCATAATTTTTATGTTGTATTAATAAAGTTGTAGTTGTCTCTGTACCATGTATTTGACGACTCAGAATGGGTGTGGTATACTTATTTTGGGGGCTTCACAGTTGGTATCAGAGCTTAGGGATATGGTCTCTGGCGGAGATCGGAGAATAGTACTAGGAGGGGAGAGACGAGTAAATTCTTCGCTAGTGTATTATACCTAAGCTTATTTGTTGGTCAGTCATATTATAGGGGTATTATGTGATTTGTTAATTTGTTTAATTAACCCTTGTTTTATGGCAGTATTTAAGAATGGTAACTGAGAATGTGAACAGTGAAGTAAACGAAACCGTGGAGACGCCTGTACTCACCAACGAGGAGAACGTGCAACAGGCTGGCAATGTTCCTCCTGTGAACAACACCATTGAGCAGATGATGAACGATGGGATGTTTAGAAGCTTTTTGCAGTTCATGCAAAATCAGACGAGGGAGACTCGTGTTCAAAATACAGGAAGAAATGATAGCAATTCACGGTTTGTCACAGCCAAGCAGTTTAAGGAGTTAGGTCCACCAGAATTCTGGGGAAAGTTGGATCTGATTAAGGCGTAGACGTGGGTCAAATAAATTACCAAGATATTCGATGTCTTGGGATGCACGGAAGAATAAAATATTCCATTTGCCACCTTTATGTTCCGTAATGAGGCATATTACTGGTGGGAATCTGTAAAGCGTACCCATCCAGCCGCACTTATTATGTCTTTGGAAACGTTTCAGAAACTGTTCAATGACAAGTACTTTCCTGAAAGTATTCGCCATATGAAGGAGGTAGAGTTTATTAGACTAGAGCAGAATAACATGACGGTGTCCCAGTACGAGACGAAGTTTGCAGAATTGTCCAGGTTTGCACCTCATTTGGTGGAGAATGAGGAACGTATGACACAGATGTTTCTGAGAGGTTTGAAACCCGACATACTTCAATATCTCATTTCACATAAATTTTCTCTCTATTCATATGTTGTCAACAGGGCTCATTATTAGAGCGAGATAACGAGTACGTTCAACCGAGGGACCACAACCAGGATCATACCGGTGACAGCAGTCATCAGAACAACGATAACCAGCGGAGAAAGAAAAATACGGACAAGAGCAGCAACCACTCCGGTGGTAATCATGGCCATGAGAATAGAAGAAGCGAGTCGGGAGGAGATTTTAAAAAGAGGAGATTCAACAATGACAACACGAAGACGTCAGCACCAGCAGCAATTGGTTCCAAGGGAGGAGAACGACCACCGGTCATATGCTATAAGTGCAGAAAAGAAGGACATATCAGCTCAAACTGTCTAGAACAATTTAAGGTATGTTATAACTGTGGAAAGGAAGGACATATCGCTCGAGATTGCACTGTAGTGAAACCAAGTCCAGCCGGGATGGTGTCTCAAAAGGCTGTCCCAGAAAAGTCAAAGTCAACAGTTCTTGGAAGAGCGTTTTGGTCAACATGCGAAGAACCCAAACGAGGTGATCACGGGTAAGCTAATCATAAATTTATGCGAAGTTTATATCTTACTAGATACCGGTGCTACCCATTCATTTATTTCTCCTACTTGTGCTCAACGTTTAAACTTGACTCCGGAGAAATTAGACTTTGATTTATCTGTGGAGACTCCGTTAGGAGAAACTTTCATCACATCCACTGTTAATAAATCTTGTTTGATCCAAGTTGGCACCATCACCTTACCTGTTGACCTTATCTCTTTAAAGATACTTGCATTTGACGTGATTTTAGGGATTGATTGGTTAACTACTCCTCATGTCAAAATTGATTGTTTTCGTAAGGTTGTTAGTTTTTATATTCCTAAGCAACCTGTTGTGCGAATTCAAGCAACTAAGCCATTAAAATCAATCACTGTTATATCAAGTCATAAAGTTATTCGTTTATTAAAAAACGGATGTCAAGCTTTCTTAGCCCATGTTATGGATTTGAATAAAGACACGTCATATTTGAATAATATTCCTGTTGTTATTGACTTTCCTGACGTATTTCCTGAAGAACTTTCCGGTCTACTCCCAGAACGTGAAGTTGAATTCTTTATTGATCTTGAACCTGGTACAAGCCCATTTCTAAAACTCCATATCGAATGGCTCCTATTGAACTTCAGGAGTTAAAGGTTCAATTACAGGAGTTGTTGGATATCGGTTTCATTCGTCCTAGTACATCTCCTTGGGGTGCTCCTGTTTTATTCGTAAAGAAGAAAGATGGGAGTATGCGACTTTGTATCGACTATCGGGAATTAAACCATGTCACTATCAAGAATAGGTATCCGCTACCTCGTATTGATGACCTGTTTGGCCAGTTACAAGGAGCACAATTCTTTTCAAAAATCGATCTTCGTTCTGGATATCATCAGCTGAAGATTAGAACTGAGGATATTCCAAAGACTGCCTTTAGAACTCGGTACGGGCATTATGAATTCTTAGTCATGTCTTTTGGATTGACTAATGCTCCTGCGAGTTTCATGGATATGATGAACCGAGTATTCAAGGAATATTTGGATCAGTTTGTTGTTGTTTTTATTGATGACATCCTCATATATTCCAAAAGTCGTGAAGATCATGAGAACCATTTGAAGCTGGTACTCCAAAGGCTTCGTGAAAACAAGTTATATACTAAGTTGAAGAAATGCGAGTTTTGGCTTGAGGAAGTAGCATTCCTTGGGCACGTGGTGTCAAAACATGGAGTATATGTTGACCTGGCGAAGATTGAAGCAATACAAAGTTGGGAACAACTGAAGTCGGTGACCGAAGTACGTAGCTTTCTGGGCTTAGCTAGTTATTATCGGAGATTCGTGGAAGGATTTTCTCGAATCGCTACTCCATTAACTCAGCTGACTCGGAAAGATAGCAAATTTATATGGAGCGAGAAATGCGAGAAAAGTTTCCAAGAACTTAAGAGGAGACTCATTTCGGCACCTGTTTTGATCATACCATCTGGTTCGGATGGATTTGTTATCTACAACGATGCTTCAGGCAAAAGGCTAGGATGTGTTCTCATGCAACGTGGAAAAGTTATAGCCTATGTCTCACGACAACTTAAAGAATATGAGAGGAATTATCCTACTCATGATCTAGAGTTGGCAGCAGTCATTTTCGCGCTAAAGATCTGGAGGCACTATCTATATGGGGAGAAAGTGGAGATATATTCAGACCATAAAAGCCTCAAATATTTCTTCATCCAAAAAGAACTCAACATGCGGCAACGACGTTGGCTCGAGCTGTTAAAAGACTACGACCATACCATTCAATAACATCCTGGAAAAGCAAACGTGGTAGCCGACGCATTGAGTAGAAGATCATACGCGGGAAAGAGTGCGATGTTGTCAACACAAAGGCCCATTTGGTGTGATTTACAAAAGATGATGATAAAAGTCAAGACTCCGGGGACCCATGCAATGATGTCAAGTATACGTATAGAACCAACTTTAATCAAAAAAGTTAAAGTTGCTCAAGCCACAGACCCGGAGCTGATGCGTATGAAGAAGAAAGTGCAAGAAGGTGCTATTCCAGAAGCAAGAATCGATGAAGAAGGAAAACTTCGAGTCCACTCCAGATTTTGTGTTCCAAATGATTCTGATTTAAAGTACAAGATTATGATGGAGGCACACCATACACCATTTGTAATCCATCCTGGAAGTACCAAAATGTATCTTGATCTTCGACATACATTTTGGTGGAACAATATGAAGAGTGAGATTGCAAAGTTTATCTCGAGGTGTTTAACTTGTCAACGTGTAAAGGCGGAGCATCAAGTGCCTAAGGGCCCATTGCAACCACTTGAGATTCCGAAATGGAAGTGGGAACATATTACCATGGATTTCGTTACAGGTCTTCCCACGGTTTCTCAAGGCATAAATGTTATTTGGGTTATTGTTGATAGATTAACCAAGTCTGCTCATTTCTTGTCGATACGGGAGACTTATTCCCTTGAACGTCTTACTCATATGTATGTAAATGAGATTGTGAGATTGCATGGTATGCCAGTATCCATAGTTTCGGATCGTGACTCAAGATCCACTTCAAGATTTTGGGTTAGCTTGCAAAAAGCTATGGGCACGGATTTACGATTTATTTCGACATACCATCCTCAAACGGACGGACAATCAGAGAGGACTATTCAAACTCTTGAAGATCTATTAAGACTCTGTGTCTTAGACTTCAAAGGGAGTTGGGATAAGTATTTACCATTGGTGGAATTCTTTTACAACAACAGTTATCAGGCAAGTATAGGTGTGGCTCCATTCGAAGCATTATATGGACGAAAGTGTCGCTCTCCAATATGTTGGGATGAGGTGGGTGAAGCAACATTATTGGGACCAGAGTTGGTACGTATAACTACGAAAAAGAACCAAATGATTTGATAACGTATACAAATGGCACAAGATCGACAAAAGAGTTATGCGGATCTTCATCGAAAGGACGTGGAATTTAGTATTGGGGATCATGTATTGTTGCGAGTTGCTCCATGGAAGGGAATTACAAGATTTGAAAAGAGAAGAAAGCTCAATCCACGATTTATTGGTCCATTTCAGATTCTTGACCGAGTAGGAAATGTGGCCTACAGACTCGTGTTACCTCCAAGTATGTCTCGTGCTCATAATGTTTTTTATATATCTGTGCTACGTAAATATGTGAAAGACCCAAACCACGTTATTGAGTTAGAACCGGACGAGATAGCCGAAGACTTAACGTACGAAGATGTACCTGTCAAGATCTTGGATATGAAAGAGCATGTCCTACGCACAAATGTCATACCACAAGTTAAAGTTTTGTGGAGGAACCATGCTATTGAGGAAATGACCTGGGAGTTAGAAACGAAAATGAAAGCGAGATATCCTTATCTTTTCGAAATACCAGGTACGTACATCAATTTCGAGGACGAAATTTCAAATGGAGGGGAGGTTGTAAGACCCCAAATTATTAATAAATGAAATATAATTTCCTCTATTTATTATTTTGAAATAGTAAGGGTTGAATTGATTAATGTGGTTAGTTATGGGTAAAATGCGCAAATATTTCAAATAAGCAAGTGGTTATAAAATATTCATTGTTGTCGGGGAATATTCGTTTGGTCGTAGAATATTCTTCTTGTCGGGGAATATTCGTACGACGGCGCAGTCTTTTATCGTCCCCATAACGGAAAGCGATTGGATGAAGAAAACGACAAGTATAATTTGTTTATAAATAACGAAGTAGTTGTTACCGTTAATACTGTTGGAATACCCGGTGGTCAAAACACAGTAATACACGGTATTGCACCAATTATTGATTCTTACGTAAGAAGACACTACTCAATAATTGTTACAGTAATTACTGTTCAATATTTTATTTTATTGATTCAATAATTGTTACGTTAATATTTTATATTACTGTTGTTTCAATAATTGTCACTACACAGTATTTTTTTATTATTGAAGCAATAATTCATATTATCTGAATAATATTATTAGATAACATTATTGGCAATGTCTAGAAAGTTTTGTCTAAGGAGAAGTTTGGTCACCTAATTGCGCGCAAGTAAGGATAAATCCTTATTGGAAAGCTCCCTCTTTCCTGGGAACTGCCTGGTTGTCAGTATTGTGATTCTGTAATATTATTTATGAATAATTAATTATTGATTTATATGATGAGGAAAATATTCATTTTATGTGGATATAGATGAATTTTTTTTTTAAAGTGACAATTGTTGAAAATCGATATTTTATCTTTTTTGATAAAATAATATTTTATTATATTATTATAATATAATAATGATGATATTTTTATAATGAATGTGGGATATATAAATTTATGAGAAAGAGTATTTTTGTTGTAAAGTTGTTTAAAACATGTTAAACATGTCTGTGGGCCCATTTCTTGACTGAAATTTGATTATAGCTTGTAGAATCACCCGTTTGTGGATTTCGGTCAATTTCTGTTTGGAATTTGGAAAAACTTTCTTCTGCAAAGTTGTAGATAATGAAATTTCTTATGAAAAAGACACGTGGTTCTAATTTTTCTGACAAAATGGCTATTTATTATGAATTATTGAAGTTCTAAAGTTCCGAAATAATTCATTTTTGAAAGTTTTATTTATTTTTATTAATAAAAACGTTTTTTGTAAGTTTTGTAAGGTGGACTACTTGTGTGGCTGAAGTTTGAACAAAAAGTGGGCGTAGGAATTCAAATTAATTATATTAATAATTTATTAGATTTTCTGCTTTGGTGTTCTAAGTATTTTCCTATAAATAGGGTGCTTGGGTTAGAATTGAAAATCACACCAGAAACTAAAGTTTTCTCTCTCTTTCTCTCTCTATATTATCGAGCGTGTTTTTGTGAGTATTTTAAGACTTTGAGTGTTGCTATACGGTGTAAGTTCCCTTCAGCTCTATATCCAGTATTCCAGTCAGAAGTACAGTCTTTTCGAGGTAAGAGATTATTTTTTATATAAATGATATTATTTCTTTCAATATCATTATGCCGAAATATTGATTTGAATTTTTATCAAATTTGAAACTTTTTGTGTCGGGGTTACTATTCACGTATACGATACTATTCACTTATACGGCACTATTCACGAAAACGGCACTATTCACAGAAAAATTAAATTTTTATTTTTTGTCCAAAATATCTATTATGGATACTAGCTTTGATTGTATCTATGTTTTGATCATTCTTGAATTTTACTCCACTATGATTACTTATGAGGTATTTTTGGACATGGATAAACCGAAATACGAATCCTTAATATTTGTTATTTTGTTTCACTGGATTCGTTTTCTTTAAAATATTTTTCATCATCCTTGTTAACGCCAAGATCTTCTCCCACATTCCAATCACGTAAGACGCCCTGATCTTGCACAGTTCAACAAGTCAACACCAAAAGCTTGACGGCCTGACCGTCGGGGGATAGCTCCGGCGTGAGAGTTAGTACAGGCGATCACAAGGTTAACAATGGAGAAAAAATATAGACTAGTGTCTGAGTGAGTGAGAAAATAATAATGTGTTGTGTTTTGTTATCTCTTCCTTTTTGTGATCCTTGCCCCATACGTTCCCTAGACCCGGTTTACTGTGCCACCCACTATCTCCTGACACCTCCTCTCACCCCCGGTCATCTCAGTCGAAAGTATGTAGCTTATTTTCCCACCTGCTACCACTGTTACCTCCCGCCGGTAATCGGAGTCCCATCCTCATTAATGCCATGCAGAAAGGTGGCATACATAACAGTCAACTACTACCTTTTGTGATGATTACCTGTCAAAGATAGGATAAGTGACAACTTATATAATGGACCAACCCAGTGACTAAGCCCAATATTATAGTCAAGTAGCGAGGCCCAAGTTATTTGACCCAACACGGTAAAAGTGACATAATCCAAAGGATAAGCCCATTCGGCCCGGTCCAGTATGAAAAGTATTATGGCCCAACATTGCCCCCCAGTCTTTTATTAAACAGGCTGTTTAGTGGAAGACTGTAAATAGTGTAAGTCCATAGTGAAAGGGATTTGTAATAAACAAAAGGGGCTAAAAGGAATCTCACCAAGGCCCAACTGATAAATAACAGTCATTAATTCAAATAGATCTAGAAGCCCGGATGGCACGTGCCCATCAGCCTGAAGAACGAAAAATGAGGATCCAATGAACGCCAGCCCACTCCGGACGTTACCTCTTCCCCTTTCACATCATTACCTCCAATTAATGAGAGGCCCTTGGATTTCGTGCAAAATTTGAAAAGACCACTCACTATAAAAGTTGCCACCCATTCACCTTGGATGGTTCCTTGCTATTTCGAATTCATAAGAGCTTATTGTCTTCTCTTTCTCAAATTTCTTCATTTTCCCTACAGATTCTCAACAATGGCCTCTCAAAGCTCTGATAAGAGTTCTCCCCTTCGTGTGACCCCCATCTCCGCCGTGACTCCCCACTTAAGCCCTAACAAAGAGGCTCTGAGCTCAAACCCCTAAATTGATGCTCCGAGTAAGGAAGCTTCGCCTCTAGAATCACTTCCCAACCCCTCCAAATTTTTTAAGAATGAGGAAGATTTTTCTCATGCTAACACCCCCTCCACTGTTACTGAGGTCGAGCTCCGCAACATTCAGGCTCGCTATCAAATACCAGATACCCACAGGGTGAGGATTGCAGCCTCCCACGAAAGAATGTACCAACGCCCCGACGGTTGGACCGCCGTCCTGGTAACGTTCCTGGAGAAGGGGGTGAGGTTTCCCCTTCATGCCTTCCTAATCACCCTCCTAGGGTTTGTTGGAGTTGGGTTCGCCCAATTGGTGCCGAACTCATATATCCATATACTGGCTTACATAGCCTTCTGCTACGAGATAGGAGTTCCTCCCGCTGTTGATTCTTTCTTTACCCTCTTCTCGGTAGGGAAATCTCAGGAAAAAGGCTTCAAGGTGCTAAGCAAAATAGCCCCTAAGCCCAATGCCAGAATCGAGAAGCGGTCTCTAATGGACACTCCTTCGAGCAACCGAGGATGGCACAATAAATGGTTCTTCATCAACGGGCCCGAGATCTCCTCTATCCCGGACTGGACCACTTCTGATCGCGTCTCTGCAGACTTCGGAGACATATCCGAGGAGCGTGTAAGAGAAATGACGCGTATTATAGAGAAGATACCTCTGAAGGAGTGGAGCTTCAACCTCTTGAGCAAGCAAGCGTGGTTGTATGACCACAAATGTGAGTTGACTTATATCAACGTACAGTTTATTAATTTATACTAGTAGTATCTAAATTGATTCTTTGTATATGCAGTGTCTCTTATCAAACCGACTTCGATCGATCGAAAGGATCTGGATAGGTACCTCTCCGGTAAGCCTTCATCACCTTCCGCCGAAGTCCCCCCTGAGGAACCTTCGGCCTCCGAAGATCAAATCATCGAAGATCAATCGGCACACTTCGTCGTTGAAGAGGAACCTAGCCAACCTCGAAAAAAGAAAAGGGCTGTTCGGAAAGTCTGGACAAATCCTCAAGGATCTCAATCCGCTTCTGCAGCGAGTTTGATTGACATGCCTGTGAAGGAGCGGATGCAAGCCCTCCGTATCAAGAAAAGGAGGACCAAGGTAACCCCTCTGTCCGCTGACGAGCTCCGGATTCCCACTGCTGAAGTTGATCCTCCGATCATCGTTCCTGTGGAGATTCATGTTTCCGAAGACGAGCTCGAAAACCCGACCGAGTCTCCACTTCTGTCTCGCAAAAGGAAACAACCTTCCGATGATCAACCACCACCGCCCCCCGAACCATCTATGCCTTCTTCGACAAGATCTTCCCCCTCCGCCTTCAGGCGAGAAGCCGCATCTTCTCCCACTGTATGGCCGGAATTTAACGCGAATTTTCCCTTTCAGCTATTCGACTCTTTTGTTCGGGAGACCGATGATCATCGGTTCGGAAACAGCTCGATTAAGGATTTGATCGAGGAAGGCATGAGTTATCAAGCTAAGGTTAGTTTATTTAATTAAAATATTTGAGAATTATCTGTTTCTTCTAGTAATTTACCGGCTGCCTTTGAATATCTGTAGGCCAATGCTGTCTTCGGGAGGCTTCTTCCCCGATACAAAGAGTCCGAAGCCGAAGAAGACGCAGCCCGGCGAGAGAACACTATTATGGCGTCGGCTCTGGATAGAGAGAGAAGGACCCATGGTACCACTCTCTTCAATAACGAATGCCTCAAGAAGGATGTAAATAAGTTGAAAGATAAACTGGAGAGGGCCGAGGCTACCCACCAAATAACCGTTAATACGAACATAGACCTGGTTCGTCGAAACGAGGCCCTTGTGGGGAAGAACGAAACGATGGTGAAAACCAACAAGAGCCTAGCGGTGCAAGTACACGAACTTGAAGCTAGGGACTTGAGACATCTGAAGGAACGGGCAAAGCTCGAAGAGGAGCTTGGAGAACTTCGTGCTTTGAGAGATTTGGGTCCTCCTTTGACCGAAAATCTTCAGAGAGAAGTTCAACAAGAATATCGGAAATCAGCTGAGTTGAACGAGGAGATCGACCAAATGTTCTCGGATGGATACGACGAATGCCGAAGCAAAGACAAGGCAAGACTTGTTACTGCCAAGGTTGATCCGACCATTCTCGACTCTTCAGAAGACGAAGCTGATTCCTGAGGATGATTCTCTTTTCCCTTAGTTGTATGACTCTTGTAAAGCTTTCTATCATTTTGTAAACAGTATTTTGTAAATGAAATATCAACATTATTCCTTATGACTTCGGTGTATTTACTGTTTATCAACACTTCAATATCGATTTAACTTAAAAAATGTACAAGCTCCTTCGTGGACTTAACTTAAACTGTTAATTAATAACTAGGCAAGTCGTATAACAGACAAAATGAAATTAAAGAATGTGGCCTTCCGAACTCAACACTTAGAAAAAATTAGGTAATAAAGTAAGGGAATACTTATTCGTTACCAAAGTGTGAGGTAGATGCGGTGAAGGGCCTGATGAAGTCTGAACGATGACACTCGCCTACCACGAAGGGCCTGACAAGGTCTAAAGGTCGACAATTGCCTACCACGCAGGGCCTGACAATGTCTTAAGGATGACACTTGCCTACCACGAAGGGCCTGATAAGGTCTAAAGGTCGATAATTGCCTACCACGCAGGGCCTGACAATGTCTTAAGGATGACACTTGCCTACCACGAAGGGCCTGACAAGGTCTTAAGGTCGACAATTGCCTACCACGCAGGGCCTGACAATGTCTTAAGGATGACACTTGCCTACCACGAAGGGCCTGACAAGGTCTTAAGGTCGACAATTGCCTACCACGCAGGGCCTGACAATGTCTTAAGGATGACACTTGCCTACCACGAAGGGCCTGACATGTAAGACCCCAAATTATTAATAAATAAAATTTAATTTTCTCTATTTATTATTCTGAAATAGTAAGGGTTGATTTGATTAATGTGGTTAGTTATGGGTAAAATGCGCAAATATTTTAAATAAGCAAGTGTTTATAAAATATTCATTGTTGTTGGGGAATATTCGCTTGATCGTGGAATATTCTTACTGTCGGAGAATATTCGTACGACGGCGCAGTCTTTTGTGGACCCCATAACGGAAAGCGATTGTATGAAGAAAATGACAAAAATAAGTTGTTTATAAATAACGGCGTAGTTGTTACCGTTAATACTGTTGGAATACCCGGTGGTTAAAATAAGGTAATACGCGTTGTTGTACAGTAGCACACGATATTGCACCAATTATTGATTCTTACGTAAGAAGGCACTACTCAATAATGGTTACAGTAATTACTGTTCAATATTTTATTTTATTGATTAAATAATTGCTACGTTGATATTTTATAATTGTCACTACGCAGTATTTTTCATTATCGGAGCAATAATTCATATTATCTGAATAATATTATTAGATAACATTATTGGCAATGTCTAGAAAGTTCTGTCTAAGGAGAGGTTTGGTCATCTAATTGCGCGCCAGTAAGAAGAAATCCTTATTGGAAAGCCCCCTCTGTCCTAGGAACGGCCTGGTTGCCAGTACTGTGATTCTGTAATATTATTTGTGTATAATTAATTATTAATTTATATGATGAGGAAAATAGTAATTTTATGTGGATATAGATGGAGAAAATTTTTAATGTGACAATTGTTAAAAATAAATATTTTATCTTTTTCTGATAAAATAATTCATTTAAATATATTATTTTAATAATATATTGATGGTGGTATTTTTACAATGAATGTGGGACGTATGAGTATATGAGGAGGAAGAGTATTTTTGTGGCATTAAATGATTAACACATGTTTTGTGTGTTGGTGGACACAATTCTTGACCGAAAATTTATTATTGACTATAAAATCGCCCGTTTATGAATTTCGGTCAATTTCTATTTGGAATTTAGAAAAACTTTCTTCTGCAAAGTTGTAGATAATTGAATTTCCTATAAAAACTCGCGAGATTTGAATTTTCTGACAAAAGGGCTATTTATTATGAATTATTGAAGTTTCGAAGTTCCGAAATAATTGATTTTTGGAAGTTTTAGTTAATTATTTTGAGAAAAACGTTTTTTGTATTTTTTGGACATCATAAACATGTGCAAGGTGGCTGATTTCAGATTTTCTTAGGTGGGCTTGAAAATTTATATATATATATATATATATATATATATGTTATATTAAATTTTCTGCTTTGGTGTTCTAAGTATTTTCCTATAAATAGGGTGCTTAGGTTAGAATTGAAAAATACACCAGAAACACAAGTTTCTCTCTATTTCTCTCTCTATATCAAGCGTATGCTTGTGAGTATTTGATACTTTGAGTGTTGCTATACGGTGCAAGTTTCCTTCAGCACTATATCTAGTATTCCAGTCAGAAGTACCGTCTTTTCGAGGTAAGGAATGTTATTTCTTCTTAAATGATATTATTTTCTTCAATATCATTATGCCGAAGTATTGATCTGAACTTTTTATCAAATTTGGAACTTTTCATGTCGGAGTTACTATTCACGAGTTACTATTCACCGAAAAATGAAATTTTTTTCTTTTCGTCCAAAATATCTATTCTGGATACTAGCTTTGCTTGTATCCATGTTTTGATCATTCTTGAATTTTACTTCACTATGATTATTTATAAGGTATTTTTGGACATGGAATAGCTGAAATACGAATCCTTAATATTTATTATTTTGTTTCACTGGATTCGTTTCTTTTAAAATATTTTTCATCATCCTCAGTCCTAAATGATGATATAACTGAATATCTTTGGCCTGTAGTGCAAAGATGAATGATTTCTGATGAATATCTTTGGCCCGTAGTGCAAAGATGAACATGTGTTGAGGTGAACATGACCAACTGATGAATATCTTTGGCCTGTAGTGCAAAAATGACTATTTGATTCAAGATATTTATTGATTGATGTTACAGGGATAAAATGTTGATGATGGGCTTTTAAATTCATAGATAATCGTAGATTTCATTCTCTACGTAACTCTTCTATGAATTATTATTTTCCGCTGCGAATATTGATTTAAAACTTGTTGTCTATTGTATTCTATTAAATTTTTTCCTGTTGAAGACTAACGATAATTTGTTGTATATTATCTTAGTCATAATATTCTTTACTGGGCTAGTTGAGCTCACCCTTTTTCTTGTTGTTCCATTTTCTTCTCAGGAGGCGAGAATGTAGCAAGTACTAGTCGGGGTATGGAATGAAGGTTCTAGAAAGTTTTTTTAGTAGTCCTCACCATTTTTTTGTAAAATATTGTACCAATAATTGTAATGAGGACTTATTTAAGTGTGGATATTGTCTAGATGACAATATTTATATTTACACTCACAGTTTTTATGTTGTATTAATAAAGTTGTAGTTGTTTCTGTACCATGTTATTGACGACTCAGAATAGGTGTTGTATACCTATTTTGGGGGCGTCACAGTTGGTATCAGAGCTTAGGGATATGATCTCTGGCGGAGATCGGGGAATAGAACTAGGAGGGGAGAGACGCGTAAATCCTTCGCTAGTGTGTCCTACCTAAGCTTATTTGTTGGTCGGTCATAATATAGGGATATTATGTGAATTGTTAATTTGTTAAATTAACCCTTGTTTTATGGCAGTATTTGAGAATGTTAACAGTGGAGTAAATGAAACCGTGGAGACACCTGTACTCACCAACGAGGAGAACGTGCAACAGGCTGGTAATGTTCCTCTTGTGAACAACACCAATGAGCAGACGATGAACGATGAGATGTTTAGAAGCTTTTTGCGGTTCATGCAAAACCAGACGAAGGAGATTCCTGTTCAAAATATAGGAAGAAACAATGGCAACGCACATCTGGTCACAACCAAGCAGTTCAAAAAGTTGGGACCACCAGAATTCTGGGGAAAGCCAGATCCGATTAAGGCGGAGACATGGGTCAAGCAAATTACCAAGATATTTGATGTCTTGGGATGCACGGAGGAACAGAAGGTTCCATTCCCCACCTTTATGTTCCGTGGCGAGGCAGACTACTGGTGGGAATCTGTGAAGCGTACCCATCCAGCCGCACTCAGCATGTCTTGGGAGACATTTCAGAAACTATTCAATGACAAGTACTTTCCTGAAAGTATTCGTCATATGAAGGAGGTAGAGTTTATTAGACTGGAGCAGAATAACATGACGGTGTCCCAGTACGAGGCGAAGTTCGCAGAGTTGTCCAGGTTTGCACCTCATTTGGTGGAGAATGAGGAACGTATGACACGGATGTTTCTGAGAGGTTTGAAACCCGGCATACGTCAATATCTCATTTCTCATAAATTTTCTCTCTATTCAGATGTTGTCAATAGGGCTCAATTGTTAGAGCGAGATAACGAGTACAACCAGGATCATATCGGTGACAACAGTCATCAGAACAATGATAACCAGCGGAGAAAGAAAAATACAGACAAGAACGGCAACCACTCTGGTGGTAATCGTGGCTATGAAAATAGAATAAGCGAGTCGGGAGGAGATTTTAAAAAGAGGAGATTCAACAATGATAATACGAAGACGTCAGCACCAGCAGCAACTGGTTCCAAGGGAGGAGAACGACCACCGGTCATATGCTATAAATGTGGAAAAGAGGGACATATCAGCCCAAACTGTCCACAACAGTTCAAGGTATGCTATAATTGTGGAAAGGAAGGACATATCGCTCGAGATTGTACGATAGCGAAACCAAGTTCAGCGGGGACGGTGACTCAAAAGGCTGCCCCAGAAAAGTCAAAGTCAACGGTTCCTGGAAGAGCGTTTGTCGTGACTGGTCAACATGCGAGGAACCCAAACGAGGTGATCACGGGTAAGCTAATCATAAATTCATATAAAGTTTATACCTTACTAGATACCGGTGCTACCCATTCATTTATTTCTCCTGCTTGTGCTCAACGTTTAAACTTGACTCCGGAGAAATTAGACTTTGATTTATCTGTGGAGACTCCGTTAGGGGAAACTTTCATCACATCCACTGTTTATAAATCTTGTTTGATCCAAGTTGGCACCATCACCTTACCTGTTGACCTTATCTCTTTAAAGATACTTGCATTTGACGTGATTTTAGGAATTGATTGGTTAACTACTCATCATGCCAAAATTGATTATTTTCGTAAGGTGATTAGTTTTCATATTCCTAATCAACCTGTTGTTCGAATTCAAGAAATAAAGCCATTAAAATCAATCACTGTCATATCAAGTCATAAAGCCATTCGTTTATTGAAAAACGGATGTCAAGCTTTCTTAGCTCATGTTATGGATTTGAATAAAGACACGTCAAATTTGAATAATACTCCTGTTGTTAGTAACTTTCCTGACGTATTTCCCGAAGAACTTCCCGGTCTACCCCTAGAACGTGAAGTTGAATTCTTTATTGATCTTGAACCTGGTACAAAGCCCATTTCTAAAACCCCATATCGAATGGCTCTTATTGAACTTCAGGAGTTAAAAGTCCAACTACAAGAGTTGTTGGACATCGGTTTCATTCGTCCTAGTACATCTCCTTGGGGTGCTCCTATGTTATTCGTAAAGAAGAAAGACGGGAGTATGCGACTTTGTATCGACTATCGAGAATTGAATCATGTCACTATCAAGAATAGGTATCCGCTACCTCGTATTGATGACCTGTTTGACCAGTTACAAGGAGCACAATTCTTTTCAAAAATTGATCTTCGCTCTGGATATCATCAGCTGAAGGTTAAAACTGAGGATATTCCGAAGACCGCCTTTAGAACTCGGTACGGGCATTATGAATTCTTAGTCATGTCTTTTGGATTGACTAATGCTCCTGCGGCTTTCATGGATATGATGAACCGAGTATTCAAGGATTATTTGGATCAGTTCGTTGTTGTCTTTATTGATGACATCCTCATATATTCCAAAAGCCGTGAAGATCATGAGCACCATTTGAAGCTGGAACTCCAAAGGCTGCGTGAAAATAAGTTATATGCTAAGTTGAAGAAATGCGAGTTCTGGCTTGAGGAAGTAGCATTCCTAGGACACGTGGTGTCAAAACATGGAGTATCTGTGGACCCGGCGAAGATTGAAGCAATACAAAGCTGGGAGCAACCGAAGACGGTGACCGATGTACGTAGCTTTCTGGGCTTAGCTGGTTATTATCGGAGATTCGTAGAAGGGTTTTCTCGAATCGCTACCCCGTTAACTCAGCTGACTCGGAAGGATATCAAATTCGTATGGAGCGAAGAGTGCGAGAAGAGTTTCCAAGAGCTTAAGAGGAGACTCATTTCGGCACCTGTTCTGACAATACCATCTGGTTCGGATGGATTTGTTATCTACAGCGATGCTTCAGGCAAAGGGTTAGGATGTGTTCTCATGCAACGTGGGAAAGTCATAGCCTATGCCTCGCGACAACTTAAAGAATATGAGAGGAATTATCCTACTCATGATCTAGAGTTGGTAGCAGTCGTTTTCGCGCTAAAGATCTGGAGGCACTATCTATATGGGGAGAAAGTGGAGATATATTCAGACCATAAAAGCCTCAAATATTTCTTCACTCAAAAAGAACTCAACATGCGGCAATGACGTTGGCTCGAGCTATTTAAAGATTACGACCACACTATTCAATACCATCCTGAAAAAGCAAACATGGTAGCTGACGTGTTGAGTAGAAGATCATATGCAGGAACGAGTGCGATGATGTCAAGTATACGTGTAGAACCAACTTTAATCGATAAGGTTAAAGTTGCTCAAGCTACAGACCCGGAGCTGATGCGTATGAAGAAGAAAGTGCAAGAAGGTGCTATTCCAGAAGCAAGAATCGATGAAGAAGGAATACTTCGAGTCCACTCCAGACTTTGTGTTCCTAACGATTCTGATTTAAAGTATAAGATCATGATGGAGGCACACAATACACCATTTGCAATCCATCCTGGAAGTACTAAAATATATCGTGATCTTCGACATACATTTTGGTGGAACAATATGAAGAGAGAGATTGCAAAGTTTATCTCGAGCTGTTTAACTTATCAACGTGTAAAGGCGGAGCATCAAGTACCAAAGGGTCCATTGCAACCACTTGAGATTCTGAAATGGAAGTGGGAACACATTACCATGGATTTCGTTACGGGTCTTCCCACGGTTTCTCAAGGCATAAATGCTATTTGGGTTATAGTTGATAGATTAAACAAGTCTGCTCATTTCTTGCCGATACGGGAGACTTATTCCCTTGAACGTCTTGCTAGTATGTACGTGAATGAGATTGTAAGGTTGCATGGCATGCCAGTATCCATAGTTTCGGATCGTGACCCAAGATTCACTTCAAGATTTTGGGTTAGCTTGCAAAAAGCTATGGGCACGAATTTACGGTTCAGTTCGGCATACCATCCTCAAACAGACGGGCAATCAGAGAGGACTATTCAAACTCTTGAAGATCTATTAAGACTTTGTGTCCTAGATTTCAAAGGAAGTTGGGATAAGTACCTACCATTGGTGGAATTCTCCTATAACAACAGTTATCAGGCAAGTATAAGTGTGGCTCCCTTTGAAGCATTGTATGGACGAAAGTGTCGCTCTCCAGTATGTTGGGATGAGGTGGGAGAAGCAACGTTGTTGGGACCAGAGTTGGTACAAATGACTACAGAGAAGATCCAAACGATTCGACAACGTATACAAACGGCACAGTATCGACAAAAGAGTTATGTGGATCTTCATCGAAAGGACGTGGAATTTGACATTGGAGATCATGTATTATTACGTGTAGCTCCATGGAAAGGAGTTACAAGATTTGGGAAGAGAAGAAAGCTCAATCCACGATTTATTGGTCCATTTCAGATTCTTGACCGAGTAGGAAATGTAGCCTATAGACTTGCGTTACCTTCAAGTATGTCTCGTGTTCATAATATTTTTCATATATCTGTACTTCGTAAATATGTGAAAGACCCGAACCATGTTATTGAGTTAGAACCGGACGAGATAGCTGAAGACTTAACGTATGAGGAGGTACCTGTCAAGATCATGGATAAGAAGGAGCATGTCCTACGCACGAAGGTCATACCACAAGTTAAAGTTTTGTGGAGAAACCATGCTATTGAGGAAATGACCTGGGAGTTGGAAACGGAAATGAAAGCGAGGTATCCTCATCTTTTCGAAACACCAGGTACGTATGTCAATTTCGAGGACGAAATTTCATAAGGAGGGCAGGTTGTAAGACCCCAAATTATTAATAAATGAAATTTAATTTCCTCTATTTATTATTCTGAAATAGTAAGGGTTGATTTAATTAATGTGGTTAGTTATGGGTAAAATGCGTAAATATTTTAAATAAGCAAGTAGTTATAAAATATTCATTGTTGTCGGGGAATATTCGCTTGGTCGTGGAATATTCTTACTGTCGGAGAATATTCGTACGACGGCGCAGTCTTTTGTGGGCCCCATAACGAAAAGCGATTGTATGAAGAAAACGACAAAAATAAGTTGTTTATAAATAACGGCGTAGTTGTTACCGTTAATACTGTTGGAATACCCGGTGGTTAAAACACGGTAATACGCGTTGTTGTACAGTAGCACACGATATTGCACCAATTATTGATTCTTACATAAGAAGGCACTACTCAATAATGGTTACAATAATTACTGTTCAATATTTTATTTTATTGATTAAATAATTGCTACGTTGATATTTTATAATTGTCACTACGCAGTATTTTTTATTATCGGAGCAATAATTCATATTATCTGAATAATATTATTAGATAACATTATTGGCAATGTCTAGAAAGTTCTGTCTAAGGAGAGGTTTGGTCATCTAATTGCGCGCCAGTAAGAAGAAATCCTTATTGGAAAGCCCCCTCTGTCCTGGGAACGGCCTGGTTGTCAGTACTGTGATTCTGTAATATTATTTATGTATAATTAATTATTGAATTATATGATGAGGAAAATAGTGATTTTATGTGGATATAGATGGAGAAAATTTTTAATGTGATAATTGTTGAAAATAAATATTTTATCTTTTTCTAATAAAATAATTCATTTAAATATATTATTTTAATAATATATTAATGGTGGTATTTTTACAATGAATGTGGGATGTATGAGTATATGAGGAGGAAGAGTATTTTTGTGGCATTAAATGATTAACACATGTTTTGTGTGTTGGTGGACACAATTTTTGACCGAAAATTTATTATTGACTGTAAAATCGCCCGTTTGTGAATTTCGATCAATTTCTATTTGGAATTTGGAAAAACTTTCTTCTGCAAAGTTGTATAGAATTGAATTTTCTATAAAAACTCGCGAGATTCAAATTTTCTGACAAAATGGCTATTTATTATAAATTATTGAAGTTTCGAAGTTCTGAAATAATTGATTTTTGGAAGTTTTAGTTAATTATTTTGAGAAAAACGTTTTTTGTATTTTTTGGACATCATAAACATATGCAAGGTGGCTGATTTCAGATTTTCTTAGGTGGGCTTGAAAATTTATATATATATATATATATATATATATATATATTATTATATATATATTATTATATTAAATTTTCTGCTTTGGTGTTCTAAGCATTTTCCTATAAATAGGGTGCTTAGGTTAGAATTGAAAAACACACCAGAAACACAAGTTTCTCTCCATTTCTCTCTCTATATCCAGCGTATTCTTGTGAGTATTTGATACTTTGAGTGTTGCTATACGGTGCAAGTTTCCTTCAGCACTATATCTAGTATTCCAGTCTGAAGTACCGTCTTTCCGAGGTAAGGGATGTTATTTCTTCTTAAATGATATTATTTTCTTCAATATCATTATGCCAAAGTATTGATCTGAACTTTTTATCAAATTTGAAACTTTTCATGTCGGAGTTACTATTCACGAGTTACTATTCACCGAAAAATGAAATTTTTTTCTTTTCGTCCAAAATATCTATTCTGGATACTAGCTTTGCTTGTATCCATGTTTTGATCATTCTTAAATTTTACTTCACTATGATTATTTATAAGGTATTTTTAGACATGGAATAGCTGAAATACGAATCCTTAATATTTATTATTTTGTTTCACTGGATTCGTTTCTTTTAAAATATTTTTCATCATCCTTAGTCCTAAATGATGATATAACTGAATATCTTTGGCCTGTAGTGCAAAGATGAATGATTTCTGATGAATATCTTTGGCCCGTAGTGCAAAGATGAACAGGTGTTGAGGTGAACATGACCAACTGATGAATATCTTTGGCCTGTAGTGCAAAGATGACTATTTGATTCAAGCTATTTATTGATTGATGTTACAGGGATAAAATATTGATGATGGGCTTTTAAATTCATAGATAATCGTTGATTTCATTCTCTACGTAACTCTTCTATGAATTATTATTTTCCGCTGCGAATATTGATTTAAAACTTGTTGTCTATTGTATTCTATTAAATTTTTCCCTGTTGAAGACTAACGATAATTTGTTGTATATTATCTTAGTCATAATATTCTTTACTGGGCTAGTTGAGCTCACCCTTTTTCTTATTGTTCCATTTTCTTCTCAGGAGGCGAGAATGTAGCAAGTACTAGTCGGGGTATGGAATGAAGGTTCTAGGAAGTTATTTTAGTAGTCCTCACCATTTTTTTTGTAAATTATTGTACCAATAATTGTAATGAGGACTTATTTGAGTGTGGATATTGTCTAGATGACAATATTTGTAATTACACTCACAGTTTTTATGTTGTATTAATAAAGTTGTAGTTATTTCTGTACCATGTTATTGACGACTCAGAATAGGTGTTGTATACCTGTTTTGGGGGCGTCACATGACAAGCTCATAAGGACCACCTGCCGATGAGGCTACCATCGAATGGTCAGCGAGTCCACCCGAACCTCCTTACACCAATGACGTTCGCTTACCACGCAGGGCCTGACGAACTCATAAGGACCACCTGCCGATGAGGCTACCATCTAATGGTCAGCGAGTCCACCCGAACCTTCTTACTCCAATGGCATTAACGGCAACGAAGACAAGACTTGTTGGAGAAAAAGGGAATTTTTATTGATGATGACTTAAAAACATTTACAGACTTCCGGTGTACTGACATTGTAGCTACTGAAAATACTTTCGAAGCCTGCCTGCATGCCAAGTATTCTTGATCTCTGATCCGTCCAAGGCCCTCAAGCGATAAGTCCCCGGCTTCGGTACTTCTATAATTTCATACGGACCTTCCCAATTTGGCATCAGCTTTCCCAAATTCTGGGGTGTAGATGCTTCGACTTCTCTAAGAACGAAATCCCCTACTTCGAACCTGCGAAGCTTTACCCCTTTGTTATAATGCTTAGCTACTCTTCGCTGATAGGCTGCTAGTTTGACCAAGGCCGTTTCTCTGACTTCGTCAAGTAAATCAAGATTGGCTTTCAGCCCTTCATCATTGTATATTTCTCTGAACTGACTAACTCGAAGACTTGGAGATTCAATTTCAACTGGGACTAAGGCATCAGTACCGTAGGCCAGTCTGAAAGGTGAATCCCCCGTTGTGGTCCTCGGAGTGGTCCGATAGGCCCATAACACGCTGAGCAGCTCTTCTGACCATCTTCCTTTAGCTTCGTCCAATCTACGCTTGATTCCATTCAGCAGCGTTCTGTTGGTCACTTCGACTTGTCCATTAGACTGAGGATGAGCTACCGAAGTCTTTCTGTGCTGGATCCCCAGTTCTTTCAAAAATGCTTCGAATTTTGATCCCACAAACTGACGTCCGTTGTCCGAGATCACCATCTTAGGAATTCCGAACCGAAATACTACCGACTCCTTGATGAACTTTAAGCATTTCTGTTCCGTTATTAACCTAAGCAGTTTTGCTTCTACCCACTTGGTCATGTAGTCGATGGCAACTATAACAAAGCTGACCTGACCTTTTGCTTTCGGTAGTGGACCTAGTATATCAACCCCCCAGACAGCAAAGGGTATGGGAGATAAGATCGAGTATAACTCTTCTGGTGGCTGATGTGGGATCGAACTGTTGAGATGACACTTCTCGCACTTCTTGACGTATTCAGTCGCTTCCTTGAAGATGGTAGGCCAGTAGTATCCCTGACGAAGTACTTTGTAGGCTAATGACTTAGCAGCCATATGGTCGCCACAGATGCCCTCGTGAACTTCTTGAAGAGCATATTCAGCTTCGGACGGAGTTAAACATTTTAACAGTGGAGACGAGAAGGCCCTTCGAAATAGATCCTCATCTATCAGAATGAAATTAGCACTCCTGTACTTTATTTTCTTGGCCAGCATCTGATCCGAAGGTAAGATGCCATCTGCTAGATACTCCAGATATGGAGTCAACCAGCAGTTGGTTCGGTCAACGCACATTACCAATTCGTGATGAACACTAGGATGTTGCAAAATTTCCAAGTAAACCGACCCATCAAAAACATTAACATCCGTAGTGGCTAATTTGGAGAGCGCATCGGCAATGGAATTGTTGTTACGTTCGACCCCTTAAAATTCGTAGAACTGGAAATACAGAAGCTGTTCTTTCAATTCTGCTAAATACTTGATCATTCTATGACCTCGGGTTTCATATTCCCCAGAGACTTGCTTAACGACTAACTAAGAGTCGCTGAAGATAACTATCCTTTGTACTTCAAGACTCTTAGCTAGTCGCAATCCTGCCAACACTGTCTCATACTCTGCTTCATTGTTCGTCGCTTTAAACTGAAATCTGATGGCCTGCTGCACCTTGAATCCCTCCGGGCTGGTAAGAATAATCCCTGCTCCGCTGACGTCCGCGGTAGAAGACCCATCTGCATACAGTGTCCACGAACTCTGCTTCTGCTGAAGAACCACAACTATGCTGTCAGATCCTTCAGCTTCTGCTACAGCTTCATCCGCTTCAGAAAACGAGCACTCGACCACAAAATCTGCCAAGGCCTGCCCCTTGATGGCAGTTCGGGGATGATATTCAACGAAAAACTGAGACAACTCCATCGTTCATGCAGCTAATCTCCCCGATACCTCAGGTTTACCCATAATTTTCTTTAAAGGCTGATCTGTGTAGACCATTACCAACCTACCCTGGAAGTACTGCCTAAGCTTCCGACTAGCAGTTATTAAAGCAAAAGCAAACTTCTCAATGTTCGGGTACCTTGTTTCAGCATCCCGAAGGACGTGGCTTATATAATAAACCAGGTGCTGCTTACCCCCAACTTCTCGCACCAAAACTGCTCCTACTGCCAACGAACTAGCTGCTAAGTACAAATACAAAGGCTCAGCAGGAGCGGGCTTCACCAACAAAGGCGCCGAAGATAAGTAGGACTTGATGCTCTGAAAGGCATCTTCACATTCTAAAGTCTATTGGAACGTCTTGGCATTCTTTGGCCCTTTCAACGTATCAAAAAACGGCAAACACCTTTCTACCGATTTGGACATAAACCTCCTCAAAGCTGCAATCCTTTCAGTCAGACGTTGAACATCTTTAAATGACTGAGGAGTCTTCATGTTCAGGATCGCTTGAATTTTTTCTGGATTGGCTTCAATTCCCCTCTGACTGACCAGATAACCCAGAAATTTGCCAGCCCCTAATCCGAAGGTGCACTTGGCAGGATTCAGTCTCAATTTGTGATGACGGACTGTCTGAAAGCATTCCTCCAGGTCATCCAGATGTTTATGCACCAACATGCTCTTAACAATCATGTCATCCACATATACTTCCATATTCTTGCCCAACTGACGCCTGAAGACATAGTTCATCATCCTCTGGTAAGTGGCCCCGGCGTTGATGAGGCCGAATGTCATTTTCTTGTAGGCATATACCGAACGATGCGTAATGAACGTCGTCTTCGGTATATCCTCTTTACACATAGAGATCTGATGATAGCCAGAGAATGCATCCATGAAGCTCAACAAGGCATACCCCGAAGTTGCATCGATGAGCTGGTCAATGTGGGATAATGGATAGAAATCCTTTGGACAAGCTTTATTCAGGTCTGTATAGTCGATGCAGACCCACCATTTCCCGTTCTGCTTCTAGACCAGCACCACATTTGCCATCCACTGTGGATAGTCGATCTCGAAGATGAAGTCAGCAGCTAGCAGCTTTGCAATTTCTTCATCGATGATTCGTTAGCGCTCAGGCGCAAAGATCCTCCTCTTTTGCCGAACTGGCTTCTTTGACGGGTCCACTTCTAGCCGATGCTCTGCGATATCCCTACTCACTCCCGGCATATCTCGAGGCTCCCAGGCGAAGATGTCAACATAACATCGCAGGAGTTCTATGAGGTTCGTCCGGAGAGGTTCCGGCAGGCCCGAACCTATTTTCACCGTCTTGTCCGCTTTGCCCGGAACGAGCTCTACTTCTTCTGTTTCTTCGGCTGGCATGACCAACGGTTCTGAGCTGTTTTCCGTGAAGGGTTCGATCTCTATTGTCATGGTCTGTTTTTGCTTCGACACCCCTACTCCCGAAGTGATCACGACATTTCTATAACATCTTCTGGCCAGATCTAAATCCCTTTTCACTTCCCCAACCCCATGAGCCGTAGGAAATTTGATTTTGAAATGAGGGATTAAAGTTACAACTTGTAAAGCAGTTAAAGTGGGTCTCCCCAAAATAGCATTATAAGTAGAATCTACATTCACAACGTAAAATTTGCAAATAATATCTACCTGTTGGGGGGCCGTTCCGAAGATAACCGGCAGCTCAATGGTTCCAGTCACTTTGACCGGATCGTTGTTGAAGCCATATAAAGGAGCCTCCTGTCCGATCTCCTTCTTCTGCCCATCAAGGTGCATTCTCTGATGGGTCTTCTGCCCATCAAGGTGCATCCACAGAAGACCCATTGTCGATCATCATACGCTTCATATCCACCGAACCCACTTGTTCCGTCACGACCAATGATCCTTCGTGCGGTTCGATGGTTTTCGAAGGGTAATCCTCATCCGTAAAGGAAATTACCGTACCCAGGAAGGGTCTGTCAATCTTCGGGAGGGTATCCGCCACCGACATGACCGAATCCAGATAACTTCGGCGCTTCTTTCTGACAAGCTTGCCCGAAGTACCCCCAGTGATAACATCTATTGTAAGACCCCAACTTTTATAAATAAAGATGAATTTTCTATAAATATCATTTTTGAATATTATGGAGTTAATTTGATATAATGTTATAGTTGTGGGTAATATTTATAAATTTTGCAAAGTAAGCAAGTTGTTATAAAATATTCGTTTGGTCGGAGAATATTCTTTTTGTCGGGGAATATTCGTACGACGGCACAATCATTGGTGGACCCCACGACGGAATTATTGTCGGATTGAGAAAACGACAGAATTATCTTTCTATAAAAATAACGGCTGAGGTGTTACCGTTAAAACCGTTAAAACTGTTGAACCACTCGGTAGTAAAAGTACAGTAATACGCGTGGTTGCATAGTAGCACACGGTATTGATTATTGATGCTTACGTGAGAAGTCACTCAGCTATACTCAATTATTGCTACAGTAATTGCTGCATTATATCTCTTAAATTATTGTCATAGTATCATCTGTATAATATGTTATATTATTGAGACGTTGTGGTAAGTTTGGTTATTTTATGGGGGGCCATATGTCATCATCTAAGAGTCTCTTCGTCAATAGTAATTACCGTCGTCAATAGTATTTACCTTGGTCAATAGTAATTACCTTCGTCAATAGTATTTACCTTGGTCAATAGTAATTACCTTCGTCAATAGTATTTACCTTGGTCAATAGTAATTACTTTCGTCAATAGTAGTTGTCCCTTCAATATTACCAAGAGTCATTTGACCCTTCGTTAAAACCAAGAGTCATTTGACCCTTCGTTAAGACCAAGAGCCACCCTCAGTTTTTCTATAAATAGAGGCCTAGGGCTTCATTATTTTTCACGAATTCATTCAAGCTATAGAGAGAGAAAGTATAGAGAGAATAAGAGAGAGAGAGACTAAAAGTATTCTGCTACATCACTTTTCCAATATCCAGTTCTTTTAAGGTAGGGAATATTATTTCTTTTATATTCATGAAGAGAACTTCTGTTATTCCATTCGTTATTATTCTGTTGGAATAACCAGTATACGCGGTCTACCCTATACTTGGTGACATTCTTCTATTATTCTGTTGGAACATCCTGTCTGTGTGTTTTACACCGGACCTGGTTCCGTTTATTATTCTGTTGGAACATCCTGTCTGTGTGTTTTACACCGGACCTGGTTCCGTTTTATTATTATTCTGTTGGAATATCCTGTCTGTGTGTTTTACACCGGACCTGGTTCCATTATTTATTATTCTGTCGGAATATCCTGTCTGTGCGTTTACGCCGGACCTGGTTCCATTATTTATTATTCTGTTGGAATAACCTGTCTGTGCGGTCTATCGCATGCATGGTGATTTCTTTTGTTATTCCATTCTTTATTATACTCAGTTGGTTAAGTTTTGACTTCTATACTCCATGAAATTTGTGGAATATCCTTGATAGTTGCGTTTCATCCAGTATCTTTTCATGAAAATATTCTTCTAATCATTCTTGAATTTTACTCCACAAAGCAGTATCATGTTGACAATTTGGACGTTGTTAATTCTTGGATAAATTAATTCTTGAACTTGTTTTATTGAATTCTTATATCATTGTCATCATCCTCATGTTTATAAAATGTTGAAAGTCATCTGTGGCATGTAGTGCATAGATGGACTTGGTATGATTATGACCAGGGATTATTCGGTATAATCATGACCGTAATGTTACAAATGATGTGGTAAAAGTCCTCATTGGCCCGTAGTGCATTGATGGACAGTTGTTGGCATGATCATGACCATTAATGAATACACGAATATCCTTGGCCGTAGTGCAGGGGTGATTCGATGATGTGGATTATTTTATTAAGCTGAGTCTCAGCGATCGCAGTGTTGAAAAACCTTTTAAATCATAAAAGATAGTAGAGTTTATTTTCTACTTGACTCTTTTAATGGATTGCTTGTTCCGCTGCAGTTAAACTTGATGTCTATTATATTTTATCAGTTTAACATTGTTGAAGGCTAATGATAATTTATTCTGCATTATCTTAGTCATAATATTTCTTACTGGGCTAGTTGAGCTCACCCTTTCTTTCACTGTTCTCTTCAGGAAATGAGAACGTAGCTGGGACAAGTCGGGGTACGGAGTGATGGTCCGAATGATAGTATTAGTTAGTAGTCCTCACTATTCTATGTAATGGTGTGTTAATAAATGTAATGAGGACTCCTTTTGAGTATGAATACTCTCTAGAAGATAATATTTGTATTCAAACTCACAGTTTATGTTTTGTCGTATTGTACACGACAGTTGTATTATTAAGTTGTATTTGTATTCTGTACTATGTATCTGACGACCCAAGATGGGTGATGTATACCTAATTTTGGGGGCGTCACAGTTGGTATCAAAGCTTAGGGATATGATCCCTGGCTAAGATGTGAGAATAGAACTAGGAGGGGAGAGACGGGGAATTCCTTCGCTAGTATGACATACCTAAGTTTATTTGCATGGTATTTAATTGGTCGGTCATAATATAAGGATAATATATGACATATCAATTAATTTTTATTTTGTGGCAGTATCTGAAAATGGCATCTGAGAATGTTGAGAATAGCAATGGAGCACAGACGACTGTTGATTCACCACATATCAATAATCAGGATAATGTGCATCAGGAAGGTGTCAATCCTCATGCAAACAACAACACTGACCAAATGATGAATGATCAAATGTTCAGAGGCTTTATGCAATTCATGCAACAACAGGTGAAAGCGGCTCCTGTCCACAACGTAGGTGGAAATACTGGAAACTCTCAGGCGGTCACCGCTAAACAGTTTAAGGAGCTGGGACCACCGGAGTTTAAGGGAGAACCCAAACCACTTGTAGCTGAAACATGGATAAAGCAGATCACCAAGATATTTGATGTCTTGGGTTGCTCCGAGGAGCAAAAGGTTCCCTTTGCCGCCTTTATGTTGCGAGGAGAGGCAGATTACTGGTGGGAATCGATAAAGCGTACTCAACCTGCCGCACTGAAGATGTCTTGGGAGAAGTTCCAAGATCTGTTTAACGACAAATACTTTCCCGAGAGTATTCGTCACATGAAGGAGGTGGAGTTCATCAAATTGGAGCAGAATAATATGACCGTGTCGCAGTACGAGGCAAAATTTGCGGAGTTATCCCGGTTTGCGTCCCACCTGGTGGATAATGAAGAAAGAATGACGCGGATGTTTTTAAGAGGTTTGAAGCCGGAGATACGTCAACATCTTGTTTCTCATAAACTGTGTTTGTATTCAGATGTTGTAAATAGGGCTCAGTTGGTGGAGCGCGATAACGAGATAACGCAACCAAAAGAGAGCAGCCGGCAAAATGATAATACCAGTGAGAGCAGTCATCGAAGCGGTGACAACAAGCGTGGAGGGAATCAACAGGCCAGAAATGGTAACCACTTCGGTGGTAATCAGGGCCAAAACAATAAGAATGGACATTTCAAGAAGAGGAGATTCAACAATGATGGAAAGACGTCAGCACCAGCACCTGTCGTTAAGGAAGGAGAACGACCACCTATCATATGTTTCAAATGCGGAGGGGAGGGGCACATCAGTCCAAACTGCGCGATGCCGTCCAAAGCATGTTATAATTGTGGAAGAGAAGGTCATTTAGCCCGATTTTGTCGTTTACCGAAGACAAATTCAGCTAGGATGGAGGCACCAAAGGCCGTCCCAGAAAAGTCAAAACCGGTTGTGCAAGGGAGAGCGTTTGTTGTGACCTCCCAGAAGCAAGGAACCCGAATGAGGTCATCACGGGTAAGCTTATCATAAACTCTAACGAAGTCTATACTTTATTTGATACCGGTTCAACCCATTCTTTTATTTCTCCTACTTGCGCTCATCGATTAAATTTGATTCCGGAGAAATTAGACTTTGACTTAGCAGTTGAAACTCCATTGGGAGAAACCTTCATTACATCCACGGTTTATAAGTCTTGTTTGGTTCAAGTTGGTACCCACACATTACCTGTCGATCTTATTTCATTAAAAATACTTGCATTTGACGTGATTCTAGGGATTGATTGGTTAACTACTCATCATGCAAAAATTGATTGTTTTCGTAAGGTTGTTAGCTTTCATATTCCTAATCGACCTATTATGCGAATTCAAGCAACCAAACCATTAAAATCAATCGCTGTCATCTCAAGCCATAAAGCTATTCGTTTATTGAAAAACGGATGTCAAGCTTTCTTAGCTCATGTCACAGATCTAAACAAAAATACGTCAGCTTTGAATGATATTTCTGTTGTTAATAAATTTCCTGACGTATTTCCCGAAGAACTTCCTGGCCTACCCCCAGAGCGTGAAATTGAATTTTGTATCGACCTTGAACCTGGTACAAAACCCATTTCCAAAGCCCCATATCGAATGGCTCCTATTGAACTTCAGGAGTTAAAGACCCAACTGCAGGAATTGTTAGACATTGGTTTTATTCGTCCTAGTACTTCTCCTTGGGGTGCTCCTGTTCTGTTCGTGAAGAAGAAAGATGGGAGTATGCGACTTTGTATTGATTATCGGGAGTTGAATCATGTCACCATCAAAAATAGGTACCCATTGCCACGTATTGATGACCTGTTTGACCAGTTGCAAGGAGCACAATTCTTTTCAAAGATCGATCTTCGTTCTGGATATCATCAGCTGAAGGTTAGAACTGAGGATATTCCAAAGACGGCTTTTAGAACTCGGTACGGGCATTATGAATTCTTAGTTATGTCTTTTGGATTGACTAATGCTCCTGCTGCCTTCATGGATATGATGAACAGGGTATTCAAGGAATATTTGGATCACTTTGTGGTCGTCTTTATCGATGACATCCTTGTTTATTCCAAAAGCCGTGAAGATCATGAGCAACACTTGAGGCTGGTACTCCAAAAGCTTCGTGAATACAAACTTTATGCCAAGTTGAAGAAATGCGAGTTCTGGCTGGAAGAGGTAGCATTCCTTGGGCACGTAGTATCAAGTCGTGGAATATCTGTTGACCCGGCAAAGATTGAAGCTATTCAAAGCTGGGAGCAACCTAAATCAGTGACCGAGGTACGTAGCTTTCTTGGTTTAGCTGGTTATTATCGAAGATTCGTGGAAGGATTTTCTCGAATCGCTACTCCATTAACTCAGCTGACTCGGAAAGATACAAAGTTTGGTTGGAGCGAAGAATGTGAGCAGAGTTTTCAAGAACTCAAGAGGAGACTCATTTCAGCACCTGTTCTAACAATACCATCTGGCTCGGAGGGATTTGTCATCTACAGTGATGCTTCGAGCAAAGGGTTGGGATGCGTTCTCATGCAACATGGAAAAGTCATAGCCTATGCATCAAGACAACTCAAGGAATATGAGAGGAATTATCCTACTCATGATCTAGAGTTGGCAGCTGTTGTCTTTGCACTTAAAATTTGGAGGCATTACTTGTATGGGGAGAAAGTGGAGATCTTTACGGATCATAAAAGCCTCAAATATTTCTTCACTCAAAAGGAACTCAACATGCGACAACGACGTTGGCTTGAACTGTTGAAAGATTATGATCATACCATTCAATACCATCCTGGAAAAGCGAACGTGGTAGCTGACGCATTGAGTAGAAGATCATATGCGGGTACAAGTGCAATATTAACAACGCAAAGGCCCATTTTGTGTGACTTGCAAAGGATGGAGATAGAGTTGAAGACTCCAGGGACCCATGTGATGATGGCGAATATACGAGTAGAACCGACTTTAATCGATAAAGTTAAAGCTGCTCAAGCTACAGACCTGGAGCTGATGCGTATGAGGAAGAAAGTGCAAGAAGGTTCTATGCCGGAAGCAAGAATCGATGAAGAAGGAATACTTCGAGTCAACTCCAGACTTTGTGTTCCTAACAACCCTGATTTAAAGTATGAAATCATGATGGAGGCGCACAACACACCGTTTGCAATCCATCCTGGAAGTACCAAAATGTATCATGATCTTCGTCATACATTTTGGTGGAGCAATATGAAGAGAGAGATAGCGTTGTTTATCTCAAGGTGTCTAACTTGTCAACGAGTCAAAGCGGAGCATCAAGTACCAAAAGGTCCATTGCAACCACTTGAAATTCCAGAATGGAAGTGGGAGCACATTACCATGGATTTCGTTACCGGTCTTCCTAGGGTTTCTCAAGGTATTGATGCGATTTGGGTCATTGTTGATAGATTGACCAAGTCTGCTCATTTCTTACCGATACGAGAAACTTATACACTTGAACGTCTTGCTCGTATGTACATAAACGAGATTGTAAGACTGCATGGTATGCCAGTATCCATAGTTTCTGATCGAGACCCAAGATTCACTTCACGATTTTGGGTTAGTTTACAAAAAGCTATGGGCACGGAGTTACGATTTAGTTCAGCATATCATCCTCAGACGGACGGACAATCAGAGAGGACTATTCAAACTCTTGAAGATCTATTAAGACTCTGTGTCTTTGACTTCAAGGGAAGTTGGGACAAGTTCTTACCATTGGTGGAGTTTTCCTACAACAACAGTTATCAAGCAAGTATTGGCATGGCTCCATTCGAAGCATTGTATGGAAGAAAATGTCGTTCTCCAGTATGCTGGGATGAGGTGGGCGAAGCAACGTTGTTGGGACCGGAGTTGGTACGTATGACTACAGAAAAGATTCAAACGATCCGACAACGTATAAAAACCTCACAAGATCGACAAAAGAGTTATGCTGATCTTCATCGAAAGGACGTGGAATTTGATGTAGGAGATCATGTGTTCTTACGTGTTGCTCCATGGAAAGGAGTTACGAGATTTGGAAAGAGAGGAAAGCTAAATCCTCGATTCATCGGTCCATTTTTAATCCTCGATCGAGTAGGAACTGTGGCTTATAGACTCGCTTTACCGCCAAGTATGTCTCGTGTTCATAACGTTTTCCACATATCCATGTTACGCAAATATGTGGAAGACCCGAACCACATTATTGAGTTAGAACCGGACGAAATAGCGGAGGATTTGACGTATGAAGAAGTTCCTGTTCAAATCTTGGATAAGAAGGAACATATTCTACGCTCCAAGGTTATACCTCAAGTCAAAGTTTTGTGGAGAAACCACGATGTTGAGGAAATGACTTGGGAGTTAGAATCAGAAATGAAATCAAGGTATCCTTACCTCTTCGACATACCAGGTACGTACCCTAATTTCGAGGGCGAAATTTCATAAGAAGGGGAGGTTGTAAGACCCCAACTTTTATAAATAAAGATGAATTTTCTATAAATATCATTTTTGAATATTATGGAGTTAATTTGATATAATGTTATAGTTGTGGGTAATATTTATAAATTTTGCAAAGTAAGCAAGTTGTTATAAAATATTCGTTTGGTCGGAGAATATTCTTTTTGTCGGGGAATATTCGTACGACGGCACAATCATTGGTGGACCCCACAACGGAATTATTGTCGGATTGAGAAAACGACAGAATTATCTTTCTATAAAAATAACGGCTGAGGTGTTACCGTTAAAACCTTTAAAACTGTTGAACTACTCGGTAGTAAAAGTACAGTAATACGCGTGGTTGCATAGTAGCACACGGTATTGATTATTGATGCTTACGTGAGAAGTCACTCAGCTATACTCAATTATTGCTACAGTAATTGCTGCATTATATCTCTTAAATTATTGTCATAGTATCATCTGTATAATATGTTATATTATTGAGACGTTGTGGTAAGTTTGGTTATTTTATGGGGGGCCATATGTCATCATCTAAGAGTCTCTTCGTCAATAGTAATTACCGTCGTCAATAGTATTTACCTTGGTCAATAGTAATTACCTTCGTCAATAGTATTTACCTTGGTCAATAGTAATTACCTTCGTCAATAGTATTTACCTTGGTCAATAGTAATTACTTTCGTCAGTAGTAGTTGTCCCTTCAATATTACCAAGAGTCATTTGACCCTTCGTTAAAACCAAGAGTCATTTGACCCTTCGTTAAGACCAAGAGCCACCCTCAGTTTTTCTATAAATAGAGGCCTAGGGCTTCATTATTTTTCACGAATTCATTCAAGCTATAGAGAGAGAAAGTATAGAGAGAATAAGAGAGAGCGAGACTAAAAGTATTCTGCTACATCACTTTTCCAATATCCAGTTCTTTTAAGGTAGGGAATATTATTTCTTTTATATTCATGAAGAGAACTTCTGTTATTCCATTCGTTATTATTCTGTTGGAATAACCAGTATACGCGGTCTACCCTATACTTGGTGACATTCTTCTATTATTCTGTTGGAACATCCTGTCTGTGTGTTTTACACCGGACCTGGTTCCGTTTATTATTCTGTTGGAACATCCTGTCTGTGTGTTTTACACCGGACCTGGTTCCGTTTTATTATTATTTTGTTGGAATATCCTGTCTGTGTGTTTTACACCGGACCTGGTTCCATTATTTATTATTCTGTCGGAATATCCTGTCTGTGCGTTTACGCCGGACCTGGTTCCATTATTTATTATTCTGTTGGAATAACCTGTCTGTGCGGTCTATCGCATGCATGGTGATTTCTTTTGTTATTCCATTCTTTATTATACTCAGTTGGTTAAGTTTTGACTTCTATACTCCATGAAATTTGTGGAATATCCTTGATAGTTGCGTTTCATCCAGTATCTTTTCATGAAAATATTCTCCTAAGCATTCTTGAATTTTACTCCACAAAGCAGTATCATGTTGACAATTTGGACGTTGTTAATTCTTGAATAAATTAATTCTTGAACTTGTTTTATTGAATTCTTATATCATTGTCATCATCCTCATGTTTATAAAATGTTGAAAGTCATCTGTGGCATGTAGTGCATAGATGGACTTGGTATGATTATGACCAGGGATTATTCGGTATAATCATGACCGTAATGTTACAAATGATGTGGTAAAAGTCCTCATTGGCCCGTAGTGCATTGATGGACAGTTGTTGGCATGATCATGACCATTAATGAATACACGAATATCCTTAGCCGTAGTGCAGGGGTGATTCGATGATGTGGATTATTTTATTAAGCTGAGTCTCAGCGATCGCAGTGTTGAAAACCCTTTTAAATCATAAAAGATAGTAGAGTTTATTTTCTACTTGACTCTTTTAATGGATTGCTTGTTCCGCTGCAGTTAAACTTGATGTCTATTATATTTTATCAGTTTAACATTGTTGAAGGCTAATGATAATTTATTCTGCATTATCTTAGTCATAATATTTCTTACTGGGCTAGTTGAGCTCACCCTTTCTTTCACTGTTCTCTTCAGGAAATGAGAACGTAGCTGGGACAAGTCGGGGTACGGAGTGATGGTCCGAATGATAGTATTAGTTAGTAGTCCTTACTATTCTATGTAATGGTGTGTTAATAAATGTAATGAGGACTCCTTTTGAGTATGAATACTCTCTAGAAGATAATATTTGTATTCAAACTCACAGTTTATGTTTTGTCGTATTGTACACGACAATTGTATTATTAAGTTGTATTTGTATTCTGTACTATGTATCTGACGACCCAAGATGGGTGATGTATACCTAATTTTGGGGGCGTCACATCTATCACTTGCCTTGCTGGCGGTCCAGGAGCGGGGAACAATTGCTGAACTGGTGGGGCTGCCTGAACAGGTCTTCTATCTTGTTGTTGATTCGTTCTGGCAGTCACATAATGA
This sequence comes from Panax notoginseng, assembly GCA_016801055.1. NCBI lineage: Eukaryota > Viridiplantae > Streptophyta > Magnoliopsida > Apiales > Araliaceae > Panax > Panax notoginseng. The sequence continues at coordinate 204,727,039 of CM029017.1, forward strand.
ACTAAAGCCCCGTCTTGCACCTTTCTCTCAATAAAATCTTTCAGACTAGCATAGTCGTCTGTATCGTGGCCCGAAGCTTGATGATAGTCACAATACTTACGAGAATTCCCTTTTCCGGGCTTAAAGTTATCTCGAGGTGGCTCGAAAATAGGTTGATTCTTAATCTGCTCCAAGATAACAGCCCTGTCGGCGTTGAGTGCAGTATATGTCCTATTTACCCTCTGAGCGGGAGCGGACGAGTGTTCTCCACCCTGTCTCCAATTATTGTTGTATTTCTTTGACCTGCCGTCATGACGACCTTTATTTCCTTCATTTTTACTCTGGTCTCCCTCTGTTCTGTCCCGATCTGTCTCCTTAAGTCGATCTGAGGAGGGGCGCTTGAGGCTATTCATGGCTTCTTCTACCACAATATAACATTCCGCTTTGTCGAAGGCTTCTGCGAGACTCTTCGGGTGATGAAACATCAACTTCTTCACCAACTTTTCCGATCTGACCAGATCTAACCCATTCTGAAACAGTCCCACGGCTTGTAGATCATTCAGGTCTGTCACTTGGCTGACTACTTCACGGAATCGCTTTACATATTGGCCCAAAGACTCATTCGAATATTGTCGAACCTAAGCCAACGAGCCAGTTGGTTTCCCTCTCCTTCTGTTGCTCCCGAAGCTGGCGTGGAACTTATTGCACATATCCACCCAAGATGAAATCGAATCCGAAGGCAAAGACCCCATCCATTGCCTAGCATCCTTTCGGAGTGTCGTGACAAAAGTATGACACTTAGCAGCATCGCTAAAGTCGTAATAATCCATCAGTCGGTCGAACGCCTGACTATGGTCATAGGGATCCCCCGATCCGTCATAACTTTCAATGTGAGGCAACTTCTTGGTGGGGTCAGCCTTTTCTTTCAGAATCTCCGCGGAAAAAGGGGATGCCTTCTTTCCCGAAGTATCTTTTACTTTCTGTACCTCGGCAAGCTGCCTCCGAAGCTCCTTCACCTCTTTTACCAGACACTCCACGCCCTCGGGTTGGGACGATGCTTCTTTTTTCGGTGACTCCTCCCTCCTCTGAGTGGACCAGTTTCTTACAATAGAACCCCCAACTTTCGAGGAACTTTTATGACGATGATGGTCCACAGAGTGGAATGCCCTCAGTGGACTTTCGGGTGTACGACCCCTAGATCTGCTTCATCTCGGAACCCGGCTGCCGTGGTGGGAATGCGCAACAACGAACGCCTTTTTAGCATTCTCTGGAGTACGATCCCTGGATCGACCTCTTCGTTCGCTTTGACCCTGCTCCCTAGAACCGACAGGGTGATGTGCCCTCTTTGATCTTTGAGGAGTAGGGCTTCTGGACCTTCTCCTTTCTCGAGGTTGACCCCGAGACTCACGCCCTGAATGGACAGGTTCTCTCCCACTCCGATGCCCACGTTCTTCAGATTGGACATAGCTGGACGCTTCGTCCCTTAACTCTGCCATTCGAGACATCTGTTCAGCTATATCCTGTCGTTGCTTCACTAATGCCTCCATGGCCCTATCAGCTTCGTCTGCCATCTTAGCCAGATGGGCAGCCTTTTCGTCTTGGTCGTCCCGGTATCGAGTTCTAGGCGAGGTGCCTTCTACTCGTTTCCGGCCATGACCGGACCCTTTCTCCGCTGTAAAAACTAGCCTTCTCTTAGCTTTGCTCCCAGCCCTCAGACGAGAATCTCCATGCGATTGTTTGGACGCCGTGCTGGCATGAACACTTAGTGCAGGTCCCAAACGGTCATTGACAGATACTCGTGGTATGGATTCACTGGCAGCCATCGACTGCCCCTCAGGTGTAGGCGTCCTACTCTTCCCCATGAACACCGACGTAAAACGAACACGGTTTGTGATTGAAAAATACTCAGGACACTAGAACTCAGCCCTCCTTCTAGCGCCAATGTTAACGCCAAGATCTTCTCCCACGTCCCAATCACGTAAGACGCCCTGATCCTGTACAGTTCAACAAGTCAACACCAAAAGCTTGACGGCCTGACCGTCGGGGGATAGCTCCGGCGTGAGAGTCAGTACAGGCGATCATAAGGTTAACAATGGAGGAAAAATATAGACTAGTGTCTGAGTGAGTGAGAAAATAATAATGTGTTGTGTTTTGTTACCTCTTCCTTTTTGTGATCCTTGCCCCATACGTTCCCTAGACCCGGTTTACTATGCCACCCACTATCTCCTGACACCTCCTCTCACCCCCGGTCATCTCAGCCGAAAGTATGTAGCTTATTTTCCCACCTGTTACCACTGTTACCTCCCGCCGGTAATCGGAGTCCCATCCTCATTAATGCCATGTAGAAAGGTGGCAGACATAACAGTCAACTACTACCTTTTGTGATGATTACCGGTCAAAGATAGGATAATTGACAACTTATATAATGGACCAACCCAGTGACTAAGCCCAATATTATAGTCAAGTAGCGAGGCCCAAGTTATTTGACCCAACACGGTAAAAGTGACATAATCCAAGGGATAAGCCCATTCGGCCCGGTCCAGTATGAAAAGTATTATGGCCCAACAATTCTCAATTCTAAATGTTGATATTACTGAATATCTTTGGCTTGTAGTGCAAAGATGAATGATTTCTGAAGAATATCTTTGGCCCGTAGTGCAAAGATAAACAGGTGTTTAGATAAACATGACCAACTGATGAATATCTTTGGCCTGTAGTGCAAAGATGAATATTTAATTTTAGATATATATTGATTGATGTTACAGGGATAAAATATCGACGATGAACTTTTAAATTTATATATAGAAGATAGTAGATTTCATTCTCTACTTAACTCTTCTAATGAATTATTATTTTCGCTGCGAATATTAATTTAAAACTTGTTGTCTATTGTATTCTATTAAAAAAAATTTCTGTTGAAGACTAACGATAATTTGTTCTATATTATCTTAGTCATAATATTCTTTACTAGGCTAGTTGAGCTTACCCTTTTCCTTTTTGTTCCATTTTTCTTCTCAGGAGGTGAGAATGTAGCGAGTACTAGTCGGGGTATGGAATGAAGGTTCTAGAAAGTCGTTTTAGTAGTCCTCACCATTTTTGTAAAATAATGTATCAATAATTGTAATGAGGACTTATTTGAGTGTGGATATTGTCTAGATGACAATATTTGTATTTAAACTTACAGTTTTTATGTTGTATTAATAAAGTTGTAGTTATTTCTATACCATTTATTTTGACGACTTAGAATGGGTGTGGTATACTTATTTTGGAGGCGTCACAATAGCATATCATTTTTATGCCTTTTGCTACCATATGAAGTGAAATGCAATGTTATTGTCATCAAATTGAAGACTTATAATTTGCAGTGTTGTGTAAATATTGCATTGTGGTTGGTATATACTTACTTTTTTTGTTGTGATTTATGCCTTTTCTAGCGTTGTCGGGACCTGCCCAGCCGTTCTCGCCTCTATCAGTTTGCGCAGGACGTTGCAGCTAGTGCCACCGTCGATAGTACGGATATCCCTCCGGAGCAGTTCGCCGCGATACGCGACGAGATTGTTCGGATGGTGGTTACCTTACTTATGGACAAGTTTGGGCCGATGCTGTGTCAGCCCTTGACTACTCAGGTATACTATTCATTTTAAATTCAAGTATATATTATGCATGTTATGTAATTTGCATTTAATTAGTTATCTTTAACTGTATTATATATATGGACTAATGAGTTAAATTATATTGTATCAACACGGTGACGAGCGGGCTGACGATGCTGAGCGGTTGGACGACGACGGCCCGTGACTTAGTTTTGTAGATGATTTGTACATATTTACTTATTTTTTAGCTTAATGTGATGTAAATTTATATAGTTTAGTTAATTTTTGACGTATTGTAGCTTTTAATTAGCCAGTACTTTAGTTTGACATATTTACGTTAGTTTAAATGCATATTTGATATACTTTAGTTGATTAAAACTTTAGTTTAATGTCATATTCATGTTGGCCTTGAAAATATACTTATTGTTGGCCTTGGATTATAGTTATGTTTTATGGCCTTGGATTATGTTTTATGTGCTGTTGGAAAAAAAACAGGTTTACAAGTACAAAAAATGTGGGTTATTACCCTGAATATTGCCAAAACATTAAGAATATTAATAAAAAAAAAGGGATAACCTCAACGGAATAGGGATATCCTCGACGGAATTCCGTCGATATTAAGCCCTTCTATTTTTTTATGCGATGCCACGTGGCAGATTCAGACTCGACAGAATATGATCGACGGATATAATTCAGTCGAGAATATCTTAATCTCGATCGAATATTACATCGAGGTTAGTTCGGTCGATGATAGATATCTCCGATTGAAATATCGACGGACTTAATTTCGACGTGCTTATATCCGACTGAATTGCCGACGGAATATTCCGTCGGAATTAAGTATAATCTCGACTGATTATACTTAAATCCGACAGAGTATTTCGTCGGAAATAAGGCTTTTTGTTGTAGTGCATGGCCATCAATATTATAATACATTGATGGCAAGATTAGTCATCACTAAGAGCCATCATATATGTATAATATTATTTTGTGGTTGCTTAAAAAGTCCATCACAAATTACTATCTTTTGTGATTTTTTTTTAAAAACTGTCACAAAGTTCCGTTACGTATTCTTATTTTTCTAGTAGTGTTTAAATGTGGACAATTTTGTCAATTTATCCTATTTCTTAATATGCGTAAAAAGTCAATCAGGACTTTTATCCTGAGGCATAGAAAGTATTAAATAATATTTCGCATAGCTACTTTTAATTCAACTAGTGTAATATATAGCACGTGCGAGACACGGGGCTTTATTTATTAATAATTGTTTATATGAAAAATAATAATATTTGACCAAAGTATTTATGTGACTAAGTAAAATAAACGAAATAAAAACTGTTCATATAAAAATATCGTTCAAAGCAGATGAAAATGATAAGTACATATAATTTTATTGGAGTAGCCACCTTTATAGTTGTCGAAACACAAATACTTAATGAACATCTTTTTCTCTCCAATTTCTTAACTTTTCTTGTTCAAATGATATTTAAAAAGTAAAAGTAATTGAAAGATATGGTGAAGATATAGGGCTATTTATACAAAACATAGTAGGTTTGTATTATTCTTCATAAATTGTGTATATATGTTGCATTTATGTGAATAATTAATAATTTTAATCGAGTATGTGCATGTATTTATAACTCCCAAAAAAGTTTTACATGATTGAATATAGAAGGTCAAAAGTCTCAACTTACAAAAAATGGATCTATACAAAAAAAATTAAAATTGAGCTAACTCATAAACTATCCGAATCAAGTCATTCTAATGGATGAGTTAACTCGAATTGTCAAATTGATTTATCATATGTCCTGCTTTTATATATAAAAGGCACGGTGTCCGTTCCTTAATTAATATAAGTAATTTTAGAGTTGTCTATAAGTATTAAGGAAATGATTGTAAAATATTAAATATAATATTAATTGTTTATATTATCCTTGTATCAATAAAAGAGTATTATTTATTGAACAGAGAATAGTGAGAGAACCAAAATTATATAATACTACTACTATCACATAAAATAGTCACATCTGCTCACATACCGCTGACGTGACACCCATGGATTTGTTGTTGAATTAAGTGAGTCATGTCAACAATAAATCCATGGGTACCACGTCAACGGTATGTAAGCATAGTGTGACTATTTTATGTGATAGTAACATTATTAAAAATTATATTTAATATTTGAGGTAATATTAAAAATTAAGCAATTAATACTTAAAATTCTCAAACGAATTATATTAAAAGATAAAAATATTTTTTTAAAATGACTTATAATATTAAAGAACTGAAGGAGTATTTATTTTAGATAAATTTAAATTAACACCCCTCCTTTCCTCTTGTAATGTGTTTGGTTGTGGAGTGGGATCAAGAGTGTACGAGGTGGGAAATTGTTTTATTTTTCATTTGGTTTTATAGTGTAGCTAGCTAGGGTTTGGTAATTTTGGCAGGCAGGCACGCTCATGCAGGCAGGGTCTATTTTCCATATCCAGCGTTTGCATTATTTTCTTTTGTCTTTTCCTTTGAAATTTTCCCCACAAAATCGAGTGGTAAAAAATATATGGCCATGAATTGTGAGAGTATGCTTTGCTGATTGAAGGAAGTGGCCAAGAAGTCAAGCTGTCTCCTGCAGGGAGGCTATTTTTGATCAAGTTAAGTACTACTCATTGTGGGTCCCACCAACCCAACTGATAAATAAAAATCAGACGGTCCAAATTAAACAATCTCTCTCTTATACATTTTCATGTTTATTATATTTTTTTAATTCATTTCAAAATTATAAATTTACATTTATTTTAATATAAATATAAATAAATTTCATAATAAAAATTAGTTATAGCATCAGTAAAGCTCACACTCTAGTAACCTCCCGTTAGTTTAGATGCTTAAATTTCATACGGTCTCCTTCTTCAGCGAACCTTAATTAAATAGTGAATCAAAAGTGAATCGGTTACATTAACGATATTTTCTGTCGCTATAGCATACAAAGCCGACGTTATAGTTCAAAAAACCGTATGCTATAAATGATATTTGTTGATTTGAAGTAATATTCCATTTCCAAGGATTTATTAATTTGGGAGCTACCTTGCACCTTCCTTGAAATTAAAAGGGTATGTTGTACCCCTAACCTTGTTCTCCTTTCATTTTCTTAATAGTTTTCTTTCTAAACAAGGGATGGACAAATATAAAGGAAAGACAAAATTAAACATTAACGCGTGAATTAATTCCATAATATTGTGACTGTTAATTATACTAAATAGCCTAGAAAATGTGTAAATAATATATATATATATATATATATATATATATATATATATATAATTCTTAGTTCTTCATTAGGGAAAGGGGTAAAATGGGGCTATAAATTTATAAATGGTTTGAAATATCCAAATATATTTAGTTCTTTATATGTAGGGATGGAGATGGTATTTGTGGATTTGAAGTAATTAATATTCGATTTCCGATGATTAATTTGGAAGCCTCCTTGCACCTTCCTAGCTTGGAATTAATTTGTAGCCCAATTCTCCTTTCATTTCCTTCCTTCCTAATAGATTTCTTTCTAAACAAGAGATGGACAAATATAAAGGAAAGACAAAATTAAGCATTAATGCATGAGTTCCATGACATTTTGACTAGTATACTAATTAAGTAGCATGGGGATATAATTGGTAATTCAGGGGTACATGATGTGCTAGTCTACATATTTTTTTATTCAAATGGAACTGATATTTTTACATGTATTTTTGATATTTTCACATGATTCTAGCTCTCTCACATGAATATACAGTGAGTCCCATACCTTTCATGTGAAAATATAAAAAATACGTATGAAAATACTGTTCCGATTTTATGACTTTGGGATGATTTGGAAAGTGCCGAGATGAGATTGAGAATGATGGTACAACTCTGCATGCTCAAAGCAAAGGATCAATAGTACTTATCTTTGACCTCCAACTTTAAGGTTTTCTTTTTACAAAATTTCGTGAATATATAAGTACTCTCTTGGGGCTCTTTCCATGTCTTTTGGATTTGTCATATTATGTATGACTTTAAATTTCTAATAAAATTTATCTTGCCGATCAAAATAATAATAATAATAATTTATATAGGCTTAAATTTTATGATAACGTGATACTAGAAATTGTTTAGGTTCCATTTAGACATAAAATTAGACTCCTACGCTTTGTACTTTTTCTTTTCTAAAAAATAAGGTTCAAATAAAACACACTCATAATTTGTATGATATTATGTCTAAGGTTTCTTATACAAACATGACTTTCATTTTTAGACAATAGAACTTATATGATCATCAGATTTTATACTGTTCATTGTATGATATTAAGACAGAAGAACTTTAAAATAACACAGAATTGTTCATAAATCTGTTTTTTAAGATAGGGAAAATAAAACATTATATCAATCTCACATCCACAAACTAGACAGTGCCTTGAAATGCTCCTTATTTTTTGTAAATATTGAACGCAAAATTTTTCAATAAACAGTACGTGTAAGATTTGATGACCATATAAATTAAGCTCTTATAATATATTTTAATTTACGTTAACATGTCCTTGTAGAATATTGTGGTGTGAATGAATTTGCTTGACCTAGCTAGGTTTACGACATATATCCTTTTTATCTGAAATTAGAGCAGTGACTACCCAGGTGAGGAAGAAGAAGCTATATACCTAAGACAAAAATAGGTGACCAGATACTCTCCCTCCCGCACACTATAATCTTGAGCCTTTGTCTTGTACAATTCAAACACATTTTGCCACTGTCTTCAAATATTTCTCCCTCTTTTCTTAATTTATCTATGAATGTTATATATATATATATAGTCCATTTCAAGGTTCACTCTCTTATTTTGCATACCATGCTTACCCTCTTTAGTGACGGACAGGGCGACAGTTCGATCCGTCACTATATCAGAGAACCGTCGTATTAACTTTTAGCGACGGACCCAAGGTATGTAAGATATATGTCCTTGATTCTTTCCGTGTGTGTGTATATATATATATATATTTATAATTAGTTTGGAGAGATGTCTCTTTCTCTCTCACCAATCACTTCACACATTTTTGTCTATTTACCATAACGAAAATTTGGTTCCTGTTACATCTATCCTTTGAGTTTTTGTTGTTAGCCAAATTCGACCAATTGTCATGAATTGAATGTTAGCTAGCTACTAATAAATAATATTCACCGAAATGAGCTAGCTAGGTTGATGCCACTTAATTTTATCCGACTAGCTAGCTAGTAGTTGAATGGAGAGACATTTAATGTACCCTCAAGCTACATGACACATTGGACCCTCAACTCCCAATTTTAACCGTGAGCAAATTGACAGTCAGACTAATCTCCACGAATATGATCAATATTTTTATACAGACTTATATACGCCTACATCCCAAAGGATTATAGGAGGATAAGTACTTCTTCCAAGAGGGTATTGTATTCACAAGAAAGAATTTCAAAATACAGACTAGTAGAAATAGGTACTAATATGAAAGTGGACTCATGTGATGATAATCCATCCATTCTTTTTAGTGTTAAAAAAAATAAATAATTAAAAAAATTATTACATTGCAGTAAAATTGGTCTAAAATACGAGAAAAACAAATATATATATATATATATATATATATATATATATATATATATATATATATATAGTGTTTAAAGATAATATGAAAACTAATTAAGTAACTAATTCTCCTTTAAAGTCTACAAACAACATATAAAGAGAGAAGGAAAAAAAAATCTCTAAAATGGCACTTAAAAGAATAAAGGAATGGATAAAGGAATGGAGGGAGTAGATATTACAAGATTAATGTGTCGAGACTTTTGGGTATTTCAAGTCCCTTAATATAAGTTGTTTTAGAGTTATGTATAAATATTAAGAAAATGATTGTATAGCATTAAATATAATATCAATTATATATATTGTCCTTGTATTGAAAAACGAGTTTTATTTATTCCGAAAAAATAGTGAGAAAACTAAAATTACATTTAATATATATTTGGGGTAATATTAAAAATTAAGCAATTAATACTTAGTTAAAATTTTTAAACGACTTATATTAAGAGACAAAAATAATTCTTTAAAACGTTTTATATTAAGCAACGGATAGAGTAAATTGGTAGATGGTAGGGGTCAAATATTCCTCTTAGAAAGTGCTTCTAGTCTTCCACACATGCACCTCAAATCCAATTCACCTTTCTTCTTCAACTTTCCCCTTCTTTTTTATATTCTTTGATTTTCCTTGTTAAAAATTTGCTCTCTTTCTTGATTTCCTGAGCTCGAATCTTGGTGCCGGCATCCATAATAATTTTTCTGAATGCACCAAACCGATATGGGTTGGGGGGGGGGGGTGGCTCTTAAAATCGTCTGAGAAAAAATTTAGTCTCAATTGAACTAAGTATATTTTTTTCAAAATCGAATTTTTTAAATAAAAAAAAGATGAGGGAGCATGAAACTATGAGAGCAATATATATATATATATATATATATATATATATATATATATATATATATATATCGGTCCAAGTCTCCAAGTCTCTTAATTAATTAATGTTCCATGATTTTTGAGGTCCATATTTTTGTAGCTGTGCTGGTGAATTCTCATTACACACAATTGTAGAACACAATAGGGCCCCTAGTCTTTAATGCAAACTACTCACTCTGACTGTTCATGGCGATGAGGATAGCTTTTCAACCATGCAGGTGGAAATATGACACACAAAGTTGCAGTCCCACGTGCTTCTCACGTGTTAAACTCAAGAATTGTGTACTTTGTGGGGTCCTGGGTATTCAGTCATGGACAAAGGTTAAGATTTGGGAAGATTTTGTGTGAATAAAAAATGATAAAAGATATTAAACCATTGCATGAATAGAAATTAGCTTACATCTAATATCCATCTCTAGGTACATAGTCATATCATAAGTGAGGTTAAATTTTGCTTTACCATTATTGAGAAATTATTTCCCATCCTTGTATATCGCCCATTAATTATTTATGACATGGGAAAAAATTTGGTTAAATATTTACTATATAGTTTAAGTTAATATAATTACTCCTTCGATACAATTTATTTGTCTAGAAAATAATGAAATTGATGTTAAAGATCACAACATAAAAATCTCGAATTGTCTATACTAATTAATCTCGCCCTAATTAAACATATATTGATCCCAATAACCCTAATTAAACATACATTAATCATTTATTTTATTGGAAGAACCCTAATGATCTAAGTTGGGACTTATGACTCCTAATGGCGCATACAATATTTATCCTTAAAGTTTATTTTTCTTCAATTGGATCGTTTAACTGGTTTATTTGTGTCAATGTTATTCCTTGGACGAAATGTTACCTAATTCCCCACAAATTGAGGCATTTGTGGTTTTAGTAGGGGTAAAAACGATAGAACACGCACAAAACAATAAAGAAAAACTAATTAAAATTTAAAAAATTAAATTGAATAAAATTTGGCCCAAGAAACAGAATTGATATAATACGTGATAACTTAGAGTGAGAAAAATATCATCAAACCTTTAGAATTAAGACTTAATTAAGTTAAGGATAGAGCGTTAAGGTTATGTTTGTTTGCAATGATTATAATCCCGGAATTATAATATATGAGATTATAATCTCAAGGCTATTAATCTTAAGATTATAATCACGGGATTATAATTATAATTTAAAGACTATTAAGTCATTTTATAATCCTTAAACTATTAGTCTGAAGTTTAAATTTGAAAACAAACAAGACATTTGGGATTAATAATAATATCCAAATATAATTCTTACAAACAAACATAATCTAATAGTACTAGTTAGGGGTTAGTTAAAAACCTGTCAAAGCGCGCTATGAAATGCCTAAAAGAAATTAATGTCATTCTAATCGATCCGGTTAGCATGTAGTTTATTTTTTTGTAAGTTGTTTAATTAATCAATAGAATACTGACACACATAAAATCTCGCCTGCGTATTAACACTCTATTAACTAATTAACCAATTTATTCAAAAATAAATTTCATGCTCCTAACCACTCCCCCATTCTAATATTCCATTCCCTCGTGTTACGCATATGCGTCAGATCAGGCGCCTCAAGAGGAATTAATCTGGCCGGTCCAGGAGCACGCGTTTTCTTGAAAAGTTATACTCTCGTCACTATGTTAATTGAGAGTTGAGACAATGAAATCCTGTTACGGCGACCGGTTTGGGGCCGGCCAATTTTTATTTTTATTTTTATTTTTTTTATAACTCTCAAATAATTTATAAGATTTATTGGAACTGAAATTTTTACAGAATCCAGTAATTTGAATGTCATTTGGATACATATAAAAAACAGAGCTGCACAGTCTGTACAGCTCTATTTTTTACATGTATCCAAATAATATCCAAATTATTAAATTCTGTAAAAATTCCAGTTTCAATAAATCTTATAAATTATTTGAGAATTATAAATTTTAAAAAAAAAAATTGGCCGGTCGCCAATCCGATCACTATAAACCAGTCCCACTAGCATTTCTGAATTTAAAGTCATGTCCAAATAGAATTGGCAAGACGTAATTAGTTTTAGTCAATAATTTATCACATTTTTGTCTGACAGACTAAGATTTGTAGCCCTTTTTCACTGAAAGATACATGCATGTGTCTTGTCTTGATATCCAAGTGACACTATTAAGCTCTATAACATGAAAAATTGAAACTACTTAATTTGATTACATTATTGTTCTCCCTTTTTAGCTAATAACTCATATGAAAAAATTAATTACCCCGACTTTACTCTAGCAACATTCACTCGACGCTATTTGCATTTATCAATATTTTAGTTCGACATGCGTGTGGTCTCAAAAAGTTTTCAAGCATTCTTGCTGCATGTTATCGGTTGGGATTAACTCATACTTTTGTAGGTTCGAATAATGGTCACTATGATAAAATAGTCTGGTCTTAAATTTTTCTAATGTATTAGGTCTAATGTGTTTGAACTCATGTTATAGCGGTTAGAATTTTCTAGTTACTATAAAAACATGGCTTAAATATGAATTAGTACCCTAAACTATAGGGCATATTCCACTTCGGTGATTTACCTTTCAATTTTGTCAATTAGGTGTTTAAACTATCAATTTTTTTTAATTGAAAAAATTGAACACGCCACGTCAAAAATTGCTGACGTGGCTAATTGAAGTGGGGTCTTAACAAGCTTACGTGGCAAATAAATAATTTTTTAATCATTAAATAAATAAATATGTTTAAATAAAGGGCAAAATGGTCCAAACCTAATTTAAACATTAACTTAAAATTCATTCCAACAAATAATTCACATCTGCAAACCCTCGATCTAAAAAACCCACCAATCTTTCTAAAAAACCTTAGCCGAAGAAGAAATCGCCAGAGAAAAAGACCTGTCCTCCACGTCCTTCACCGGAGCTGTTGAAGCCAGGTGGAGGGAGAGTCCATGGCAGGACTTCTTGAGACATCCTGCTATTACCACCACCAGCATCGGCTTGTTTTGATTTGTTTCTATTACTCCGACTTTCTCTTTCCTTCGCATTTGTTTCGATTAGGGCTTCTTGTTTTGTTTGTTTTTCTCTTCAAGTTCTGATTTGGGATCTCTGTTTTTTCATTGATGGTTCAGTTTTTGGCTGCTGTCAGTTTGAGTGCTTTCTTTCCTAGCTCGTTTTTTGATTTTTTCTAGGCTGGGTTTGATTGTGTTTTGTTTGGCCAAAATTGTTCCTGGAGTTTGATTTCTTTCTTTTGATTTAGTTCAAATGAATTTTCTGTTATTACTGATTTGATTTTGCTGATTACAAGATGTGATTTCCGTTTGAATGGTTTGATTGGCCAGATTCTGGTACGCAACTGCTATGGACTGTTGTTTCCTCTTTATCTGGTTGTGAGTAGTTTCTGTTGGCCGACATTTATGGTGGTTCTCTAGCTGATTAGTGGACATTTGCTGCTATGGTCTGATTTTCCGGTGGTCCTTCGCCGGCGGGTTTTTTCCCCACTGCCCTAAGTGTCATGTTTTTTGTTATTTTTGATCTGGTATTAGTATAGATTTTAGATAGTTTGGATCCAGGCTCCGGTGACTTTGCTCTGGGACCGGTGAAGGCGGAACGAAAAGGAAGAAGAAGAGGCGACTTTGCTCCGGGAAATGATTTCTCCGGCTTGAAGAAGAGGCGACTTTGCTCTGGGAAATGATTTCTCCGACTTTTCTCCGACTTTTTCTCTTCTTACGTGTCATTGGCGGAGGTGGTGGCTATGGAGGTCGCCGGAAAAGTGGTGGCAGTGGTGGCTGGGTTATAGACAATTGGTTTTTAATTTTCGGTTTGTGTTGATTGTTGTCGCCATTGTTGATTGCAGTGAAGAAGATGAGAAAGAGAAAATGGAATATTAGAAATGTTAATTTATGTTTTGACTGTTTTGCCCTTTGTTTAATAAGAGTTGTTTATTTAATAATTAAAAAAAAAAATCTGCCACATAAGCTGATTAAGGCCCCACATAATAAGCCACGTCAGCAATTGCTGATGTGGCGTGTTCAATTTGTGTAATTAAAAAAAATTGATAGTTTAAACACCTAATTGACAAAATTAAAAGGTGGATCACCGAAGTGGAATATGTTGAGACGCCCCCAAAATTAGGTATACATCACCCATCTTGGGTCGTCAGATACATAGTACAGAATACAAATACAACTTAATAATACAACTGTCGTGTACAATACGACAAAACATAAACTGTGAGTTTGAATACAAATATTATCTTCTAGAGAGTATTCATACTCAAAAGGAGTCCTCATTACATTTATTAACACACCATTACATAGAATAGTGAGGACTACTAACTAATACTATCATTCGGACCATCACTCCGTACCCCGACTTGTCCCAGCTACGTTCTCATTTCCTGAAGAGAACAGTGAAAGAAAGGGTGAGCTCAACTAGCCCAGTAAGAAATATTATGACTAAGATAATGCAGAAAAAATTATCATTAGCCTTCAACAATGTTAAACTGATAAAATATAATAGACATCAAGTTTAACTGCAGCGGAACAAGCAATCCATTAAAAGAGTCAAGTAGAAAATAAACTCTACTATCTTTTATGATTTAAAAGGTTTTTCAACACTGCGATCGCTGAGACTCAGCTTAATAAAATAATCAACATCATCGAATCACCCCTGCACTACGGCCAAGGATATTCGTGTATTCATTAATGGTCATGATCATGCCAACAACTGTCCATCAATGCACTACGGGCCAATGAGGACTTTTACCACATCATTCGTAACATTACAGTCATGATTACACCGAATAATCCCTGGTCATAATCATACCAAGTCCATCTATGCACTACAGGCCACATATGACTTTCAACATTTTATAAACATGAGGATGACGACAATGATATAAGAATTCAATAAAACAAGTTCAAGAATTAATTTATCCAGGAATTAACAACGGCCAAATTGTCAACATGATACTGCATTGTGGAGTAAAATTCAAGAATGATCAGGAGAATATTTTCATGAATAGATACTAGATGAAGCTCAAATGTCAAGGATATTCCACAAATTGCATGGAGTATAGAAGTCAAAACTTAACCAACTGAGTATAATAAAGAATGGAATAACAAAAGAAATCACCATGCATGCGATAGACCGCACAGACAGGTTATTCCAATAGAATAATAAATAATGGAACCAGGTCCGGCGTAAACGCACAGACAGGATATTCCGACAGAATAATAAATAATGGAACCAGGTCCGGTGTAAAACACACAGACAGGATGTTCCAACAGAATAATAATAAAACGGAACCAGGTCCGGTGTAAAACACACAGACAGGATGTTCCAACAGAATAATAAACGGAACCAGGTCCGGTGTAAAACACACAGACAGGATGTTCTAACAGAATAATAAACGGAACCAGGTCCGGTGTAAAACACACAGACAGGATGTTCCAACAGAATAATAGAAGAATGTCACCAACTATAGGGTAGACCGCGTATACTGGTTATTCCAACAGAATAATAACAAATGGAATAACAGAAGTTCTCTTCATGAATATAAAAGAAATAATATTCCCTACCTTAAAAGAACTGGATATTGGAAAAGTGATGTAGCAGAATACTTTTAGTCTCTCTCTCTCTCTTATTCTCTCTATACTTTCTCTCTCTATAGCTTGAATGAATTCGTGAAAAATAATGAAGCCCTAGGCCTCTATTTATAGAAAAACTGAGGGTGGCTCTTGGTCTTAACGAAGGGTCAAATGACTCTTGGTCTTAACGAAGGGTCAAATGACTCTTGGTAATATTGAAGGGACAACTACTATTGACGAAAGTAATTACTATTGACCAAGGTAAATACTATTGACGAAGGTAATTACTATTGACCAAGGTAAATACTATTGACGAAGGTAATTACTATTGACCAAGGTAAATACTATTGACGAAGGTAATTACTATTGACCAAGGTAAATACTATTGACGACGGTAATTACTATTGACGAAGAGACTCTTAGATGATGACATATGGCCCCCTATAAAATAGCCAAACTTACCACAACGTCTCAATAATATAACATATTATACAGATGATACTATGACAATAATTTAAGAGATATGATGCAGCAATTACTGTAGCAATAATTGAGTATAGCTGAGTGACTTCTCACGTAAGCATCAATAATCAATACCGTGTGCTACTATGCAACCACGCGTATTACTGTACTTTTACTACTGAGTAGTTCAACAGTTTTAACGGTTTTAACGGTAACACCTCAGCCGTTATTTTTATAGAAAGATAATTCTGTCGTTTTCTCCATCCGACAATAATTCCGTTGTGGGGTCCACCAATGATTGTGCCGTCGTACGAATATTCCCCGACAAAAAGAATATTCTCCGACCAAACGAATATTTTATAACAACTTGCTTACTTTGCAAAATTTATAAATATTACCCACAACTATAACATTATATCAAATTAACTCCATAATATTCAAAAATGATATTTATAGAAAATTCATCTTTATTTATAAAAGTTGGGGTCTTACAACCTCCCCTTCTTATGAAATTTCGCCCTCGAAATTAGGGTACGTACCTGGTATGTCGAAGAGGTAAGGATACCTTGATTTCATTTCTGATTCTAACTCCCAAGTCATTTCCTCAACATCGTGGTTTCTCCACAAAACTTTGACTTGAGGTATAACCTTGGAGCGTAGAATATGTTCCTTCTTATCCAAGATTTGAACAGGAACTTCTTCATACGTCAAATCCTCCGCTATTTCGTCCGGTTCTAACTCAATAATGTGGTTCGGGTCTTCCACATATTTGCGTAACATGGATATGTGGAAAACGTTATGAACACGAGACATACTTGGCGGTAAAGCGAGTCTATAAGCCACAGTTCCTACTCGATCGAGGATTAAAAATGGACCGATGAATCGAGGATTTAGCTTTCCTCTCTTTCCAAATCTCGTAACACCTTTCCATGGAGCAACACGTAAGAACACATGATCTCCTACATCAAATTCCACGTCCTTTCGATGAAGATCAGCATAACTCTTTTGTCGATCTTGTGAGGTTTTTATACGTTGTCGGATCGTTTGAATCTTTTCTGTAGTCATACGTACCAACTCCGGTCCCAACAACGTTGCTTCGCCCACCTCATCCCAGCATACTGGAGAACGACATTTTCTTCCATACAATGCTTCGAATGGAGCCATGCCAATACTTGCTTGATAACTGTTGTTGTAGGAAAACTCCACCAATGGTAAGAACTTGTCCCAACTTCCCTTGAAGTCAAAGACACAGAGTCTTAATAGATCTTCAAGAGTTTGAATAGTCCTCTCTGATTGTCCGTCCGTCTGAGGATGATATGCTGAACTAAATCGTAACTCCGTGCCCATAGCTTTTTGTAAACTAACCCAAAATCGTGAAGTGAATCTTGGGTCTCGATCAGAAACTATGGATACTGGCATACCATGCAGTCTTACAATCTCGTTTATGTACATACGAGCAAGACGTTCAAGTGTATAAGTTTCTCGTATCGGTAAGAAATGAGCAGACTTGGTCAATCTATCAACAATGACCCAAATCGCATCAATACCTTGAGAAACCCTAGGAAGACCGGTAACGAAATCCATGGTAATGTGCTCCCACTTCCATTCTGGAATTTCAAGTGGTTGCAATGGACCTTTTGGTACTTGATGCTCCGCTTTGACTCGTTGACAAGTTAGACACCTTGAGATAAACAACGCTATCTCTCTCTTCATATTGCTCCACCAAAATGTATGACGAAGATCATGATACATTTTGGTACTTCCAGGATGGATTGCAAATGGTGTGTTGTGCGCCTCCATCATGATTTCATACTTTAAATCAGGGTTGTTAGGAACACAAAGTCTGGAGTTGACTCGAAGTATTCCTTCTTCATCGATTCTTGCTTCCGGCATAGAACCTTCTTGCACTTTCTTCCTCATACGCATCAGCTCCAGGTCTGTAGCTTGAGCAGCTTTAACTTTATCGATTAAAGTCGGTTCTACTCGTATATTCGCCATCATCACATGGGTCCCTGGAGTCTTCAACTCTATCTCCATCCTTTGCAAGTCACACAAAATGGGCCTTTGCGTTGTTAATATTGCATTTGTACCCGCATATGATCTTCTACTCAATGCGTCAGCTACCACGTTCGCTTTTCCAGGATGGTATTGAATGGTATGATCATAATCTTTCAACAGTTCAAGCCAACGTCGTTGTCGCATGTTGAGTTCCTTTTGAGTGAAGAAATATTTGAGACTTTTATGATCCGTAAAGATCTCCACTTTCTCCCCATACAAGTAATGCCTCCAAATTTTAAGTGCAAAGACAACAGCTGCCAACTCTAGATCATGAGTAGGATAATTCCTCTCATATTCCTTGAGTTGTCTTGATGCATAGGCTATGACTTTTCCATGTTGCATGAGAACGCATCCCAACCCTTTGCTCGAAGCATCACTGTAGATGACAAATCCCTCCGAGCCAGATGGTATTGTTAGAACAGGTGCTGAAATGAGTCTCCTCTTGAGTTCTTGAAAACTTGCTCACATTCTTCGCTCCAACCAAACTTTGTATCTTTCCGAGTCAGCTGAGTTAATGGAGTAGCGATTCGAGAAAATCCTTCCACGAATCTTCGATAATAACCAGCTAAACCAAGAAAGCTACGTACCTCGGTCACTGATTTAGGTTGCTCCCAGCTTTGAATAGCTTCAATCTTTGCCGGGTCAACAGATATTCCACGACTTGATACTACGTGCCCAAGGAATGCTACCTCTTCCAGCCAGAACTCGCATTTCTTCAACTTGGCATAAAGTTTGTATTCACGAAGCTTTTGGAGTACCAGCCTCAAGTGTTGCTCATGATCTTCACGGCTTTTGGAATAAACAAGGATGTCATCGATAAAGACGACCACAAAGTGATCCAAATATTCCTTAAATACCCTGTTCATCATATCCATGAAGGCAGCAGGAGCATTAGTCAATCCAAAAGACATAACTAAGAATTCATAATGCCCGTACCGAGTTCTAAAAGCCGTCTTTGGAATATCCTCAGTTCTAACCTTCAGCTGATGATATCCAGAACGAAGATCGATCTTTGAAAAGAATTGTGCTCCTTGCAACTGGTCAAACAGGTCATCAATACGTGGCAATGGGTACCTATTTTTGATGGTGACATGATTCAACTCCCGATAATCAATACAAAGTCGCATACTCCCATCTTTCTTCTTCACGAACAGAACAGGAGCACCCCAAGGAGAAGTACTAGGACGAATAAAACCAATGTCTAACAATTCCTGCAGTTGGGTCTTTAACTCCTGAAGTTCAATAGGAGCCATTCGATATGGGGCTTTGGAAATGGGTTTTGTACCAGGTTCAAGGTCGATACAAAATTCAATTTCACGCTCTGGGGGTAGGCCAGGAAGTTCTTCGGGAAATACGTCAGGAAATTTATTAACAACAGAAATATCATTCAAAGCTGACGTATTTTTGTTTAGATCTGTGACATGAGCTAAGAAAGCTTGACATCCGTTTTTCAATAAACGAATAGCTTTATGGCTTGAGATGACAGCGATTGATTTTAATGGTTTGGTTGCTTGAATTCGCATAATAGGTCGATTAGGAATATGAAAGCTAACAACCTTACGAAAACAATCAATTTTTGCATGATGAGTAGTTAACCAATCAATCCCTAGAATCACGTCAAATGCAAGTATTTTTAATGAAATAAGATCGACAGGTAATGTGTGGGTACCAACTTGAACCAAACAAGACTTATAAACCGTGGATGTAATGAAGGTTTCTCCCAATGGAGTTTCAACTGCTAAGTCAAAGTCTAATTTCTCCGGAATCAAATTTAATCGATGAGCGCAAGTAGGAGAAATAAAAGAATGGGTTGAACCGGTATCAAATAAAGTATAGACTTCGTTAGAGTTTATGATAAGCTTACCCGTGATGACCTCATTCGGGTTCCTTGCTTCTGGGAGGTCACAACAAACGCTCTCCCTTGCACAACCGGTTTTGACTTTTCTGGGACGGCCTTTGGTGCCTCCATCCTAGCTGAATTTGTCTTCGGTAAACGACAAAATCGGGCTAAATGACCTTCTCTTCCACAATTATAACATGCTTTGGACGGCATCGCGCAGTTTGGACTGATGTGCCCCTCCCCTCCGCATTTGAAACATATGATAGGTGGTCGTTCTCCTTCCTTAACGACAGGTGCTGGTGCTGACATCTTTCCATCATTGTTGAATCTCCTCTTCTTGAAATGTCCATTCTTATTATTTTGGCCCTGATTACCACCGAAGTGGTTACCATTTCTGGCCTGTTGATTCCCTCCACGCTTGTTGTCACCGCTTCGATGACTGCTCTCACTGGTATTATCATTTTGCCGGCTGCTCTCTTTTGGTTGCGTTATCTCGTTATCGCGCTCCACCAACTGAGCCCTATTTACAACATCTGAATACAAACACAGTTTATGAGAAACAAGATGTTGACGTATCTCCGGCTTCAAACCTCTTAAAAACATCCGCGTCATTCTTTCTTCATTATCCACCAGGTGGGACGCAAACCGGGATAACTCCGCAAATTTTGCCTCGTACTGCGACACGGTCATATTATTCTGCTCCAATTTGATGAACTCCACCTCCTTCATGTGACGAATACTCTCGGGAAAGTATTTGTCGTTAAACAGATCTTGGAACTTCTCCCAAGACATCTTCAGTGCGGCAGGTTGAGTACGCTTTATCGATTCCCACCAGTAATCTGCCTCTCCTCGCAACATAAAGGCGGCAAAGGGAACCTTTTGCTCCTCGGAGCAACCCAAGACATCAAATATCTTGGTGATCTGCTTTATCCATGTTTCAGCTACAAGTGGTTTGGGTTCTCCCTTAAACTCCGGTGGTCCCAGCTCCTTAAACTGTTTAGCGGTGACCGCCAGAGAGTTTTCAGTATTTCCACCTACGTTGTGGACAGGAGCCGCTTTCACCTGTTGTTGCATGAATTGCATAAAGCCTCTGAACATTTGATCATTCATCATTTGGTCAGTGTTGTTGATTGCATGAGGATTGACACCTTCCTGATGCACATTATCCTGATTATTGATATGTGGTGAATCAACAGTCGTCTGTGCTCCATTGCTATTCTCAACGTTCTCAGATGCCATTTTCAGATACTGCCACAAAATAAAAATTAATTGATATGTCATATATTATCCTTATATTATGACCGACCAATTAAATACCATGCAAATAAACTTAGGTATGTCATACTAGCGAAGGAATTCCCCGTCTCTCCCCTCCTAGTTCTATTCTCACATCTTAGCCAGGGATCATATCCCTAAGCTCTGATACCAACTGAGACGCCCCAAAATTAGGTATACATCACCCATCTTGGGTCGTCAGATACATAGTACAGAATACAAATACAACTTAATAATACAACTGTCGTGTACAATACGACAAAACATAAACTGTGAGTTTGAATACAAATATTATCTTCTAGAGAGTATTCATACTCAAAAGGAGTCCTCATTACATTTATTAACACACCATTACATAGAATAGTGAGGACTACTAACTAATACTATCATTCGGACCATCACTCCGTACCCCGACTTGTCCCAGCTACGTTCTCATTTCCTGAAGAGAACAGTGAAAGAAAGGGTGAGCTCAACTAGCCCAGTAAGAAATATTATGACTAAGATAATGCAGAAAAAATTATCATTAGCCTTCAACAATGTTAAACTGATAAAATATAATAGACATCAAGTTTAACTGCAGCGGAACAAGCAATCCATTAAAAGAGTCAAGTAGAAAATAAACTCTACTATCTTTTATGATTTAAAAGGTTTTTCAACACTGCGATCGCTGAGACTCAGCTTAATAAAATAATCAACATCATCGAATCACCCCTGCACTACGGCCAAGGATATTCGTGTATTCATTAATGGTCATGATCATGCCAACAACTGTCCATCAATGCACTACGGGCCAATGAGGACTTTTACCACATCATTCGTAACATTACGGTCATGATTACACCGAATAATCCCTGGTCATAATCATACCAAGTCCATCTATGCACTACAGGCCACATATGACTTTCAACATTTTATAAACATGAGGATGACGACAATGATATAAGAATTCAATAAAACAAGTTCAAGAATTAATTTATCCAGGAATTAACAACGGCCAAATTGTCAACATGATACTGCATTGTGGAGTAAAATTCAAGAATGATCAGGAGAATATTTTCATGAATAGATACTAGATGAAGCTCAAATGTCAAGGATATTCCACAAATTGCATGGAGTATAGAAGTCAAAACTTAACCAACTGAGTATAATAAAGAATGGAATAACAAAAGAAATCACCATGCATGCGATAGACCGCACAGACAGGTTATTCCAATAGAATAATAAATAATGGAACCAGGTCCGGCGTAAACGCACAGACAGGATATTCCGACAGAATAATAAATAATGGAACCAGGTCCGGTGTAAAACACACAGACAGGATGTTCCAACAGAATAATAATAAAACGGAACCAGGTCCGGTGTAAAACACACAGACAGGATGTTCCAACAGAATAATAAACGGAACCAGGTCCGGTGTAAAACACACAGACAGGATGTTCCAACAGAATAATAAACGGAACCAGGTCCGGTGTAAAACACACAGACAGGATGTTCCAACAGAATAATAGAAGAATGTTACCAAGTATAGGGTAGACCGCGTATACTGGTTATTCCAACAGAATAATAACAAATGGAATAACAGAAGTTCTCTTCATGAATATAAAAGAAATAATATTCCCTACCTTAAAAGAACTGGATATTGGAAAAGTGATGTAGCAGAATACTTTTAGTCTCTCTCTCTCTCTCTTATTCTCTCTATACTTTCTCTCTCTATAGCTTGAATGAATTCGTGAAAAATAATGAAGCCCTAGGCCTCTATTTATAGAAAAACTGAGGGTGGCTCTTGGTCTTAACGAAGGGTCAAATGACTCTTGGTCTTAACGAAGGGTCAAATGACTCTTGGTAATATTGAAGGGACAACTACTATTGACGAAAGTAATTACTATTGACCAAGGTAAATACTATTGACGAAGGTAATTACTATTGACCAAGGTAAATACTATTGACGAAGGTAATTACTATTGACCAAGGTAAATACTATTGACGACGGTAATTACTATTGACGAAGAGACTCTTAGATGATGACATATGGCCCCCCATAAAATAGCCAAACTTACCACAACGTCTCAATAATATAACATATTATACAGATGATACTATGACAATAATTTAAGAGATATGATGCAGCAATTACTGTAGCAATAATTGAGTATAGCTGAGTGACTTCTCACGTAAGCATCAATAATCAATACCGTGTGCTACTATGCAACCACGCGTATTACTGTACTTTTACTACCGAGTAGTTCAACAGTTTTAACGGTTTTAACGGTAACACCTCAGCCGTTATTTTTATAGAAAGATAATTCTGTCGTTTTCTCCATCCGACAATAATTCCGTTGTGGGGTCCACCAATGATTGTGCCGTCGTACGAATATTCCCCGACAAAAAGAATATTCTCCGACCAAACGAATATTTTATAACAACTTGCTTACTTTGCAAAATTTATAAATATTACCCACAACTATAACATTATATCAAATTAACTCCATAATATTCAAAAATGATATTTATAGAAAATTCATCTTTATTTATAAAAGTTGGGGTCTTACATATGTCCTGTAGTTTAGGGTATTAATTCATATTTAAGCCTAAAAACAGTGTTTGGTGTATGGATTGTAAAGTGTGTGAAACATCTTATAAATACATCAGACAAACATGACTAACTAAATTAGTAAATCTGAGTATATTGTGTGTTCTTGCTTCTTCATCTTTTATATAATATCTATGTGATTGGAATATTATTAATTTTTAAATTCTAACATAACCCTTTTATATTGATCCATCTATATGATAAATATGCATTTAATTTAATATATTACCTCTCCATATGTTAACACCTTATAGTAGGAGTATTAACACGATATAACTAGCGTCTTTAACAATTTAAGTTTTTAGATGAATTGATTATTCAATTGTTACCATGTTGTCATAAATCGGTTGTCATCCTAACTTTTGTTGCATAAGAGGTGGTAGAAGATGGAGCATTGAAATTGTCATAATAACTATGTCGCACAAATATATATTATCTATTTTGGGTTGTGTTCAACGTGAATTTAATATATATATATGTGTGTGTGTGTGTGTGTGTGTGTGTGTGTGTTAAAAATATGGTTGAGAGTGCAAAAATCTGATGAAAATATAATCCTTAAATATTTTTTAAAGGTGACAATCTTAGCAAGACGAATAGAGACGTAATTTTGAGAGGGCGACCACAAGTGAGGAAAAGTAATTACTTCCATGCATGGGTAATGGGTTCATGCAGATCCGAAAAAAGAACCAGTGAACTCTCTCTGGTCTGCATTTTGTTTGCAGACCACCACAAATTTATATTCAAACTTAATTTACACATTTTCCCAAAAAAATAAAAATAAAAAATAAAATTAATAGGAGTACAAATTAAATATTCAAATTAAGGTCTAAATTACATGAGTACTACCACCAAAGGAACTCCACAGCTGAGAACACTCTTCTTCTTCTTCTTCTTCCTTAGACGACTTTCCCCTCATAGACAATAACTCAAATGCGGAGGTTGGAGCCTGCATAAGGTCCAGTGTCACATTGTTGGTGCCTGTCCCATTAAACCGGTCCCAGCCGTGTGGGTCAGGGAACATATGGTGCTGGTTAGAAGCAAAATGATTGGTCTGATATTCATTTAGGTCTTCATGGTGGTGAAAAGGCCAGTCTTTGTCGACGATGAGCTGCCTAGCCAAGAGGGCTGCTCTGTTTTCAGCAATAAGTTCACGCAGTGCAGCGCTACATCTTGAAGAGAGATCGGGGGATGAAATCAAGGATTCGTTCCTTGATGACAGAAGAGAGAGAGCACGGCCGGTTGGTGATGATGATAAGTATGGAAATCTACCTGCATGTTATCAGTTTACAACTCCAACTTCATCAACTCAATCTTTTTCTAAATTTTATTTTATTTAAAAATGATACATTTAACCACAATTAACATTTTAAGCCATACTTATTACAAAACGCAGTACCACTTATAGAATATAATGAAGCAAGTTATCTTGCTTACATTCCTAGTACACTACAAGGAAAAGCTTTATTTCTGACGGAATTTTTCCTCAGAAATAAGTCTATTCGTTCGAACATAGGTTATCCTCGACAGAACTTCTCTCGGAAATAACCATAGTTCCGTCGAACTTGAGCTTTGCGCTGGCGGGAAACTTGGCGCCGGTTCAGGCCTTATACTTCCAACGGATTTTTCTCGGAAATAACGTACTTCTGACGGAATTATGGTCGACATAATTTTTCGTCGAAAATAACTAATTTCCGATTGAATATAGTCCGTCGAGCCTAATTCCATCAAAATTAATATTTTTTCTTGTAGTGGTAATGGAAAAATAAATATCAGTAAAAATTCGAAGTGTTGCTGAAATAAGTGTAAAAGGATCGTTAAATATGTATTATGGCAGCAAAATATTATTATAACATTATTAACAACCTATAATAACGGATTAATTTCAAAGTCAGATTCAAGCTCCACTAATATAATTATTACAAGTATTAATTTCATATATTCAATGGTGCTAAAATATTTTTGTGCACTTTAAAGCTGCAACTCAATTTTCCTAAATACTTTTAGATTGAGATATTTAGCAGAACTTACTAACAGCTGAAGTCTGAATATATATCTAATAACACTTCTAACAATCAGCCAAAAGTTCAATCTTGGTACGTAGACTTAAAATTTTTACTAACTTTTATAGGTATATATACTGGTGTATATAAGCTCATTGGTACTATACTTTAGTAGCATCAAGCCCTCATTAACATTCCATTCTATATACAAATAGTGATGACAACTCAACGTGTGATTTTAAGCCCTTAATAAGGTTTCCTTGTTGAAATTTGCCGCATTCTTCGGACAATAGAGGGATAAAACAGGCTCATAATTTTCTCTTCATAATTATGTTAGAACGTCAAAGACCTTTGGGGTGTTTGTTATGGGTGATGATGGATGCTCCCGTAAATATAAATTAATTCCGAGTATTTGATTATTGGTAATAGAAAATAATCATACTGTGTTATTTTTATTTGGTAGAAGATATGTTATTACTAGTCATTGTTATTGCGAGTGTTTGGTATGAATTCAATATTACTCGGTATATCATTACACTAATTTTAGTAAAATGATTCACCCATATGGTTATTGAGTACTATCAAACTAAGTAATTAAGTATTACTTAGTAAATCGCATTAAAAAATTTAATATGTTTATAAAATAACAACTCATCATTTATTCATTATTAATCACAAAATTTTCAAGTATGTCGTTAATAATACATTAAATTATAATAATAAATAATAAACAGTAGCACATACTTTGTATAGACATTTAGTTATTTTAGTTAAACTAAACATGTCAACAAACAAAAAAGGATCAAAAAGTTAAAAAATAAATGTAAATTATGCGACTAAGATCAAAGATAAATATTTATGTACCAATTATTAAATATAAAAGATAATTTTGTCAAAATAAAAATTTCAAGATGACTACTATGCGGTAATATCATATTATCATCTATTTTTTGATCACCTGATTACTAAGAATTTTGGCACTTTATCGGGTATCTGATTACCGAGAATTAATATACATATTATTATTAGTGTAACAAATACAATCTATAAAGATGATCAACCGTATTTCGGAGTATTTAAGATTACCACTTTAGCTAATCTGTAACAAACGTTCCCTAATCTCATCTCCAAGTTAAATTCTTCTAGTTTTATTTCCTATATTTAACTAGATCTTTTACATCTAATAATAGTCCTTCCGGACTTATTAGTTACTCCCTCCCTTCCAAAAAAGTCTCATTTTCAAAATTAGGATCTAGGATATATATATTTTTTATTCCATATTTATCCCTAACATATTTTTGAAAATAATTAAAATTTGATCTTATGAACTGACGTGTCTGTACATATGTTGTATTCTGGTCAAATTCCTTGGCCTTAGAAATGAATTTTGAGTTTTAAACAAAATTCCAAAGAAACGATTTTTTTCCCCCCAATTTCAAAGTAAAGTCTAGTGCTAGCTGGTAAGATGTGATATGTGCTACAGTATACAAATTATACTCTGACTCTTCTTTTGATTATTTTATTTCTTTTTTAGGGTATTAAGGTTTGCCTTAGCTATAACATTTTTCAATAATTATATCTTATTAAAAAAATCCTAGCTAGTTTTAACATTAAAAACTAAGTACATTTGCGAGCCGGGCGTCTCCTAGGCTTTACTTTGTTTTTCTTTTTCTAGTTTTGAACATGTACATCCTTAAAATTTGCCTATAGAAGTCAAAACATATTAAAGCTTGCTCTTATTTATGAACCAAGGGAGTGCAATATATAGAAATTAATTAGGAAATTGATATTTACACGTGTATTTTTGATATTTATACATGTTCTTCTCTCAGTAGGTTCCACTTTTATATGAGAAGAAATCATGCGAAAATATTAAAAATATATGTAAAAATAGTGTTTTCCATTAATTATACCTTGAGAAGGATTATTTCTTGAAACAGAATGTTCATGAGAACTCTTTCTTCTTCTTTCATTGTGGCCTGCTAATCTCCTCCTGCAACTCCTCTTCGTATCATCAAACTCTGTTACTACATGAAACCTGCACCAAACCCCACTAATTATATGTCATTACACATATTAATACCAACAATTAACCCCAACAGAATAGGGATAAAAGCTTACTGGGTTGAGTATAAACATATCAAAGATACCGTGTGTGTGTGTGTATATATATATATATATATATGATGAAAGATCCACAACTAAAATTAGCAAAATAACTAAAATTAGCAAAATTCTTTGAGATATATATTATCTCACAAGGTATTATGTATTGCCATCTAGTTGTCTCACCTGAAAAGTGCAGTGCAAAATAATGTCTAAGCATCGAACATTAATTGTGAATCATTTTTTTATATATAAAATATGGTAGAATGGTCCATATATCTCCAAATTGTAGACTTTTTTTCAGTCAACTCAACTATGTCGGTCCATATATATATATATATATATATATATATATATATATATATATATATAAAAGATAAAATTCAATCTGAATTTGAACTCATTCTAATTGATCTAGGCCAGAAAATATAAGTACGGTTCAAATTCATTCTAATTTTCAGATTGTTACGCCGTGTCTTCAGTCAAGGACAATTACTGCTATATATATATATATATATATATATATATATATATATATATATAAAATGTGGAAAAAGTATAAGAGTTAATGTTATCTACTCTAACAGTGTATACACCAACTCAAACAGTGTATACAATAACGATGTTAGAATTAAGCAGATGAATTACACAAAATTACTCTTATTTTGCGTTGTCGGTAAGGTTTTGCAAGTGTCTTGAGGTTTTGGCTGCTTTAATGGTTTGTATTTCTTTGTGGTCCTATATATCCATAACTTTTACCTAAATCTGAGTTTCTCTAACGAACAATGCTAAATGAATGAATTGGCTGAAATATATATATATATATATATATATATATATATATATATATATATATATATATATATAACCAAACATCATAGATCATTCATTCCCCTTGATACGAAAGTTTTCATATATTTAAATTAAAAGATGCACAATAAACATATGTATGCAAGAATTTAAATAAACATGTATAATTATAGAGAAAGATTTTTATTTATTTTTACACATACATGCACATGACAGTTACCGACCATTTAAATAAATATGTATAAATATAGAGAGATTTTTATTTATTTTTAACGCACGACAGTTACAAACCTGCTGCACTGTTGACAAAAGCGCTGCTCAAGGCCAAGAACCACAACTCTTGCAGCCTTTGAGTGCAGTTCACACACCTTGTGCCTCCTGTGGTAATCCTTAGCGTTCAAAAGCGCCACTTGGCACCCCTCCACCTGACACCTAGGCACCGTCGCCGGGATTGCCACCGTGACTGCTGCCGTTGCCGAAGGAACCATCATCCCACCGCCGTAGTAGGGTTTCCCTCGCTTCGATATGGAGAACCCCGCCACATGTCGCAAACTCGGACCGGTAGTATCCTCAAAATAATTCCTCTTCCCCAGCTTCAAGCACATGAGGTGTGGGTCCGGGTGGTAGTGGGTCCCAATCCCGGCGTAGGGAGACGAACAATGGTGGTTGCTGCCGCTCTCTTGTTGGGAAAACAACAGCGCGTGGAGGGCACTCTCTTCTGGGTTCCCGGCGGAGGTGCTTGTCACCACCGACGCCGTGGCGGCGGAAACGGCGGCGGCGTGGTGGTGGTGGAATGAGTTTTGAGCGTTGGTATTAGTACTAGTGCTACTCCAATGATGGTCCCAGATATCCCATGCAATGTTTGTGCAATTACCGTTTTGCTCTCTGCCGCTATTATTCAACAAGTTGCAAGCATTTTCCATGTCTCCCTGTGGGGGTGAAATGGTGATGGATTTGGTATTTCTATAGAATTGGGAAACAATACTGCATATAAGGGGAGTTCTGGTTCTGGTTCTTGTCTTTATAAAAGAATAAATTATAGATATATATCTATATATATATATAGAGAGAGAGAGAGAAACAAAAATTAGAGAGAGAGAGTGCTTAAGGATTGTGTTGAAGTCCAATGGGGTTTAAGTGGAAATAGCAGAAAGGCTGCAGTGGAAGACAGATGAGAATCGAAGTAATTAAGAGAATAGTATACAGTTGTATCATGGACTATATATATATATATATATATATATATATATATATATATATATATATCGACTATAGAGAGAGTATAGGCACGTGAGAGGTGGGATGTGCACGTGACAAGGGCGAAAGTGGGACCCAACCCGTTGGATTTAGTTGAAAATGGAATAGGAGAGAAATAAAAAAGAGGTGATGACTTAAGTTCAGTGAACTAGTTAGGTTTTCTATAACTTACGAACGAAAACAATATATATATAGTACATTTTAAGAATTCATTATTTTATTTTACATACTATGTTCATCTTTTTTAATAACAGGTCGGGCAACGATTTTGTTCGTCACTATATTAGAAAATTGTCGTCTTAATTTTAACGACGGACAACATAATGACAGACCAAACTATCGCACGGCCAATCGCTAAAGAGAATATACAAGGTTTATAAGATCAAAGAGTAAACCTTTAATCTTTTCTATATATATATATATATATATATATATATATATATGTGTGTGTGTGTGTGTGTGTGTGTGTGTGTGTGTGTGTGCGCGCGCGCGCGTGGATCAAATACTCTAAATTTCAATATTATACGTGGATATATACAGTGTTGAAGTAAACTTAAAATGAAAATAAATTAGCTTATATATATATATATATATATATATATATATATATATATATATAGGGAGAGGATCAAGAGTAGAACTCTTAAGTAATAGAACTCCCTTAAATAATAGAATTGTATCAAAACGACGTAGTTTTGATAAGACGCGGTGATATTTTTTTAAATACGCGGTGACATGGTATTTATAAAAATGCCATCGCGTCTTATC
Source organism: Panax notoginseng (assembly GCA_016801055.1). Classification (NCBI taxonomy): domain Eukaryota; kingdom Viridiplantae; phylum Streptophyta; class Magnoliopsida; order Apiales; family Araliaceae; genus Panax; species Panax notoginseng. The sequence goes on from CM029017.1 coordinate 204,757,882, forward strand.
AAAACTACTTCGTTTTGATATAATTATATTATTTAAAGGAGTTCTATTACTTAAAATTTTTATTCTGGATCCTTTCTATATATATATATATATATATATACTATAATTAATCCCTGTATATTTGGACTGAGTCAAGCATGCATGCATGCATGCATGCAAGAAAGAATGATCATCACTTTAACTTAAAATGAATGTAAAATACTAAAATCTGTAGAGAAGATCGAGCTGCATGCTCATTTAAATCCAAACAGTCTGTAAAGTGTTCATTCATTATTCAGACTTTCATATTACTACAACGTGGACCATACACGTGTCCACGCTGGCCCCTTTTAAGATCTTCCACCACCTCAAAGATTGACCAGATTGGCTTGACAGTGACCTCTCTTTCCCCATTCATTCATTCTTTTCTTTAACACAAAGCAGACAGACTCAAAATAGGGAAAAATGTATATCTATACGGTTACAGTATACAGAGTCGTCTATGATAATAATTTTTTAAAATTATGACGACGATTCAATCGTCGTCATAGATATTCAACCGTCGACGATTTAATTGTCATCATAGATATTCAACCAAAAAATCGTCGTCTTAACTCGACTGTATATTGTACAGATGTGTATATATATATAACACCTCAAAATATTAATACTACTGTTATTTTAATTTAACAAAATGTGAAATAAAGTTTCTTTTTTATTATACTCTTCTAAATTAATAAATCTTCCAATATTTATTTTAGTATCAAAAGTATAGATAAATTTATTTCTTTTATTCAAGAAAAGAGAGAATGTATTAGAGTAAAACAAACCAAAGTGGGGTAACTCCCCCGCCCCCCCTCCCCCTCCCCCTCCCTCTCCCTCTCCCCTCTCCCCTCTCCCCTCTCCCATCCCCATATAGCACAAGTCATACACAATAAAGAAGATATTCCAAAGGAACAATAACATCAACTTGAAAACAAGTTTCATATTAAATAAATACTCCCACCATTTTAAAATTAGATAATTTTTTTTATTTCGTTTTAAAATTAATGATATATTTTTATTTTAAAACAATAAAGTGACATGATATACTTAATTTATTATTATTTTTTTATTATCATTTTTAATATCACACTACCACAAGGTCCACGCAACTAAATTCCTAGTTACTACAGATTGTATTTGAGAACATAAAATTATGTTTAAAAATTTTCATTTTACACATATCTCTAATCTTGAAACTGAATGATTATATTTCTTTTGAGTTTATTTATCTCGAGTTTGAAGGAATGAATTAAAGCATATTAAATTTGGACACTAATCTAATCTCAATATTCTTTTCGACATCAAATCTTAAATATAAAGTAGGTGTTCAAACAATTTTTGCTCTACTTGACGTGATTATAATCAATAAATCCTCTTAATTAAAAGGGAGAGAGAATTAATATTTCATTTTGAAATATAGAGATCTTTAACGGAATAAACTAACAGTTTTTCTTAATTTTTAAAAGAAAATAAAGAATAAACTCACAAAAAAAAAAATCTTTAATTACACTATATGCCTTTTCAATTAAGTCAAAAAGCAAAAAAGATTAGGTTATATTAAAATGGCATGTTTGGTGAATAAGTGGAAGACTAAGAGCTTTTTACAGTTCTACTAATTAACGACAGAGTTGCACTAACTTTATTTTGATGTGAAAAGTTGAGACAATCAGATTGACAATCATGACATTGTAAATAGCAAAGATGACTTGCTCAGGTTAATTACTTACTGCCCATTCTGCTAAATTAATTATAGTAAAACACTATAAAAAAAATAAAAAAATAAAATCACAGAATTAATTAAAACTATACCTACTCCTATAAAGTTTGTTTTTCTTTTCAAGCCAGGGCTATAAATAAAGAAATATAAAAAAGGGAGTACTATTTTTATATGTATTTTTAATATTTTTATATAATTTTTTTTTTCACATAGAGATGGGACCCATTTTATACTCAGAGAATTATGTAAAAATATAAAAAAATATATGTAAAAACATCGATTCTCTATAAATAGATTAGATCTAGTTACACAACGATTACGGTTCTTGAACATTTTATTTGTCTAAACGTAATTTATTTTAAACATAAATATATAATTTATTTAATTCACAAATAAATAAAGCATTTGAGTTGGTAAAATTGTCCGTCTTAATAAGCTAAACAAACCAATTATTATTACAATGTTCAATTTATTTAACTCAGAACATTATTCAAGTTATTTTTTTTTTCTGCCCAACTATAAAAAAGTGGCAAGCATGCAGTAGGAGTAATATTTTACCCAAGAAAACAATCACCATAAAAAACAAAATAGTTAAAGTTTTCAATCATATTGATTGCTATATGGATAATGTATATGTTGGTAAAGTTTCCACTCATATATATTGATTGCTATATAGATTAGATAATGTTGAGTTTTATACAGTCAGAAACCTTCATTATTATGTTATGAATAAAGTAAAAATCTGAGCTTGATAGTTTTTACTCTTCTTCCTTATGGCATCCCAAGTTTTTGGTACAGCCTGCCTGCAGGGTGGTGTGAGTAGTAGTACATTTGTGACAGATACTTACTTTTTTACTCAATAATTCTGACCCAAATTTGAATGCAAGAACTCTTAACTTTTTGTGAGTGAAATGGGTTTTTGACACGTGGACATATCAAGAAACTCCCTACAAATTCTACCGTACCCGCAGAGAGGGTTTGTGAACTCAGAAACTACTTCTCATGGGGATCACATAAACACAAACATACCACAATATTGTTTCTTTTAATGAAACACCAACAAAAGGAAAAACAAGAAGATTCAAGGATATTTTCTAATATTGGGGACCATTTTCTTCTTCTTCTTCTTCTCTCTTTTTCTTTATTTTAATTTTTCTTTTTTTAAAAAAGAAAAATCTTTATTCCTTTTAGCTTAAATTTAGAGGGGACCATTCTATATTTTGTTGGATGTTGGAGTTTTGGGGATCAATTTAGTTTGCAGACAGTATTTTAATATGTTTGCTTAGAGAATTAATCATAAGACATATCAAAAGCCAGAAATGATTGAGTAACTCGGTAGTAGTAGTACAACAACAACTCAAACAAAAATATATTCTAGTTAATTTGGTCAAATTAGTCTCCACTTTACACCATTTTGAACTTTGAATGTATGCCTAAATGTACCTGCAATCAGTACTCGTGCATTCGCATATTTATTGGGATTTTCTTAATTTTTTAAAATTTGCAGCCCCTTTATGTTTTGTGATTTTGCATATTCTACCCTAGCAAAACTTATTCATTACAAAACAAAAAAAAATTAATTTATACTACAAAGAATGCTCAAGAATTAAATAATTTTAAGCACCACCAAACAAATTCACATAAAGTTAGGTTGGTTGGGCTTCAATCCTTTTTTTCTCTGCTTGCATGCCTCTCTGAACTTCCAAAGGTCATGGGCCCAAAGTCATGAGTAGATATGACTATGAGGTGGGGGTTATATATATATATATATATATATATATATATATATATATATAATGCAAGAAAATTAAATCCCAATAATTCAGAAGTTGATCATTTGAATTAATCTTTTCAACTTGCACAACCTGCATGGATGTCCTCAGAGACACATTATTAGTTAGAACTTAGACACGCCACCTAGATTCACCAAATTATTGAGAGAACCAGTACCTATATATCTGGCAAAAGCTCCATCTCAGAGACTTATACTGTTTGGACAAGTTTTAAGTAAATTACTTGGCAAACATTTTTATCACTAGACTTGTTATTAATTAAGGTTGTTCATTATATTGAGAAAAAAATTGATGTTATCGAAGCAAATATACATTTAATAACATTTTTATATTTATTCTAACAACACTTATTGCTCTGATATCATGTTTGCCTTAGCAATATCAGTCGCCATAACTAATGACAAGCTTTGGGCAATGCAAAAGAGAATGAGAGAGATTATTCCTTGCCATGACAAGCTTTGGGCAATGCAAAAAAGTTGATCATGCAATTTTCTCCCTCTTGATTAATGTTCTAACTTGTTTACGTACACGAAATACAATTACTGAATTTGGTAGGTATGGAGTCAGAAATTTTCATCAAGAACAAACACCACTGACTAATTTTTTAAAAAATTACTTGGTCAAAATTGTAATTGTAACGTTTTTTCCTTCAAAATCAAGGTGGACAAAGTTATACATACAGTTTTACGGATGGTAGGCAAGCTTATATTTCTTGGTTTTAAGGGTTGTCTCGCAGGATTCGGATCTTCTCTATTTTAATTTGAAATAGAGAGTTTCTTTATATTTAAAATTATTGAATCTAAGACTTAAAAATTGTTAAATTATTTAAAAGTCACTGACCTAACTCTAGCTTAACTCATTTAAATTAAAGTCACTAACCTAACTAGCCATTAATTTAATATATTATTATTATTATTATTATTATTATTATTATTATTATTATGAGCACTTTGTTATGTCGTCCCTCATTGTTTTTTTAATAAATATTATTATTATTATTTTGTATTTTGTTTTTTTTCTTATTTTTTTGTGTGCGAAAGTTAATTATGTACCTATTTTGTCTAACTATTTATTGAGTGGATATTAAATTTGTAATGAACACTTTATCATGTTAAAAAATTATGCTACATAAATTTACATGTTCTTTAAATGTTGTTTATTCTATTAAAAAATTACATGGATTTTAAAAATATTTTTTTAACAAATCTTAATATCTATGAAATAACTTAAAAGAAAATTAGTTTTTACCAGTCATTTAATTAATGAACGTAACAAAAAAAATTAATATTATTTTATATGTAGTTTAACTCAAAATTGCAGGTTGCCATGTGTAAGTTAAGATTATATGTAGTTAAGTAAAAAAAATTGAGTAAATTACAAGTTATAATTTCTATTTTATTCTTCTTTTTTTCTTTCCTTCATAACTTTAACATGATAAAATGTTTATCACAAAGCTCCACTCAATAAATATTTAGACAAAATAGGTACATAACTTTCGCACCAAAAAAAAGAAGAAAAAAACAGAATACATAATAATAATAATAATAATAATAATAATAATAATAAATAATTATAATTATAATAATAAATAATTATTAAAAAAACCAATGAGGGAAATAACAAAGTTCTCATAATAATAATAATATATTAGTGTTATATTAAAGTAATGGCTAGAGTTAAGTTAGTAACTTTTAAATAAGGTTGTTCGGGAGTATTTTACCGACCCCATATGGGCTGAAGGCCTGTGATGAGTTTGAGGTGATCGAGCCCATTGGGTCGAAGCCCAATGAATATTGAAGATGTTCGGGTTCGGATATCCGAGTCCTCTAGGCCGAAGTCCGATTTGTATGCGTGATGTTCGGGGTCGGGCATCTGAGTCCATTGGGCCGGAGCTCAGGCCAATTTACGTGGTTCGGTTGAATTGGGCCTATATAGTAGGTTAGCCCTTGTATGGAGTCCGAAGTGATAAGAGCTCTAAATGGTTAAGGATCCTAATCCTAACTATATTTGAATAAGATAACTCTAAAGGTAGTGTTTGGATTGGATCCAACTTGCACTTTTTAAGGATATTAATGTGTTGGACCCAAATAATGGTAACTGCCATATTTAGGAGTCCTAATCCGACTCGGAAGTGGACTCTAAGGTGACGAGAATAGCTATAAATACGAGGCTGGACTACAATTAACAGGTAATACTTCTTTGAGCACTAAACACTAAAGCCTCCATTGTTAAACCTACGACCTGTATTCATTCTCACACCGGAACTATCACCCGACGGCACAAGCCGTCAAGCTTCGTGTGTGATCTGTTACTGTGCAGGATTCAGCGATCTGTTACTGTGCAGGATTCAGCGAGTGAATTTGATGATTGGATGTGCCGGCGAAACTTGGCGTTAACAAAGGTGACAAGTTTTAGGTTTTAGATCCAATAATTTTAAATCTATACATTTAAATAGAGACTCACCATTTCAAATTGAAATTGAGAGAATATATTTGGATCCTATCTCGCTATACCTTGTACAGCTTGACCTATTTTTTTATAGAAAAATTAACTCTATCATTTACATTTTATTCTCCCTTTATATACAAGGTTACACCCTCGTATCGTACGTAAGTGTGAGAAATATTGATACGTTAGAGACGAGCTAATAATACTATGCAAGGTTTATACGATATTGACCACTGGAAATGAATGTGAATTAGGATTGAATAATTTATCTTAATTTAAGTCTACTTCGAACTATTTAATTCTTTGAACAAAGACTATTAACCTCATAAAATCATTTGAAAGCTTAAAATAGAGAAACTATATATTAATCATACAATCATCATGGTCCGTCATAAATAATCTTAGAAATAACAAAAATAAGACTATTTAAAGAACTATTAATACCCATCATGGGATAAAATTAAAATTAAAGTACTAAATTACCCTTTTGGGGAACGTAAGTATTCTAGAAGTAGAAGAAAATGTTGAAATTAAATAGAAGTATTGCACTTAAAAAGATGAGATATTTTAGGAGTAATCTAGGAAAATAAGAGAAAAATTCTCCTAAAAATTTGGAAACGAAAATTAATTAGTAATCAATTTCTTTGGTTAAAGCGACGCTTATATAGAACCGAGAGAGTATTAAATTAAGATAAATAGTTAAATTCCAAACATACTTTTGGTAAACAAACATAACGTTGGAAAATTAAATATTATTCAAATACAAAGAAGAAGAAAACTGAAAGAAATAATAAAATGGCATCAAAAGATTCAAAAGCCAATTATGTTGCTCAGCATGTTAAGGCCCCAAGTACTGGTATAAGTTTGGACCAAAGTGGGATTCAATTGGTGTAACTTATTTTTTGGACTTTTATGGTGTACAGTTTATCCCAAAGTCCATACTAAAACTGAATAACCCAATTCCGATGAGAGAGGTTGATGCAGATTTGAGCCTTTTTCCGGCCAATGACTACTTTTTTTTTTGTCTTAAATGGTGGGAATTAAAATGACTAGTTAATTTTTTTATAGTTTCTTATGATTAAAGAAATCATATACTAACTCCGTTATACAATATGAGAATTAATTCCAAATTAATTGTATGATTCATTTAAAGGTTAATAATATTAAATCTTGTAATTTATAGTTGTTATTGGTGAAGTTTTATCCGAACTTTAATTTAGATGTGATTGTAAAGCTACTCAAAAGATAATTTTGTACTTTTGGGTTGAATTTTATAGTGTGCTATATAAGAAAGAGATCATGCAATTGTAAAATATACGAATTTTCTAAAAGAGTTAATTTAATCAATCGTCAACCGTAAAATTTGTTGAATATTTTTATTATCTAAAAGTATATAATAAATATATTATATGTTATTCATATAATCAACAATTAATATTGGTTTAGTTGGATAAGAGAGAGGTATTGATATTAAGGACTTTGGGTTCAAGTCATGGTAACAAGAATTGGGATGCCATATCAACATAACTCTTTAAGGGGTGTTTGGAAACCTATAAACAGATCGTCAATCTAACCCAAACTTACATCAACAACTTCAATTCTTCTCAAGTTCATAGAAAATTATTCTAAATAATTTTTTTGTTATATTTTCTTCTCTCTCAGTTATAGTTTACACTAGTTTTGTTTCTACACAACAAATTTTAGTACAGAGTAAAGTCTGGGCCTGTCTTATCTTGGGAGATTAATTCGCAGTAACCCTGTATAGAAAAAATTAGGGGCGAATATAGTCTTAAAGAAATAGTGACTAACCATTCGATTCAGGCGGTAATATTGTTGTTTTATATAATACTACAAAGCGGGTTACAACAAAATAGCCTAGCGTTATATTTTATCGAGTAATTATTTTCTTTCGATTTTTTATTTACTATATATTGTTTTGGCTGGGTTGTTATTTTCTAACAATAATAACTTTTTAGAATGTGAATAATTAATATCTATAATTTTATTGATTAAAAATTAATCAAATTCATATCTAAAATTTACATTCCTTTTACACAAAACTTGTTTCTAAAGGTTAGCTTTGAGTCTTGTACACGTCCTAATATTAATGTATGAAACTCGGTCTTTCTCACAAAATCTGACTTATTCTCGAGTCCTCAACACGTCCAAAACAAACTGTGTGTTTTTGTGCGTGTGAGTGGGGGAAAAGTCACAAAATAATAATAGTAGTAGTAATAGTAACAAAGACGTAGCCACCACAATGATATGACGACCATCATACCATCTACCTTGCTTCAAACCGTTGCCCATTCTTCACTTCAAAACCAAACAAACCATACCCCCAATCGTCATATAGTAAAAATTGTCATTTTTGTATCTATTGTATTATTATGATTTTGTCTCAAATTATTTATAAAATTATTATTGCTCAAAATAATTATGTTTTAATGCCAAATATATCAATGATTGTATGGTTTAGGTTATTAGGTCTATCCATTTTTCTATTTCCTCTAGTTTAAGCAACCATTATGTTTAGTTACAACAAATTCATTTAATCTTATTGTTTCTTAATTATCAATTATGCTCACTTTTTGAATCAACATGCATGTATTAGTCATACCCTAATTATGTATTTGAGTGATCAACTTTCCAAATCATAGTTGTTTTGTATACCAAATTCACTATATATTCATGATCACCTCTTCACCTTTCCTTTATAATAAAGCTACGTAACCTTCATATCTCCGACCCTAACTACCATGTTTCCATTCTTTGCTTTCTTCTCTCTTGTCTTCTTCATTCTCCGGCCGCCATGCATTCCAGCCAAAACAACTCCAGCCTTTATTGGAAAGCCTATAACTGTCGCAACTGCAAAAAACCATAGTCATACGTGGCATGATTTCAAAAGGTTCCGAGATGTCAGGAAAGGCAGCCACGTCAACGGCATGTCTGAGCTCAAGAAGTACTTCCATCGCTTCGGTTATCTAGCCATGCAAGAGACGAATTTTACCGACAAGTTTGATGATCATTTGGAGCATGCAATAAACCGGTATCAAGCAAAACTCAGGTTATCCGTTTTGGAAAAACTTGACTCTGTCACGCTCTCTCACATAATGTCACCTAGATGTGGTGTGTCTGACACATCAAGTGCGTTGCATGGTAAAAGAAAGTATGAATATTTCACCGGCCGGCCAAGATGGACACGTAAAATTCCAATGACACTCACCTACGCGTTCTCGCCGGAGAATATGATAAAATCTTTGAGCTTGGTTGATATTAAAGTAGTATTTGCAAGTGCTTTCAACCGTTGGGCGTCAGTTATTCCGGTTACTTTTTTGGAAACTAACCAATACGAACATGCAGATATTAAAATAGGGTTTTATAGCGGTGATCACGGCGACGGAGAGTCGTTTGATGGAGTTCTAGGGGTTTTAGCCCATGCATTTTCACCGGAGAGTGGAAAATTTCATCTTGATGCGGCCGAGACGTGGGCCATAGATTTCAGAACGGAGAAATCTGATGTGGCGGTTGATTTGGAATCGGTGGCTACACATGAGATTGGGCATGTGCTAGGTTTAGCTCATAATTCTATAAAAGAATCAATAATGTACCCAAGTTTGAAACCTAGAAACAAGAAGGTGGATTTGAGGCTTGATGATATAAGGGGAATTCAAGCTCTTTATGGTTCAAACCCTAATTTCAGATTAGGGGAATTGTCTGAGTCTGATATTTCTTCAAATCATGCTGTTGATTTGAGGGATAGACCGTCAATTTGGACCAGCTTTCTGCTGATTTTAATGATCATTTTGTGGTTGTGCAACTAATTTTGCATGATAATTAGGTAGGTAATGATTTTCTCTAATCAATTGGGAAAATGATGTCCATTTATATGTATAGGTATTCACAATTAACTTTTAGACTTTATTTTATTTTCACACATGAATCTAAGAAATTCTTAATTTAATTTTTTTTTTTAGCGAATTAGGATCTTCTCTATTTCAATTAAATGAATTGGAGAATTTTTATTTCATGGTTCAAATTTAAAATATGTTAAAATGTGATATCATGATGATGAAAGAGAGATGATAATAAAAATTATACAAAGAATAAATACTTTCTATTTTATTTATAACGAAGAGTATCCTAACTAGATTCGTATATTATATATATAATCTTATAAAGGGGTGCATGTATTTTTGTGAATATTTTATGCAAGTATATAAAAGCAGACTTGGGTTTGGTGACCAACAATATTTTCCAAGAAATTATATTCTAGTCAATATTCAAATTTGACTCATGAGTTGAAGTGCCCAAATTCCTCTTTTACTCCTCTCTTTCTATATATTATTTTCCATTGACTAACAAAAGAAAAATCAATAGTACTCTCATAAAAAATTATTTCTAAAGAAAATTAAAAAAATATATGCCTAGAAAGGATTGTCTTTTTAAGATGATATAGGGGAAGGGATCTGATTATAATGAAATTAACTTCATACATGGTAAGTTGGTCAATTGATTAATATAATACTGACATGCAGAGAGATCACCTCCCGACCTGCATGTCGATATTATATTGATCAATTGACCAAAATCAACTTCATACTAAACACTCTATTGCCGAAGAGAGAACACAAACAAAAGAAATTATACTTCCTACGTTTAATATTAAAGAGTTTCTTTTAGACAAATTATAAACTTTAAAAATATATTTTTGTTCCATGGATAATTTAGAGTTTCATTTAAAAATTTTAAATATATAATTTTATTTCCATATTTAATTATTTTTAAATTTATTGAGTATTTATATAATAGTACTATAAAAATAAAATGTGACGTTATATATTATTTTATTTTACCATAAAAATATTATGGGGAAAATACTTTTTGAAATAAAATATTGAAAAAATGGGGGTTAATCTTATTGCTGGACCTGTGTCTTTCACATAAGTTATCTGTCTTTACCTACTGAGGACAAACATTGGGGGTAAAAATATAAATAGGTAAAATTGAAAAGCATTTATATTCAATTTTTATGTTCAATTATCGTGTCCGCATAAAAGAGCTTTCTGAGGACTAGCCCCCAAGTAAATTTGGATATGGATATCAAACGTACTCTTAATAAATGTGAAACTTGTGAAGCCCCTAAAATATGTCTATACAACCCATTCTGAGTCGTCAAATATATGGTACAGAATTCAAATTTATATTTATATTTAATTTATGGTACTCCTCTCATTAATTTATATTTAATATTTTTAAAATATTAAATAATAAATATTAAGCTATTTAATTTATTCTATTACCATAGATTAAATTAAATATACTTAACTTATTATTACGATTATGCCATTAACTTCTTAAATAATTATTCTTCCTTTTACGGTGTGACCCTTTAGGTTCTCCATATTAAACCGGTTGTGAATAAATCAATTAGAACAATTCTAATTTTATTTAAATAAATAAATTAAATTATTAATTTATTTAAATAAATAATATTTATTCTACAATAGGGATAAGCCTCCCTAGCGATTAACGACTTTCCAGATAATATAGATTTCAACATTAATCATAAAAGAACCTTTGAGTAAATAGTTACCGTACAATTCAATCATTCCACCATACAATGCCCCAATTAAATATAAGACACGGAATTACTGTCAAGTCTTATTTTATTTAATTATATGTATTTCGACTCTTAAATGCACAACTCCAAATAATACAAATTAGAAACTCCTTTCTAATTTTATTTTGCCTTGGTCTAGGACTACTGAGTTGTCATTTATCGAATCACATAAGACATTTCTCTTCTTTTACTAGAAGTGGTAAATTCTTTATAGATCATACATTATCTCCATGTACAACTTATTATACCCAAGCATACCCTTTGATATACCCTAAGGGTCTTAAGGAATAAGTCAAAGTATAACTCATCATACACAAGATACTATGATGATCTTAAGTCCAAGGATCACTTGTACTACTATCACTACAGGAATTCCTATTGACAGACAAGTAAAACTCCATTAGGTATTCCTTAGCTAGCTACATTTAGTGAACTTATTCTCTAATAAGTACCTACATACTTGCTTTAGTGTCTCCACATAAATGATCATAAGATTAATCAACCTCATCCAATGAGCAAACAACGTATGTACCAATCTATCCGGATTCATTAATCCCCAATTTAGTAATCCAACGATTGAGAACTATTTTAGTTTTAAGCTTTCTAAGAATTTAGATCTCATTAGAATGATCATCATCATTATTCTAAAGGCATTGCTTAAAACTATGGGTTTATCACATATTATAAAATAACATCATGTAGATAATTTAAAAGCCTTTAATAAATTAATACTTTTTATTAATAAATGAATAAGATTGTTACAAAGTATATGCTTTATCATCAAACATGATTGGCTTGTGTGCATACTACTTTCAATCTCCCACTTGCACTAAAGTCAATCGTCATGGTATCTTATACCCTTCTTCTTTAAGTGACGATTATCCTACTGTTGGATAAGCTTTAGTTAATGGATATGTAATGTTGTTCTTGAGAGTCCACTATCTCTATAGTGATTTTCTATCTTTCAATGATTCTTATAATCAAATGAAAGTGGCAGAACACATGTTTAGATCCAAGATGAGACTTAGGAACTATTCCTAGTTCTGTAATGAACTTTTTATCCAAACAATCAACTTGTACCTTCATTTATAGCTATATACTTTGTCTTTATCACTAAACCAACAACTCTTTGCTGTTTAGAACCTTTTCAATTCTCTGCACCACTGTTGAAGGTAACGTTTGACCTTAAAGTGAATTTTATGTCGTCTTGGTCTGTCTGAAAAACTTGAGTTTGTTAAGCCCTCTAGTTTTAATGTAGACCCACCATAATTTTAATCACATCCTTAGTGACGGTTAAGTACTTTAAGATATTTTTCACTGTTTTACAGTGATCTTCTCCAGAATATAACCGATCAACATTAGGTCTCGTATATTTTATTATATACATAAATTTCACTCATGTGATCTCTCTTTTTAAGAGTCTATGGGGACTATTAAGAGAGATACACTCCATGGCTCATCAATATGAGACATCTCTTTAAGTTTTCCATGCTAAACAACTTTAGCATCAAATGAATATACGTTCCTTGGGTTAAGTCGAGTATCCTATTAAATCTATCTATATAGATTTGTATCCCCAATAACGATACTCTTCCCAAATCATTCATGGAGGAATGTTTAGACAACTTTATCTTTACTAATTGTAGCATTGGTATGTCATTCCTTATCCGTAGTATATCAACATATAATACTAGGAATGTTACGACGCTCCCACTGACCCTTTTGTACACACTAGGTTCATTCTTATTTTTTTGATAAAATCAAACTCTTTTGATTGTCTTATCAAAATGAATGTTTCATTTTTGAGAAGCTTGCTTCAATCCATTTCTCTGAGTTTCTACAACTCTTACCTCATCGTATTTAACTGGATCATCATCATCTATGATGTGTACCTCATCATCATCATTTATGATGAATCCATACCTCCTAGGTATCTTTTGTAACGATCCCAAAATAGGTCAATTCCATCCAACCTATTCTGAGTCGCCAAATACATGGTACATAAAATAACTACAACTTTATTATAACAAATATCGTGCCAAATACAACAACACATATACTGTGAGTTTGGATACAAATATATACCAAATGTAACTCATGTCCTAACCGTGGTAAGCACCTCACAATGACACCTTACATAAAGGTATAGTTAAAAACTGTTTTAGAAATTAAAATCTTTGGGAAGTGCTCAAGGAAACCTTTGTACATGGGAGGCCATGCTTCCAGGTTATGATAGATATCATATGGCCACAGAATTATCCTTGGTTGATGTAAGACCCCAAATTATTAATAAATAAAATTTAAATTCTCTCTATTTATTATTTTGAAATAGTAAGGGTTAAATTGATTAATGAGGTTAGTTATGGGTAAAATGCGCAAATATTTCAAATAAGCAGGTGGTTATAAAATATTCATTGTTGTCGGGGAATATTCGTTTGGTCGTGGAATATTCTTCCTGTCGGAAAATATTCGTACGACGGCGCAGTCTTTTGTGGGCCCCATAACGGAAAGCGATTGGATGAAGAAAACGACAAGTATAAGTTGTTTATAAATAACGGCGTAGTTGTTACCGTTAATACTGTTGGAATACCCGGTGGTTAAAATACAGTAATACGCGTTGTTGCACAGTAGCACACTGTATTGCACCAATTATTGATTCTTACGTAAGAAGGCACTACTCAATAATGGTTACAGTAATTACTGTTCAGTATTTTATTTTATTGATTCAATAATTGTTGCGTTGATATTTTAAATTATTGTTGTTTCAATAATTGTCACTACACAGTATTTCCCATTATCAGATAAATAATTCATATTATTTGAATAATATTATTAGATAACATTATTGGCAATGTCTAGAAAGTTCTGTCTAAGGAGAGGTTTGGTCATCTAATTGCGCGCCAGTAAGGAGAAATCCTTATTGAAAAGCCCCCTCTTTCCTGAAAACGGCCTGGTTGTCATAAATGTGATTCTGTAATATTATTTGTGAATAATTAATTATTGATTCATATGATAAGGAAATATTTATTTTATGTGGATATAAATGAGGGATATATTTTTGTGGTTAAAAATGAAGGAGTTAATGTTGAGATTTTTATCAGTATTTTTGTCGGAATGGACAGGGTTTTTGAGATATTTTGCGGGGGTTATAATTTTTAATCCGACCGTTGGATCGCGGTAATATTTGGATATGTTATACATATATAAGTTGAGTATATGTCCACAAATTTTGAACCGTTAAAAATGAACGTATGATTTATTATGAATTTTACGAGATGACTGGTTCAGGAATTGTTGAATTTTTGGAGTTTATCATTTTGGTAGAAAATTCTAGAATTGATGGGCCCCACTCTTGGTTGGTGAAGAAATGTGCTGAGATTTTTATTCAAATGTGGTAGGCTTGAATAGTAGTAGGTAAAGCTATCAGGTTGCAGGTTAAGTCTGCTTCGGCGTGCTAACATTTTCCTATAAATAGAGGGCTAAGTTAGAATTGAAAATCACAACAGAAATAAGTTTTCTCTCTTTCTCTCTCTAGATTATTGAGTGTATTTTGTGAGTATTTAGATACTTTGAGAGTTTCTATTCATCAGAGCAAGTTTCTTTCAGCCTTATACCGGTATTCCGACCAGAAGTACTGTCTTTACGAGGTAAGGGATGTTATTTTATTCGAAAATGATATTATTTCCTCAATATCATTATGCCGAAATATTGGTTGAAATTTTTTATCAAATTTGAAACTTTTCACGTCTGGGATACTATTCATGAGTACTATTCACGAGTTACTATTCATCGAAAAATAAAATTTTCTTCTTTTTGTCCAAGTTGTCTATTATGGTTACTATCTTTGATTGTATCCATGTTTGATCTTTATTTTTGAATTCTGCTTCAAAATTGGTTATTATGGGGTATTATTGAACTTGGATAAACTGTAATACGAATCTCTAATATTTGTTCTTTTATCTCACTGGATTCGTTTTCCTTAAAATATTTTTCATCATCCTCAGTCCTAAATGATGATACTACTGAATATCTTTGGCCTGTAGTGCAAAGATGAATGATTAACTGATGAATATCTTTGGCCCGTAGTGCAAAGATGAACAGGTGTTGAGATGAACATGACCGACTGGTGATACAAATGAATATCTTTGGCCTGTAGTGCAAAGATGAATATTTGATTAAAGATGGTTATTGATTGTTGTTACAGGGATAAAATATTGATGATGGACTTTTAAATCTTAGAAGATAGTAGAACTCATTCTCTACTTGACTCTTCTAATGGTTTGCTGTTTTCACTGCAGTCATTGATTTAAAACTTGTTGTCTATTGTATTCTATTAGATTTTTTTCTGTTGAAAACTAACGATAATTTGTTCTGTATTATCTTAGTCATAATGTTCTTTACTGGGCTAGTTGAGCTCACCCTTTTCCTTTTTGTTCTATTTTTCTCAGGAGGCGAGAATGTAGCGAGTACTAGTCGGGGTATGGAATAATGGTTCTAGAAGTTATTTTAGTAGTCCTTACCATTTTTGTGAAATAATGTATCAATAATTGTAATGATGACTTATTTGAGTGTGGATATTGTTTAGATGACAATATTTGTATTTAAACTCACAGTTCTTATGTTGTAACAGCAAAGATGTAGTTGTTTCTGTACCATGTATTTTGGCGACTCAGAATGGGTGTTGTATACCTATTTTGGGGGCGTCACAGTTGGTATCAGAGCTTAGGATATGATCTCTGGCGGAGATCGGAGAATAGAACTAGGAGGGGAGAGACGAATAAATCCTTCGCTAGTGTGTCCTACCTAAGCTTATTTATTGGTCAGTCATAATATAGGGGTATTATGTGATTTGTTAATTTATTTAATTAACCCTTGTTTTATGGCAGTATTTGAGAATGTCGACTGATAATGTTAACAGTGGAGTAAATGAGACCGTGGAGACACCGGTGCTTACCAACGAGGAGAACGTGCAACAGGCTGGCAATGTTCCTCCTGTGAACAACACCAATGAGCATATGATGAACGATGGAATGTTTAGAAGTTTATTGCAATTTATGCAAAACCAGACGAGGGAGACTCGTGTTCAAAATACAGGAGGAAATGATGGCAATTCATGGTTTGTCACAGCCAAACAGTTCAAAGAATTGGGACCACCAGAATTTAAGGGAAAGCTGGATCCGATCATGGCAGAAACGTGGGTTAAGCAAATTACCAAGATATTCGATGTCTTGGGATGCACGGAGGAACAGAAGGTTCCATTCGCCACCTTTATGTTCCGTGGTGAGGCAGACTACTGGTGGGAGTCTGTGAAGCGTACCCATCCAGCCACACTCAGCATGTCTTGGGAGACATTTCAGAAACTGTTCAATGACAAGTACTTTCCTGAAAGTATTCGTCATATGAAGGAGGTAGAGTTTATTAGACTGGAGCAGAATAACATGACGGTGTCTCAGTACGAGGCGAAGTTTACAAAGTTGTCCAGGTATGCACCTCATTTGGTGGAGAATGAGGAACGTATGACGAGGATGTTTCTGAGAGGTTTGAAACCCGGCATACATCAATATCTAATTTCTCATAAATTTTCTCTCTATTCAGATGTTGTCAACAGGGCTCAATTATTAGAGCGAGATAGAGAGTACGGTCAACTGAGTGACCACAACCACGATCATATCGGTGACAGCAGTTATCAGAACAATGATAACCAGCGGAAAAAGAAAAATACAGACAAGAACGGCAACCACTCTGGTGGTAATCGTGGCTATGAAAATAGAAGAAGTGAGTCGGGAGGAGATTTTAAAAAGAGGAGATTCAACAATGACAATACGAAGACGTCAGCACCAACAGCAACTGGTTCCAAGGGAGGAGAACGACCACCGGTTATATGCTATAAGTGCGGAAAAGAAGGACATATCAGCCCAAATTGCCCACAACAGTTTAAGGTATGTTATAATTGTGGAAAGGAAGGACATATCGCTCGAGATTGCACTGTAGCAAAACTAAGTCCAGCGGGGATGGTGACTCAAAAAGCTGTCCCAGAAAAGATAAAGTCAACGGTTCCTGGAAGAGCGTTTGTCGTGATTGGTCAACATGCAAGGAAACCCAAACGAGGTGATCACGGGTAAGCTAATCATAAATTCATGCGAAGTTTATACCTTATTAAATACCGGTTCTACCCATTCTTTTATCTCTCCTGCTTGTGCTCAACGTTTAAACTTGACTCCGGAGAAGTTAGACTTTGATTTATCTGTGGAGACTACGTTAGGAGAAACTTTTATCACAACCACTATTTATAAATCTTGTTTAATCCAAGTTGGCACCATCACATTACCTGTTGACCTTATCTCTTTAAAGATACTTGCTTTTGATGTGATTTTAGGGATTGATTGGTTAACTACTCATCATGCCAAAATTGATTGTTTTCGTAAGGTTGTTAGTTTTTATATTCCTAACCAACCTGTTGTACGAATTCAAGCAACTAAGCCATTAAAATTAATCACTGTTATATCAAGCCATAAAGCCATTCGTTTATTAAAAAACGGATGTCAAGCTTTCTTAGCCCATGTTATGGATTTGAATAAAGACACGTCAAATTTGAATAATATTCCTGTTGTTATTGACTTTCCTGACGTATTTCCTGAAGAACTTTCCGGTCTACCCCCGGAATGTGAAATTGAATTCTTTATTGATCTTGAACCTGGTACAAAGCCCATTTCTAAAACTCCATATCAAATAGCTCCTATTGAACTTCAGGAGTTAAAGGTCCAACTACAAGAGTTGTTGGACATCGGTTTTATTCGTCCTAGTACATCTCTTTGGGGTGCTCCTGTTTTATTTGTAAAGAAGAAAGACGGGAGTATGCGACTTTGTATTGATTACCGGGAATTAAACCATGTCACTATTAAGAATAGGTATTCGCTACCTCGTATTGATGACCTGTTTGACCAGTTACAAGGAGCACAATTCTTTTCAAAGATCGATCTTCCAAAGACTGAGGATATTCCAAAGACTGCCTTCAGAACTCGGTACGGGCATTATGAATTCTTAGTCATGTCTTTTGGATTGACTAATGCTCCTGCGGCTTTCATGGATATGATGAACCGAGTATTCAAGGATTATTTGGATCAGTTCGTTGTTGTCTTTATTGATGACATCCTCATATATTCCAAAAGCCGTGAAGATCATAAGCATCATTTGAAGCTGGTACTCCAAAGGCTGCGTGAAAACAAGTTATATGCTAAGTTGAAGAAATACGAGTTCTGGCTTGAGGAAGTGGCATTCCTAGGGAACGTGGTGTCAAAACATGGAGTATCTGTTGACCCGGCGAAGATTGAAGCAATACAAAGTTGGGAGCAACCAAAGACGGTGACCGAAGTACGCAGCTTTCTGGGCTTAGCTGGTTATTATCGGAGAGTCGTGGAAGGGTTTTCTCAAATCGCTACCCCGTTAACTCAGCTGACTCGGAAAGATATCAAATTCGTATGGAGCGAGGAATGCGAGAAGAGTTTTTAAGAGCTTAAGAGGAGACTCATTTCGGCACCTGTTTTGACCATACCATCTGGTTCGGATGGATTTGTTATCTACAGCGATGCTTCAGGCAAAGGGCTAGGATGTTTTCTCATGCAACATGGGAAAGTTATAGCCTATGCCTCGCGACAACTTAAAGAATATGAGAGAAATTATCCTTGTAAGACCCCGAATTTTATGAAATAAAAGTATTCAATTTTTCTTATAATTACTATTCAGTAAATGGTTAAATTGATAAATGTTAAAGTTAAGGGTGATAAATGAATTTTTTTTTCAAAACACAAGTGGTTATAAAATATTCATTGTTGTCAGGGAATATTCGTTTAGTCGTGGAATATTCTTTCTGTCGGGGAATATTCTGTCGGGGAATATTCGTACGACGGCGCAGCCATTTGTGGACCCCATAACAGAATAACTGTCGGATGAAGAAAACGATAAATTTGAGTTTTTACAAATAACGGCGTAGTTGTTACCGTTAACATTGTTGGAATATCCGGTGGTTAAAATACAGTAATACGCGTTATTGCACAGTAGCACACGGTATTGCACAGTATTTTTGAAATTATTGATTCTTACTTAAGACGGCACTACTCAATAATTGTTACAGTAATTATTGTTCAATATTTTATTTTATTGATTCAATAATTGCTACGTTAAAATTTTATATTATTGTTGTTCAATAATTGTCACTGTACAGTATTTGAATAATATTATTAGATAACATTATTGGCAATGTCTAGAAAGTTCTGTCTAAGGAGAGGTTTGGTCACCTAATTGCGCGCCAGTAAGGAGAAATTCTTATTGGAAAGCCCCCTCTTTCCTGGGAACAGCCTGGTTGTCATAAATGTGATTCTGTAATATTATCTGTGAATAATTAATTATTGATTCATATGATAAGAAAATATTTATTTTATGTGGATATAAATGAGGGATATATTTTTGTGATTAAAAATGAAGGAGTTAATGTTGAGGTGTTTTATCTGTATTTTTGTAGGAACGGAGGTATTGAAAATCGAATTAGGGTTTTTGAGATATTTTGCGAGGGTTATAATTTTTAATCCGACCGTTGGATCGTGGTAATATTTGGATAGGTTATACATATATAAGTTGAGTATTTATCCATAAATTTTGAACCGTTAAAAATGAACGTATAATTTATTATGAATTTTACGAGATGACTGGTTCAGAAATTGTTGAAGTTTCGGAATTTATTATTTTGGTGGAAAATTCTAGAATTGGTGGGCCCCACTCTTAGTTGGTAAAAAAATGTGCTGAGATTTTTATTTAAATATGGTGGGTGGGAATAGTAGCAGGTAAAGTCATCAGGTTACATGTTAAGTCTGTTTCAGCGTGCTAACATTTTCCTATAAATAGAGGGCTAAGTTAGAATTGAAAATCACACCAAAAATATAAGCTCTCTCTCTTTCTCTCTCTATATTATGAAGCATATTTTGTGAGTATTTAGATACTTTAAGAGTTGCTATTCAGTGCAAGTTTCCTTCGACTTTGCATTCCAGTCAGAAATACTGCACTTTTGAGGTAAGGGATAGTAAGAGATTTTAAGGGTTATTATATTTTTCAGTTCGCAATTCTTCTGACCTTCAAAAAATTCTGAAAAAATTTAAAAAGATATTTTGATGAGTTTTCTTGATTGTGTCCAAAAATGGTGATTTTTGGATGTATAGATTGAGAGTTATGAATTTTATGAGAAAAGACTATTTTAAAAGTAACCGCTTATAATTCCTTGTGGTTAACTCCAAAATTGATGAAATTTTTATTTGGAGTACATGTATATGATAGAAGTATACTCTGTAAATTTCAAAATTTTTGGGCAAAAGTACAATTTTTGATAAATGTCTAAATATTCGGCTGTTTTGGCTATATAAAAAATAGTAAATGACTTTTAAAAATTTTGAGAAAAATATATGTTCACTATGGGATTATATTATGCTAAATCTCAGAAAAGAAATATTTTTAGAACTGATTTGGTATTTATCACGAAAATAGTCTAGTTATTATGTCGAAATATTGGTATGGATTTTATTGTGGAATTTCTACCTTTTTCATGTCGAGTTACTATTCATGAGTTACTATTCATAAATTATTATTCACGAGTTACTATTCATGAGTTACTATTCACGATAAAATTGATTTTTTTTTCTGACCAAATTATAGTTGATTTATGAATATTACTCTTGAGATTAAATCTATATGTTGATTATATTGATTTTATTATCATATATAACATTTTTATAACCCTAATGATGATATTTCTCTTTGACTTGAGTTTAAAGATGGGTAGATTTTTGGTATGATCATGACTATGGGTTCTCTTTGGCCAGTAGTGCAAAGTTGAATTGTTGACTGGTATGATCATGACCATTGAATTTATAATTGAATATCTTTAGCTAAAGTGCAAAGGTGAAATGATCAACATGGTTATAATTATTGTTTATATAAATTCTGAAATGATTATATATTTCTTTGAGATATTAATATATTTGGCATGTAGTGCAAATATAAATTATTGATGAATATCTTTGGCCTGTAGTGCAAAGATGACATGTTGTTGAATATCATTGGCCTGTAGTGCAAAGATGAATTGTTGATGAATATCTTTGGCCTGTAGTGCAAAGATGAAATGTTGATGAATATCTTTGGCCAGTAGTGCAAAGATGAACAGGTGTTGAGATGAACATGACCAACTGGTGATACAAATGAATATCTTTGGCCATAGTGCAAATATGAAGTTATTAGTATGATTATGAGCATGAACTGTGATTTGGTGTAACCATGATTTTTGATGTTTCAGGCAAAGACAGGTGTTGAAATTATTCTTCGTCCTGGGTGTGAAGAAAAATTTAGAATCACAATTATGATTATCAGTTATTCATATGATTGTGGAAAGGAACTGTTGAGTGATGTTACAGGGATAAAACATTGTTGGTGGATTTTTAACATGGAGAAGATAATAGACTTTATAGTCTATTTGACTCTTCTAATGGATTGCTCGTTCCGCTGCAACTATGGTTGAAAATTTTTATCATCTACCATATGTTCTAAATCTCTGATTTATTACTGATGAAGACTATTGATAATTTATTTATCTTTAGTCATGATATTCTTTACTAGGCTAGTTGTGCTCACCCTTCTGTTTCACAATTCCTTTCAGGTAATAAGAGTATAGCTGGGTCGAGCGGGGGTAACAGGAGAATAGAACGGTGGTCATCATTTAGTAGTTATATTTGGTGAATCATCTAGGGTGAATCGAACCCAACGTTGGAAGGGTGTTTTGCCACTACCATACAAGATGTCTAATACAATACAACCTCGTGTCATCATAAGACAGGATTGTGCTCATCCACTTGCTGAGTATATTTACGAGCACTACCTATATAATCTTGGTGTTTGTTTGAAGTATAATTCTCAATTAGAGATAGTGGAGATAATGATAAGTCAAGAGAAGACTCACCATTGGGAAGAATATGATAGTAATCTTCTCGTTTTTCTTTGGGGTATATTGGGTCAACCAATGATAATTCTGTGGCCATATGATATCTATCACAACCTAGAAGCATGGCCTCCCATGTACGAAGGTTTCCTTGAGCACTTCCCAAAGATTCTAATTTCTAAAACAGTTTTTGACTATACCTTTATGTAAGGTACCACTGTGAGGTGCTGTCCACGGTTGGGACATGAGTCACATTTGGTATCTATTTGTATCCAAACTCACAGCATATGTGTTGTTATATTTTGCACGACAATTATTGTAATAAAATTGTAGTTGTTTTCTGTACCATGTATTTGGCGACTCAGAATAGGTTGGATGGAATGGACCTGTTTTGGGGTCGTTACAATCCTACTCATGATCTAGAGTTGGCAACAGTCGTTTTCGCGCTAAAGATCTGGAGGCACTATCTATATGGGGAGAAAGTGGAGATTTATTCAGACCATAAAAGCCTCAAATATTTCATCACTCAAAAAGAACTCAACATGCGACAACGACGTTGGCTCGAGCTGTTGAAAGATTACGACGACACTATTCAATACCATCCTGGAAAAGCAAACGTGGTAGCTGACGCGTTGAGTAGAAGATCATATGCAGGAACGAGTGCGATGATGTCAAGTATACGCATAGAACCAACTTTAATTGATAAAGTTAAAGTTGCTTAGACCACAGACCCGGAGCTGATGCGTATGAAAAAGAAAGTGCAAGAAGGTGCTAAGCAAGAATCGATGAAGAAGGAATACTTCGAGTCCACTCCAGACTTTGTGTTCCTAACGATTCTGATTTGAAGTACAAGATCATGATGGAAGCACACAATACACCATTTGCAATCCATCCTGGAAGTACCAAAATGTATCGTGATCTTCGACATACATTTTGGTGGAATAATATGAAGAGAGAGATTGCAAAGTTTGTCTCGAGGTGTTTAACTTGTCAACGTGTAAAGGCGGAACATCAAGTGCCAAAGGGTCCATTGCAACCACTTGAGATTCTGAAATGGAAGTGGGAACACATTACCATGGATTTCGCTACGGGTATTCCCACGGTTTCTCAAGGCATAAATGATATTTGGGTTCTTGTTGATAGATTTACAAAGTCTGCTCATTTCTTGTCGATACGGGAGACTTATTCCCTTGAACGTCTTGCTCGTATATACGTAGATGACATTGTGAGACTACATGGCTTGCCAGTATCCATAGTTTCGGATCGTGACCCAAGATTCACTTCAAGATTTTGGGTTAGCTTGCAAAAAGCTATGGGCACAGATTTACGATTTCGTTCGGCATACCATCCTCAAACGGACGGACAATCAGAGAGACCTATTCAAACTCTTGAAGATCTATTAAGACTTTGTGTCCTTGATTTCAAAGGGAGTTGGGATAAGTACCTACCATTGGTGGAATTCTCCTACAATAACAGTTATCAGGCAAGTATAGGTGTGGCCCCATTTGAAGCATTATATGGACGAAAGTGTCGCTCTCCAGTATGTTGGGATGAGGTGGGAGAAACAACGTTGCTAGGACCAGAGTTGGTACGAATGACTACAGAGAAGATCCAAACGATTCGACAACGTATACAAACGGCACAGGATCGACAAAAGAGTTGCGCGGATCTTCATCGAAAGGACGTGGAATTTGACATTGGAGATCATGTATTATTGCGTGTGGCTCCATGAAATGGAGTTACAAGATTTGGGAAGAGAGGAAAGCTCAATCCACGATTTATTGGTCCATTTCAGATTCTTGACCGAGTAGGAAATGTGGTTTATAGACTCGCGTTACCTCTAAGTATGTCTCGTGTTCATAACCCAGACCACGTTATTGAGTTAGAACCGGACGAGATAGCTGAAGACTTAACGTACGAAGAGGTACCTGTCAAGATCTTGGATAGAAAGGAGCATGTCCTACGCACGAAGGTCATACCACAAGTTAAAGTTTTGTGGAGAAACCATGCTATTGAGGAAATGACCTGGGAGTTGAAAACGGAAATGAAATCGAGGTATCCTCATCTTTTCAAAACACCAGGTACGTACGTCAATTTCGAGGACGAAATTTCATAAGGAGGGGAGGTTGTAAGACCCCAAATTATTAATAAATAAAATTTAAATTCCCTCTATTTATTATTTTGAAATAGTAAGGGTTAAATTGATTAATGAGGTTAGTTATGGGTAAAATGCGCAAATATTTCAAATAAGCAAGTGGTTATAAAATATTCATTGTTGTCGGGGAATATTCGTTTGGTCGTGGAATATTCTTCCTGTCGGGGAATATTCGTACGACGGCGCAGTCTTTTGAGGGCCCCATAACGGAAAGCGATTGGATGAAGAAAACGACAAGTATAAGTTATTTATAAATAACGGCGTAGTTGTTACCGTTAATACTGTTGGAATACCCGGTGGTTAAAATACAGTAATACGCGTTGTTGCACAATAGCACACTGTATTGCACGAATTATTGATTCTTACGTAAGAAGGCACTACTCAATAATGGTTACAGTAATTACTGTTCAGTATTTTATTTTATTGATTCAATAATTGCTGCGTTGATATTTTAAATTACTGTTGTTTCAACAATTGTCACTACACAGTATTTCCCATTATCAGATCAATAATTCATATTATTTGAATTATATTATTAGATAATATTATTGGCAATGTCTAGAAAGTTCTGTCTAAGGAGAGGTTTGGTCATCTAATTGCGCGCCAGTAAGGAGAAATCCTTATTGGAAAGCCCCCTCTTTCCTGGAAACGGCCTGGTTGTCATAAATGTGATTCTGTAATATTATTTGTGAATAATTAATTATTGATTCATATGATAAGGAAATATTTATTTTATGTGGATATAAATGAGGGATATATTTTTGTGGTTAAAAATGAAGGAGTTAATGTTGAGATTTTTATCAGTATTTTTGTCGGAATGGACAGGGTTTTTGAGATATTTTGCGGGGGTTATAATTTTTAATCCGACCGTTGTTTTATGGCAGTATTTGAGAATGTCGACTGAGAATGTTAACAGTGGAGTAAATGAGACCGTGGAGACACCGGTGCTTACCAACGAGGAGAACGTGCAACAGGCTGGCAATGTTCCTCCTGTGAACAACACCAATGAGCATATGATGAAAGATGGAATGTTTAGAAGTTTATTACAATTTATGCAAAACCAGACGAGGGAGACTCGTGTTCAAAATATAGGAGGAAATGATGGCAATTCACGGTTTGTCACAGCCAAACAGTTCAAAGAATTGGGACCACCAGAATTTAAGGGAAAGCTGGATCCGATCATGGCGGAAACGTGGGTCAAGCAAATTACCAAGATATTCGATGTCTTGGGATGCACGGAGGAACAAAAGGTTCCATTCGCCACCTTTATGTTCCGTGGCGAGGCAGACTACTGGTGGGAGGCTGTGAAGCGTACCCATCCAGCCGCACTCAGCATGTCTTGGGAGACATTTCAGAAACTGTTCAATGACAAGTACTTTCCTGAAAGTATTCGTCATATGAAGGAGGTAGAGTTTATTAGACTGGAGCAGAATAACATGACGGTGTCTCAGTATGAGGCGAACTTTGCAAAGTTGTCCAGGTTTGCACCTCATTTGGTGGAGAATGAGAAACGTATGACGAGGATGTTTCTGAGAGGTTTGAAACCCGGCATACGTCAATATCTCATTTCTCATAAATTTTCTCTCTATTCAGATGTTGTCAACAGGGCTCAATTATTAAAGCGAGATAGAGAGTACGGTCAACTGAGGGACCACAACCAGGATCATATCGGTGACAGCGGAAAAAGAAAAATACAGACAAGAACGGCAACCACTCTGGTGGTAATCGTGGCTATGAAAATAGAAGAAATGAGTCGGGAGGAGATTTTAAAAAGAGGAGATTCAACAATGACAATATGAAGACGTCAGCACCAGCAGCAACTGGTTCCAAGGGAGGAGAACGACCACCGGTTATATGCTATAAGTGCGGAAAAGAAGGACATATCAGCCCAAACTGCTCACAACAGTTTAAGGTATGTTATAATTGTGAAAAGGAAGGACATATCGCTCGAGATTGCACTGTAGCAAAACCAAGTCCAGCGGGGATGGTGACTCAAAAAGTTGTTCCAGAAAAGATAAAGTCAACGGTTCCTGGAAGAGCGTTTGTAGTGACTGGTCAACATGCGAGGAACCCAAACGAGGTGATCACGGGTAAGCTAATCATAAATTCATGCGAAGTTTATACCTTATTAAATACCGGTTCTACCTATTCTTTTATCTCTCCTGCTTGTGCTCAACGTTTAAACTTGACTCCGGAGTAAGCTAATCATAAATTCATGCGAAGTATGATTATTGATTGTTGTTACAGCGATAAAATATTGATGATGGACTTTTAATTCTTAGAAGATAGAAGAACTCATTCTCTACTTAACTTTTCTAATGGTTTGCTGTTTCTGCTGCAGTTATTGATTTAAAACTTGTTGTCTATTGTATTCTATTAGATTTTCCCTGTTGAAGACTAACGATAATTTGTTCTGTATTATCTTAGTCATAATGTTCTTTACTGGGCTAGTTGAGCTCACCCTTTTCCTTTTTGTTCCATTTTTCTCAGGAAGTGAGAATGTAGCGAGTACTAGTCGAGGTATGGAATGATGGTTCTAGAAGTTATTTTAGTAGTCCTCACCATTTTTGTGAAATAATGTATCAATAATTGTAATGAGGACTTATTTGAGTGTGGATATTGTCTAGATGACAATATTTAAATTTAAACTCACAGTTCTTATGTTGTAACAGTAAAGATGTAGTTGTTTCTGTACCATGTATTTTGGCGACTCAGAATGGGTGTTGTATACCTTTTTTGGGGGCATCACAGTTGGTATCAGAGTTTAGGGATATGATCTCTGGCGGAGATCGGAGAATAGAACTAGGAGGGGAGAGACGAATAAATCCTTCGCTAGTGTGTCCTACCTAAGCTTATTTATTGGTCAGTCATAATATAGGGGTATTATGTGATTTGTGATTTGTTTTATGTTAACCCTTATTTTCAGTGCTCGTAAATATACTCAGTAACTGGATGAGCACAATCCTATCTTATGATGACACGAGGTTGTATGTCATTAGACATCTTGTATGATAGTGGCAAAACACCCTTCTAACGTTGGGTTCGCTTCACCCTAGATGATTCACCAAATATAACTACTAAATGATGTATACAACACTTTTCTATACTGCTTAGGGGGAACCTCCACAGCTAGAGACCACCGTTCTATTTTTTCGTTACCCTCGCTCGACCCAGCTACACTCTTATTACCTGAAAGAGATTGTGAAACAGAAGGGTGAGCACAACTAGCCCAGTAAAGAATATCATGACTAAAGATAAATAAGTTATCAATAGCCTTCAACAGAATTAAATCAGAGATTTAGAACATATGGTAGATGATAAAAATTTTAACCATAGTTGCAGCGGAACGAGCAATCCATTAGAAGAGTCAAATAAACCATAAAGTCTATTATCTTCTCCATGTTAAAAATCCACCAATAATGTTTTATCCCTGTAACATCACTCAACAGTTCCTTTCCACAATTATATGAATAACTCATAATCATAATTGTGATTCTAAATTTTTCTTTCGCATCCAGGACGAAGAATATTTTCATCACCTGTCTTTACCTGAAACATCAAAGATCATGGTTATACCAAATCACAGTTCCTGTTCATAATCATGCTAATAAATCCATCTTTGCACTACGGCCAATGATATTCATCAACAAACCATCTTTGCACTACAGGCAAAATATATTCAACAACAGTTCATCTTTGCACTACAAGCCAAAGATATTCAACAACAGTTCATCTTCGCACTACAGGCCAAAGATATTCATCAATAATTTATATTTGCACTACAGGCCAAAGATATTTAACTACAGTTCATCTTTGCACTACAGGCCAAAGATATTCATCAATAATTCATCTTTGCACTACAGGCCAAAGATATTAATATCTCAAAGAAATATATAATCATTTCAGAATTTATATAAATAATAATTATAACCATGTTGATCATTTCACCTTTGCACGTAAGCTAAAGATATTCAATTATAAATTCAATGGTCATGATCATACCAGTCAATAATTTAACTTTGCACTACTGGCCAAAGAGAACTCATAGTCATGATCATACCAACAATCTACCCATCTTTACACTCAAGTGAAAAAGAATTTCATCAGGGTTATAAAAATATTATATATGATAATAAAAATAATATGACCAACAACTGTATTTATTTTTAAGAGCAACAATCATAAATCAACGATAATTTGGTCAGAAAAAAAACTAATTTTTGTCGTGAATAGTAACTCGTGAATAGTAATTCATGAATAGTAACTCGACATGAAAAAGGTAGAAATTTCACAATAAAATCCATACCAATATTTCGGTATAATTATATTGAAAGAATAATATTTCTTATGCTTATAAACAATTTATTTTAATTGTTTATACTTTACTAAATAATGCATTTAATCATCCTAAAATGTCAAACTCATAAGATTTCATTACCAATGACCAAAACCCTCATCAAAAATCTGCACATACCTCATATAGGATTCTCAAGCTATAAAATCCTATTTTCTAATTTTCTTACTTCACATAACATATTTAATTCATTTACTCATAACTAGTCTATTTTCATGAAAAATACCAAATCAGTCCCAAAAATATTTCTTTTCTGGGATTTAGCAGAATATAGTTCCATATTGAACATATATTTTTCTCAGAATTTTTAAAATTCATTTACTATTTTTCATATGCCCAAAACAGCCGAATATTTAGATATTTATCAAAAATTATACTTTTATCAAAAAATTTTGAAATTTACAGAATATACTTCTATCATATACATGTACTCCCAATAAAAATTTCACCAATTTTGGAGTTAACCACAAGGAGTTATAAGCGATTACTTTTAAAATAGTCTTTTCTCATAAAATTCATAACTCTTAATCTATACATCCAAAAATTGTCATTTTTGGACACAATCAAGAAAACTCATCAAATTATCATTTTAAATTTTTCCAAAATTTTTGAAGGTCAGAAAAATTACGAAACTGAAAAACATAACAATCATTAAAATCCCTTACTATCCCTTACCTCAAAAGAGCAGCACTTCTGACTGGATATCGGATATAACGCTGAAGGAAACTTGCACTGAATAGCAACTCTCAAAGTATCTAAAAACTCACAAAATATGCTTCATAATATAGAGAGAGAAAGAGAGAAAACTTATGTTTCTGGTGTGATTTTCAATTCTAACTTAGCCCTCTATTTATAGAAAAATGTTAGCACGCCGAAGCAGATTTAACCTGCGACCTGATGGCTTTACCTGCTACTATTGCCACCCACCACATTTGAAATAAAATTCAGCATATTTCTTTATCAACCATAAGTGGGGCCCACCAATTCTAGAATTTTTCACCAAAATGATTAACTCCGAAAATTCAATAATTTCTGAACCAGTCATCTCGTAAAATTCATAACAAATCATACGTTCATTTTTAACGGTTCAAAATTTGTGGACATATACTCAACTTATATATGTATAACATATCCAAATATTACCACGATCCAACGGTCGGATTAAAAATTATAACCCCCGCAAAATATCCCAAAAACTCTAATTTGTTTTTCAATACCTCCGTTTCAACAAAAATACAGATAAAACACCTCAATATTAACTCCTTCATTTTTAATCACAAAAATATATCTCTCATTTATATCCACATAAAATAAATATTTCCTTATCATATGAATCAATAATTAATTATTCACAAATAATATTACAGAATCACATTTATGACAACCAGGCCGTTCCCAGGAAAGAGGGGGCTTTCCGATAAGAATTTCTCCTTACTGGCGCGCAATTAGATGACCAAACCTCTACTTAGACAGAACTTTCTAGACATTTTCAATAATACTATCTAATAATATTATTCAAATAATATGAATTATTGATCTGATAATAAAAAATACTGTACAGCAATAATTATTGAAACAACAATAATATAAAATATCAACGCAGCAATTATTGAATCAATAAAATAAAATATTAAACAGTAACTACTGTAACAATTATTGAGTAGTGCCTTCTCAATTAAAAATTAATAATTGAAAAAAATACTGTGCAATACCGTGTGCTACTGTGCAACTACGCGTATTACTGTATTTTAACCACCAGGTATTCCAACAGTGTTAACGGTAATAATTACGCCGTTATTTATAAAAACTCAAATTTGTCGTTTTCTTCATCCGACAGTTATTCTGTTATGGGGCCCACAAATGGCTGCGCCGTCGTACGAATATTCCCCGACAGAAAGAATATTCCACGACCAAACAAATACTCCCCGACAACAATGAATATTTTATAACCACTTGCGTATTTTTGAAAAAAAATCATATATCACCCGTAACTTTAACTTTTTATCAATTTAACCATTTACTGAATTGTAATTATAAGAAAAATTGAATACTTTTATTTCATAAAATTCGGGGTCTTACATCTTTGGTACTATTCCATATTTTACGATTCAGTTGTGTTACAATAGGTCTATCTACAGGTTCTTCTTATTTGACTTGTAGTATTTTGTGGTTCTTAAACTCTTCAAGATGTATTATCCTTCCACTAGCTCCTTCAATGATAAACACCTTTATCTTAGAAGGCAGCGTGTTTCGCAACAAACACCTTTTGCTAAGTAGGATTATAGAACATATACCCTAAACTTACTTTAGGATATCCCACAAATCTACACTTGTCAAATCTTGTCACAAGCTTATCCTTTGAAACCTTTTCACATAAGCTGGACAATTCCTTATCTTAACATACTTAAGATTAGGAATCCTCCATGTCTATAACTCTTATAGAGTCTTGGGGCCGGATTTTGAGGTAACCTTTTCCGTAGATTTGCAGCCATTTCTGGGATATTATCCCAAAAGGATACTGGAATGTCGATAAAATTATTATGGACCGCACTATGTCCAACAAGGTATGATTTTTCCTTTCAGATACATCAATCATTTATTACATATCCGGAGGCGTCCATTGTGACAAAACCATTTGAGATGAGCTAGAAACTCATTACACAAGTATTCCTTCCTTGATTTAATCAAAGAATCTTAATACTTTTCAAATTAGTTGCACTTTTGAATTCTTTGAACCTTTCAAATAATTCATACTTGTATTTCAGTAAATACACACATTCAACTCTTTGAATGATCATCTCCTTTTCTTATACTAATTTTTTCAATATTCAAAATTATTTTTTACGTAAGTCAAGTATACAAAATCAATTAAGTAATATTCCAGTTCTATACAAAATATTATTATTATTATAAATAGAACAACAATTGTTCTTAAATATAATACAAAAGATTTCATTGTCCAACAATAAAATAGAAATAATGTTTCCAACAAGTACTGGAATACAATAACAACTTATTGACTTAATAGATTTGCCCGTAGGGATTGCTAAACTATAAGTTCCTATGGCTAATACAGTAACCTTTACTTCATTTACCCGACATAGGATTACTTATCCTTTATTTAGCTTTCTACTTCTGCTTGGTCCCTTTATAAATCTATATTTACGATAACCAAAGTCGGTATCCAATACCCAAGTAGAACCTTGACTTAAAGAAAAATTTATTTCAATCATGAACAAATTTGTATTTATAACCGAAATTTCATTAAGTTTCTTTTGGTTAGCCTCTGCAAGATGCTTCTTGTAGTTTCCTTTCTTGTGTCCAGGCTTATTGCAGTGGAAGCAAACTCCTTTGCTATCCGTATCAGTTTTGTTCTTATTATCCTTTATTTTTGCCTTTCTATTTACCTTCTTTGAATCGTTCTTCTTTTTAGAAGATCCTTTGGCCCCTACCAGTAAAACATGGTCTTTCTTGGTTGAAAAGTGACTCTCAACATTTTTCAACATGTTAAGCAAATCAGCGAGGCTGATATCTAGCTTGTTCATATGAAAAATTCATAACAATTATGAAAGGAGTCCGAAAGTGAGTGTAAGATCAAATCTTGGCTCAACTCTCCATCCATGACAAAACCTGTTGTCCTAATTGATCAATCAAATTGATAATATTAAGGATTTTTATCTATACTGTAGTGTCATCGGTTGTAAGACCCCGAATTTTATGAAATAAAAGTATTCAATTTTTCTTATAATTACTATTCAGTAAATGGTTAAATTGATAAAAGTTTAAAGTTATGAGTGAAATATGATTTTTTTTTTTAAAATAAGCAAGTGGTTATAAAATAATCATTGTTGTCGGGGAATATTCGTTTGGTCGTGGAATATTTTTTCTGTCGGGGAATATTCGTACGACGGCGCAGCCATTTGTGGGCCCCATAACAGAATAACTGTCGGGTGAAGAAAATGACAAAATTGATTTTTTACAAATAACGGCGTAGTTGTTACCGTTAACACTGTTGGAATATCCGGTGGTTAAAATACAGTAATACGCGTTATTGCACAGTAGCACACGGTATTGCATAGTATTTTTAAAATTATTGATTCTTACGTAAGAAGGCACTACTCAATAATTGTTACAGTAATTACTGTTCAATATTTTATTTTATTGATTCAATAATTGCTGCGTTGATATTTTATATTATTGTTGTTTCAATAATTGTTGCTGCACAGTATTTTCTATTATCAGATCAATAATTCATATTATTTGAATAATATTATTAGATAGCATTATTGGCAATGTCTAGAAAGTTCTGTCTAATGAGAGGTTTGGTCATCTAATTGCGCGCTAGTAAGGAGAAATCCTTATTGAAAAGCCCCCTCTTTCCTGGGAACGGCCTGGTTGTCATAAATGTGATTCTATAATATTATTTGTGAATAATTAATTATTGATTCATATGATAAGGAAATATTTATTTTATGTGGATATAAACGAGGGATATATTTTTGTGGTTAAAAATAAAGGAGTTAATGTTGAGATTTTTATCAGTATTTTTGTCAGAATTGAGGTATTAAAAATTAGGGTTTTTGAGATATTTTGCGGGGGTTATAATTTTTAATCCGACCGTTGGATCGTGGTAATTTTTGGATATGTTACACATATATAAGTTGAGTATATGCCCACAAATTTTGAACCGTTAAAAATGAACGTAAAATTTATTATGAATTTTACGAGATGACTGGTTCAGAAATTGTTGAATTTTCGGAGTTTATCATTTTGGTGAAAAATTCTAGAATTGGTGGGCCCCACTTGTGGTTGGTGAAGAAATGTGCTGAATTATATTTCAAATGTGGTGGGTGGGAATAGTAGCAGGTAAAGTCATCAGGTTGCAGGTCAAACCTACCAAATTTTCCTATAAATAGAGGGCTAAGTTAGAATTGAAAATCACACCAGAAACATAAGCTTTCTCTCTTTCTCTCTCTATATTATGAAGCATATTTTGTGAGTTTTTAGATACTTGGTGAGTTTCTATTCATCAGTGCAAGTTTCCTTCAGCCTTATACCGATCAGAAGTACTGCTCTTTTGAGGTAAGGGATAGTAAGGGATAGTAAGGGATAGTAAGGGATTTTAAGGGTTGTTATGTTTTTCAGTTTCGTAATTTTTCTGACCTTCAAAAATTTTGGAAAAATTTGAAATGATATTTTGATGAGTTTTCTTGATTGTGTCCAAAAATGGTGCTTTTTGGACTTATAGATTGAGAGTTATGAATTTTATGAGAAAAGACTATTTTAAAAGTAACCGCTTATAATTCCTTGTGGTTAACTCCAAAATTGATGAAATTTTTATTGGAAGTACATGTATATGATAGGAGTATACTCTGTGAATTTTAGAATTTTTGTACAAAAGTATAATTTTTGATAAATGTCTAAATATTCAGCTGTTTTGGCCATATAAAAAATAGTAAATGACTTTTAAAAATTCTGAGAAAAATATATGTTCAATATGGGACTATATTCTGCTAAATTCCAGAAAAGAAATATTTTTGGAACTGATTTGGTATTTTTCATGAAAATGGTCTAGTTATGAGTAAATGAATTAAATACGTTTTGTGAAGTAAGAAAATTGGAAAATAAGATTTTATGACTTGAGAATCCTATATGAGGTATATGCAGATTTTTGATGAGGGTTTTGGTTATTGGTGATGAAATCTTATGAGTTTGGCATTTTAGAATGATTAAATGCATTATTTAGTAAAGTGTAAACAATTAAAATAAATTGTTTATAAATTTAAGTAATGTTATTCTTTCAATATCATTATACCGAAATATTGGTATGAATTTTATTGTAGAATTTCTATCTTTTGTGTCGGGGTTACTATTCATGAGTTACGAATATTACTCTTGAGATTAAAACTATATGTTGATCATATTATTTTTATCATCATATATAACATTTTTATAACCCTGATGTTGAAATTCTCTTTCACTGGAGTGTAAAGATGGGTAGATTATTGGTATGATCATGACTAGGGTTCTCTTTGGCCTGTAGTGCAAAGTTGAATTGTGACTGGTATGATCATGACCATTGAATTTATAATTGAATATCTTAAGCTTAAGTGCAAAGGTGAATTGATCAACATGGTTATAATTATTGTTTATATAAATTCTGAAATGATTATATATTTCTTTGAGATATTAATATCTTTGGCCTGTAGTGCAAAGATGAAATATTGATGAATATCTTTGGCCTGTAGTGCAAAGATGAATTGTTGATGAATATCTTTGGCCCGTAGTGCAAAGATGACATGTTGTTGAATATCTTTGGCCAGTAGTGCAAAGATGAACAGATGTTGAGATAAACATGACCAACTGGTGATACAAATGAATATCTTTGGCAGTAGTGCAAAGATGAAGTTATTAGTATGATTATGAACAGGAAATGTGATTTGGTGTAACCATGATCTTTGATGTTTCTGGTAAAGATAGGTGATGAAAATTATCTTCGTCTTGGATGAGAAGAGGAATTTAGAACTACAGTTATGATTATGAGTTATTCATATGATTGTGGACCAGAATTGTTGATTGATGTTACAGGGATAAAATATTATTGATGGATTTTTAACATGGAGAAGATAATAGACTTTATAGTCTATTTGACTCTTCTAATGGATTGATCGTTCCGCTGCAACTATGGTTAAAATTTTTATCATTTACCATATGTTCTAAATCTCTGATTTGTTATTGATGAAGGCTATTGATAATTTAATTATCTTTAGTTATGATATACTTTACTGAGCTAGTTGTGCTCACCCTTTTGCTTCACAATTCCTTTCAGGTAATAAGAGTGTAGCTGGGTCGAGCGAGGGTAACGGGGAAATAGAACGGTGGTCTCTAGCTGTGGATGTGCTCCCGAAGCAGTATAGAAAAGTTCATTTAGTAGTTTTATTTGGTGAATCCAATAGGGTAAGGTGTACCCAACGTTGGAAGGGTGGTTTGCCACTATCATACAAGATGTCTAACGACATACAACCCCGTGTCATCATAAGACATGGATGTGCTCATCCACTTGCTGAGTATATATACGAGCACTACCTATATAATCTTGGTGTTTGTTTGAAGTATAATTCTCAATTAGAGACAGTAGAGATAATGATATGTCAAGAGAAGACTCACCATTGGGAAGAATATGATAGTAATCTTCTCATTTTTTTTGGGGTCTATTGGGTCAACCAAGAATAATTCTGTGGCCATATGATATCTATCATAACCTAGACGCATGGCCTCCCATGTACGAAGGTTTCCTTGAGCACTTCCCAAAGATTCTAATTTCTAAAACAGTTTTTGACTATACCTTTATGTAAGGTGTCATTGTGAGGTGATGTCCACGGTTGGAACATGAGTCACATTTGGTATATATTTGTATCCAAACACACAGCATATGTGTTGTTGTATTTTGCACGACAATTGTTGTAATAAAGTTATAGTTATTTTCTGTACCATGTATTTGGCGACTCAGAATAGGTTGGATAGAATGGATCTATTTTGGGGTCGTTACATCGGTCATTCTAGATCGGAAGAGCTCCTTAGATATTTGATATCTATCAGTCCTACTTTCCTCACCATCAACTACTTGATGTGCAGGAATATAGTAGGAGCATCCATAGTTTCATGCTGACGCTGAAGCACGTTACTCATGGATGCAAGAATGATGCAAGGCGTATTAAGGACATAAGATAGCTTTTCAGCCATGGGAACTATTCTCAAATTCCTTAACCAATCTATTTAATTTGGTCCGATTAAATAGCATCTAATATGCTCAGTGATAGTAATTTAGACATTGTAAAATTCTGTAAATGAATTTGTAATTAACAATATTTTATCATACATTCTTTTATTAATTACCAAAATAATTTAGGTCTTATTTTAAATTGGTATCTCCTACTACTTTTATCAAACTATATTACCCTCAATTTATATAGTTCGGCAATATCTAATTAAAGATATGCTAGTGAGAATAAGGATCATATTTCAAATGTATATAGCCTTGTGTGTGCACAATAAACTATATATAAATAAATAGGTCTTCACGCGCTCCTTGCTTCTTGATCTCCAATTCTTCAAAATTAATTCTAATTATTCCTATAACAAAACTATTTTAAATAAATAGAAACCTTGATCAGCAGTCAAGGGGAAGTACATAGGAGGGAGTTAGAATTTACATTAAGAAAAAAATTAGAGAAGACGAGGTACGCAGACCATATTTAATAAAACTCATTCATTCATGCATCCAACTAAAATAAAATTCAATCACATTGGTCAATAGTCCATAATCAATCTCATTTATTATTATACATATCACCATATGAATCAATAAATAACATTCATCTCATGAATAATAAATATTCAATATATATATTGATATCATTTAATGGACAAATTTAGTTAGTATAAAATTTAATTTTGAATCAAAATAAATTCCTTTATTTTAACCCAAATTTAAATTAAAATAAACCTCTTTTATTTTAATTTATCTTATTTTGAATAAAATAAACTATTTTATTTTAATCAAATTCTTTAATCAAAATAAACTCATTTATTTTAATTAATTATGGAATCCAATTCCAAGTAAAAAAAAAATAAAACTCCTTTATTAAAGGAAACACGAATTTTCTTTCCTATTCACAAATAAACTCTTTTATTTTGAATAATATGAAATCTTATTTCATATCTAAATAAACTCCTTTATTTAAGAAAACACGGATTCTCTTTCCTATTCACAAATAAACTCCTTTATTTTGAATAATATGAAATCTTATTTCATATCTAAATAAACTCTTTTAATTAAAGAAACATGAAATTCAATTTCAACTCCAATTAGTTATCATGAAATCCAATTCCAACTCTAATTAGTTAACATTAAATTCAATTTTAAAATTAAAATAAACTTTTTATTTTAAGATTAAAATAAATTTTATTTTAATTATAAAATAATTAAGCATATTATATATATATATATATATATATATATATATATATATATATATATATATATATTACGATTTTCCTGTACATATAAAGATACAGGTGCATGATTACTTAAGATAAAACATATATCATATATATAAATAATCCTGACTAAATGATTACATTTAATGATTACTAACATATATATATATATATATATATATATATATATATATATATATATATATATATATATATATATATATATATATATATATATATATATCCTGGGCCACGTTTAAAATCTAAAGCATTCATGACTATCTTGTAAAACTGACGCGAAACAGCAGCTTTGTATAAAACCACGGTATTAAAATTTTGCGAGATTTTTATTTTTAATATATTTTATACAACAAATTATGCCCAATTAAATTATTCTAAACATATATCAATATACATATCAAATTAAAATAATTAATAATTTGCATAAAGGTTTGACTTTGATACCACTGTTAGGTTTGTAATATTCATTAACGAAATCAAATTGCACAAAATAAGTGGAAATGTGAAAATTAGGGTTTTAAAATTTTACAAACCATATACCCGTATCATCCTTTATGCACAATTATTAATTAAACAAAAAGATAAAAAATAAGAATCATACATTATATAGTGATTCAGAGTGCTACTGTGTAACAACGCGTATTATTGTACTTTTATCATCGGTTATTTCAACAATTTAACGGTAAAAGTTTTACCGTTATTTTAATAAAAAGGTTATTTCTGTCACTTTCTATATCCGACAGTTATTCTGTTGTGGGGTCCACCAATGATTGTGCTGTCGTACGAATATTCTCTAACAAAAAGAATATTCCTCGACCAAACAAATATTTTATGACAACTTGCTTACTTTATAAAATTTGCACATATCACCCATAATTAACTATAGCATTTATTAAATTATCACCTTACTATTTAGAATATTATTCAGAAAAAATTAAATCTTTATTCATAAATGTTAGGGTCTTACAACCTCTCTTCCTTATAAAATTTCGTCCTCAAAATTGATGAACGTTACCTGGTATGTCGAAGAGGTGAGGATACCTTGTTTTTATTTCAGATTCTAACTCCCAGGTCATTTCCTCAATATCATGGTTTCTCCATAAAACTTTGACTTGAGGTATAACCTTTGAGCGTAGAATATGTTCCTTCTTATCCAAGATCTTGACAGGTATCTCCTCATATGTTAAATCTTCTGCTATCTCGTTTGGTTCTAATTCAATAATGTGGTTTGGGTCTTTAAAATATTTACGTAACATAGATACGTGAAAAACGTTATGAACACGAGACATACTTGGCGGTAAGGCGAGTCTATAGGCTACAATTCCTACTCGATCGAGGATTTCAAATGGACCAATAAATCGAGGGTTGAGCTTTCCTCTCTTTTAGAATCTCGTAAATCCTTTCTATGGACCAACACGTAACAATACATGGTCTCCGACATTGAACTCCACGTCCCTTCGATGGAGATCAGCATATATAACTCTTTTGTCGATCTTGTGAGGTTTGTATACGTTGCCGGATCATTTGAATCTTTTTCATAGTCATGCGTACTAATTCTGGTCCTAACAATGTTGATTTACCCACCTCGTTCCAACATATTGGAGAAAGACACTTTCGTCCATACAACACCTCGAATGGAGCCATGCCTATACTTGCTTGATAACTGTTGTTGTAGGAAAATTCCACCAATGGTAAGTACTTGTCCCAATTTCTTTTGAAGTCTAGTACGCAGAGTCTTGATAGATATTCAAGAGTTTGAATAGTCCTTTTCGACTGCCCGTCCGTCTGAGGATGATATGCAGAATTGAATCGTAAATCTGTGTCCATAGCTTTCTATAAGCTGACCCAAAATTGTGAAGTGAATCTAAGGTCTCGATCATAAACTATGGATACTGGCATACCATGCAATCTTACAATATCATTTATGTACATACGAGAAAGACGTTCAAATGAATAATTTTCTCGTATAGGCAAGAAATGAGTAGACTTGGTTAATCTATCGACAATGACCCAAATTGTATCTATTGTAAGACCACAATTGTGACGCCCCCGAAATAGGTATACATCATCCATTCTGAGTTGTCAAATACATGGTACAGAAACAAATACAACTTCATTATAATAATTGTCGTGCAAAATACGACAGCACAAATATTGTGAGTTTAAAAATAAATATTATCTTCTAGACAATATCCACACTCAAATAAGTCCTCATTTCAATTATTCAAACACTATTTTATAAAATAGTGAGGACTGCTAACACAACTGACTGGAAACATCACTCCACACCCCGACTAGTTCCCGCTATATTCTCGCCTCCTGAGAAAAATGGAACAAAAAGGAAAAGGGTGAGCTCAACTAGCCCAGTAAAGAATATTATGACTAAGATAATATACAACAAATTATCGTTAGTCTTCAACAGGGAAAAAATCTGATAAAATATAATAGACAACAAGTTTTAGATCAATAACTGCAGCGGAAACAACAAACCGTTAGAAGAGTCAAGTAGAGAATGAATTCTACTATCTTCTAAGATTTAAAAGTCCATCAACGATATTTTATCCCTGTAACATCAATCAATAACCATCTTTAATCAAATATTCATCTTTGCACTACAAGCCAAAGATATTCCTTTGTAACACCAGTCGGTCATGTTCATCTCAACACCTGTTCATCTTTGCACTACGGGTCAAAGATATTCATCAGTTAATCATTCATCTTTGCACTACAGGCCAAAGATATTCAGTAATATCATCATTTAGGACTGAGGATGATGAAAAATTATCTTAAAGAAAACGAATCCAATGAGACAGAATGACAAATATTAGGGATTCGTATTATAGTTTATCCAAGTACAATAATACTCCATAATAACCAATTGTGAAGGAGAATTCTAAAATAAAGATCAAAACATGGATACAATCAAAGATAGTAACCATAATAGACATCTTGGACAAAAAGAAAATTTTTTATTTTTCGGTGAATAGTGCCGTATTCGTGAATAGTGTCGTATACGTGAATAGTGTCGCATACTACCATCTTTCTTCTTTACGAATAACACAGGAGCACCCCAAGGAGATGTACTAGGACGAATAAAATTGATGTCCAACAACTCCTGTAGTTGGACCTTTAACTCCTGAAGTTCAATAGGAGCCATTCGATATGGGGTTTTAGAAATGGGCTTTGTACCGGGTTCAAGGTCAATAAAGAATTTAACTTCACGTTCTGGGGGTAGACCAGGAAGTTCTTCAGGAAATACGTCAGGAAATTCATTAACAACAGAAATTTTATTCAAATCTGACGTGTTTTTGTTCAAGTCCGTGACATGGGCTAAGAAAGCTTGACATCCGTTTTTTAATAAACGAATAGCTTTATGTCTTGAAATGACAGTGATTGACTTTAATGGTTTGGTTATTTGAATTCGCATAATAGGTTTGTTAGGAATATGAAAACTAACAACCTTACGAAAATAATCAATTTTAGCATTATGTGTGGTTAACTAATCAATCCCTAAAATCACATCAAATGCAAGAATTTTCAATGAAATAAGGTCGGCAGGTAATGTGATGGTACCAACTTGAATCAAGCAAGATTTATAAACAGTAGATGTAACGAAAGTTTCTCCTAACGGAGTTTCAACAGATAAGTCAAAGTCTAATTTCTCTGGGGTCAAGTTTAAACGTTGAGCACAAGCAGGAGAGATAAAAGAATGGGTAGAACCGGTATCTAATAAGGTATAAACTTCGCAAGAATTCAAGATTAGCTTACCCGTGATCACCTCGTTCGGGTTTCTCGCGTTTTGGCCAGTCACGACAAACGCCCTTCTAGGAACTGCTGATTTTGACTTATCCGGGACAACTTTTGGAGTCATCATCCCCGCTGAACTTGGTTTTGCTACAAAATATTCTCGAGCTATATGACCTTCCTTTTCACAGTTATAACATACCTTGGATTGTTGTGGACAGTTTGGGCTGATATGTCCCTCTTTCCCACATTTGTAACATACGACCGGTGGTCGTTCTCCTCCCTTAGAAACATTTGATGTTTGTGCTGACGTCTTCACGTTATCATTGTTGTACCTTCTCCTCTTAAAATCTCCTCCCGACTCGCTCCTTCTATTATCACGGCCACGATTACCACCAGAGTAGTTACCGCTTTTGTCCGAATATTTTCCTCCCTCTGGTTGTCATTGCTCCGATGACCGCTGCCACCGGTATGACCGTTGTGACAACCCCAAAACAGGTCCATTCCACCCAACCCATTCTGAGTCGTCAAATACATGGTACAGAAAACAACTACAACTTTATTACAACAATTGTCGTGCAAAATACAACAACACATATGCTGTGAGTTTGGATACAAATATATACCAAATGTGACATTGGACACCATCATGTATCAGCACCTCACAAAGGTACCTTACATAAAGGTACAGTCAAAAACTATTTTAGAAACTAGAATCTTTGGGAAGTACTCAAGGAAACCTTCGTACATGGGAGGCCACGCGTCTAGGTTATGATAGATATCATATGGCCACAGAATTATCCTTGGTTGACCCAATAGACCCCATAGAAAAACGAGAAGATTACTATCATATTCTTCCCAATGGTGAGTCTTCTCTTGACATATCATTATCTCCACTGTCTCTAATTGAGAATTATACTTCAAACAAATATCAAGATTATATAGGTAGTGCCCATAGATATACTCAGCAAGTGGATGAGCACAACCCTGTCTTATGATGACACGAGGTTGTATGTCATTAGACATCTTGTATGATAGTGACAAAACACCCTTCCAACGTTGGGTTCGCCTCACCCTATTTTCTTCACCAAATATAACTACTAAATGATGACCACCGTTCTATTCCCTTGTTACCCCCGCTCGACCCAGCTACACTATTAATACCTGAAAGGAATAGTGAAGCAAAAGGGTGAGCACAACTAGCTCAGTAAAGAATATCATGACTAAAGATAATTAAATTATCAATAGCCTTCATCAATAATAAATCAGAGATTTAGAAAATATGGTAAATGATAAAAATTTCAACCATAGTTGCAGCGGAACGAGCAATCCATTAGAAGAGTCAAATAGACTATAAAGTCTATTATCTTCTCCATGTTAAAAATCCACCAACAATGTTTTATCCATGTAACATCACTCAACAGTTTCTTTTCACAATCATATGAATAACTCATAATCATAATTGTGACTATAAATTTTTCTTCGCACCCAGGACGAAGAATATTTTCATCACCTGTCTTTACCTGAAACATCAAAGATCATAGTTATACCAAATCACAATTCCTGTTTATAATCATACTAACAAATCCATCTTTGCACTACGGGCCAAAGATATTCATCAACAAACCATCTTTGCACTACGGGCCAAAGATATTCATCAACAAACCATCTTTGCACTACAGGCCAAAGATATTCATCAACAGTTCATCTTTGCACTACAGGCCAAAGATATTCATCAACAGGCCATCTTTGCACTACATGCCAAAGATATTCATCAATAATTCATATTTGCACTACAGGCCAAATATATTCATATCTCAAAGAAATATATAATCATTTCAGAATTTATATAAACAATAATTATAACCATGTTGATCAATTCACCTTTGCACTTAAGCTTAAGATATTCAATTATAAATTCAATGGTCATGATCATACCAGTCACAATTCAACTTTGCACTACAGGCCAAAGAGAACCCTAGTCATGATCATACCAATAATCTACCCATCTTTACACTCCAGTGAAAGAGAATTTCAACATCAGGGTTATAAAAATGTTATATATGATGATAAAAATAATATGATCAACATATAGTTTTAATCTCAAGAGTAATATTCGTAACTCATGAATAGTAACCCCGACACAAAAGATAGAAATTCTACAATAAAATTCATACCAATATTTCGGTATAATGATATTGAAAGAATAACATTACTTAAATTTATAAACAATTTATTTTAATTATTTACACTTTACTAATTAATGCATTTAATCATCATAAAATGCCAACTCTTACAATTTCATCATCAATAACCAAAACCCTCATCAAAAATCTGCATATACCTCATATAGGATTCTCAAGCTATAAAATCCTATTTTCTAATTTTCTTTCTTCACAAAACATATTTAATTCATTTACTCATAACTAGACCATTTTTATAAAAAATACCAAATCAGTTCCAAAAATATTTCTTTTCTGAGATTTAGCATAATATAGTCTCATAGTGAACATATATTTTTCTCAGAATTTTTAAAATTCATTTACTATTTTTCATATGACCAAAACAGCCGAATATTTAGATATTTATCAAAAATTATACTTTTGTCCAAAAATTCTGAAATTTACAGAGTATACTTCTATCATATACATGTACTCCCAATAAAAATTTCATCAATTTTGGAGTTAACCACAAGAAATTATAAGCGATTACCTTTAAAATAGTCTTTTCTCATAAAATTCATAACTCTCAATCTATACATCCAAAAATCACCATTTTTGGACACAATCA
Organism: Panax notoginseng; assembly: GCA_016801055.1. Classification (NCBI taxonomy): domain Eukaryota; kingdom Viridiplantae; phylum Streptophyta; class Magnoliopsida; order Apiales; family Araliaceae; genus Panax; species Panax notoginseng. Next base: position 204,802,526 of record CM029017.1, read on the forward strand.
AGAAAACTCATCAAAATATCATTTCAAATTTTTCCAGAATTTTTGAAGTTCAGAAAAATTACGAAACTGAAAATCATAACAACCCTTAAAATCCCTTACTATCCCTTACCATCCCTTACAATCCCTTACCTCAAAACAGCAGTACTTCTGACCGGAATGTAAAGCCGAAGGAAACTTGCACTGAATAGCAACTCTCAAAGTATCTAAATACTCACAAAATATGCTTCATAATATAGAGAGAGAAAGAGAGAAAGCTTATGTTTCTGGTGTGATTTTCAATTCTAACTTAGCCCTCTATTTATAGGAAAATTTTGGTAGGTTTGACCTGCAACCTGATGGCTTTACCTGCTACTATTTCCACCCACCACATTTGAAATATAATTCACCACATTTCTTCACCAACCACAAGTGGGGCCCACCAATTCTTGAATTTTCCACCAAAATGATAAACTCCAAAAATTCAACAATTTCTGAACCAGTCATCTCGTAAAATTCATAACAAATCATACGTTCATTTTTAACGGTTCAAAATTTGTGGGCATATACTCAACTTATATATGTATAACATATCCAAAAATTACCACGATCCAACGGTCGGATTAAAAATTATAACCCCCGCAAAATATCTCAAAAACCCTGATTTTTAATACCTCCATTCCGACAAAAATACGGATAAAAATCTCAACATTAACTCCTTCATTTTTTAACCACAAAAATATATCCCTAATTTATATCCACATAAAATAAATATTTCCTTATCATATGAATCAGTAATTAATTATTCACAAATAATATTACAGAATCACATTTATGACAATCAGGCCGTTCCCAGGAAAGAGGGGGCTTTCCAATAAGGATTTCTCCTTACTGGCGCGCAATTAGATGACCAAACCTCTCCTTAGACAGAACTTTCTAGACATTGCCAATAATGTTATCTAATAATATTATTCAAATAATATGAATTATTGATCTGATAAAGGAAAATACTGTGCAGCAACAATTATTGAACAACAATAATACAAAATTTCAACGTAGCAATTATTGAATCAATAAAATAAAATATTGAACAGTAATTACTGTAACAATTATTGAGTAGTGCCTTCTTACGTAAGAATCAATAATTTCAAAAATACTATGCAATACCGTGTGCTACTGTGCAATAACGCGTATTACTGTATTTTAACCACCGGGTATTCCAACAGTGTTAACGGTAACAACTACGCCGTTATTTGAAAAAACTCAAATTTGTCGTTTTCTTCACCCGACAGTTATTCATTATGGGGCCCACAAATAGCTGCGCCGTCGTACGAATATTCTCCGACAGAAAGAATATTCCACGACCAAACGAATATTCCCCGACAACAATGATTATTTTATAACCACTTGCTTATTTTGAAAAAAAATTCATATTTCACCCATAACTTTAAAATTTTATCAATTTAACCATTTACTGAATAGAAAAATTGAATACTTTTATTTCATAAAATTCGGGGTCTTACAACCGTGGTTGTGGTCCCTCAGTTGAACATACTCATTATCTCGCTCTAATAATTGAGCCATGTTTACAACATTCGAATATAAAAAAAATTTATGAGAGATAAGATATTGCCGAATCTCGGGCTTTAGACCTCTCAGAAACATCCTTGTCATTCGTTCCTCATTTTCAACCAAATGAGGTGCAAACCCTGGATAACTCTGAAAACTTCGCCTCGTACCGGAACACCGTTATGTTGTTTTGTTCCAGTCATATAAACTTCACCTCCTTCATATGATAAATACTTTCAGGAAAGTACTTGTCATTGAACAGTTTCTGAAATGTTTCTTAGGACATGTTGAGTGCGTCAGGCTGGGTACGCTTTACAAATTCCCACCAGTAATCTGTCTCACCACGGAACATAAATGTCGCGAATGGAACCTTCTGTTCCTCCGTGCATCCCAAGACATCAAATATCTTGGTAATTTATTTGACCCACGTTTTCGCCTTAATCGGATCCGGCTTTCCCCAGAATTCTGGTGGTCCCAACTCCTTGAACTGCTTGGCTGTGACAAACTGTGCGTTGCCATCATTTCTACCCGTATTTTGTACACGAGTCTCCCTCGTCTGATTTCTTATGAACTACAAGAAGCTCCTAAATATTCCATCATTCATCGTTTGCCCGGTAACGTTGTTTACATGAGGAATATTGCCTTCCTGTTGCACGTTCTCCTGGTTTGTGACTAAAGGTTGTTCCACAGTATCATATACTCCATTGTTAACTTTCTCGGCTGCCATTTTCAAATACTGCCATAAAACAAGGGTTACTTAAACAAATTAACATATCACATAATATCCCTATATTATGACCGACCAACAAATAAGCTTAGGTAGGACACACTAGCGAAGGATTTACTCGTCTCTCCCCTCCTAGTTCTATTCTCCGATCTCCGTCAGAGACCATATCCCTAAGCTCTGATACCAACTGTGACATTGGACACCATCATGTGTCAGCACCTCACAAAGGTACCTATCAGCTTGCCACCGCAGAACGGCGTCCCCTACGGAGAGTCTGGCTTCGGGGCATTCCCCATCAACAGGATGTCACCAGATAGAGGCTCGAGGCTCTTTACTTATGGCTCTGATACCAACTGTGACTCATGTCCCATCAGTGGACAGCACCTCACATTGATACCTATCAGTTTGCCACCGCAGAACGACGTCCCCTACGAAGAGTCTGGCTTCGGTGCATCCCCCATCAACAGGAAGTCACCAGCGAGAGGCTCGGGGCTCTTTACTAATAGCTTTGATACCAACTGTGACTCCCCCAAAATAGGTATACATCACCCATTCTGAGTCGCCAAATACATGGTATAGAAATAAATACAACTTCATTATAATAATTGTCGTGCAAAATACGACAACACAAATACTGTGAGTTTAAATACAAATATTGTCTTCTAGACAATATCCACACTCAAATAAGTTCTCATTACAATTATTGAAACACTATTTTACAAAATAGTGAGGACTGCTAACACAACTGACTGGAAACATCACTCCACACCCAGACTAGTTCCCGCTATATTCTCGCCTCCTGAGAAAAATGGAACAAAAAAGAAAAGGGTGAGCTCAACTAGCCCAGTAAAGAATATTATGACTACGATAATATACAACAAATTATCGTTAGTCTTCAACAGGGAAAAAATTTGATAAAATATAATAGACAACAAGTTTTAGATCAACAACTGCAGCGGAAACAGCAAACCATTAGAAGAGTCAAGTAGAGAATGAATTCTACTATCTTCTAAGATTTAAAAGTCCATCAACGATATTTTATCCCTGTAACATCAATCAATAACCATCTTTAATCAAATATTCATCTTTGCACTACAGGCCAAAGATATTCCTTTGTAACACCAGTCGATCATGTTCATCTCAACACCTGTTCATCTTTGCACTACGGGCCAAAGATATTCATCAGTTAATCATTCATCTTTGCACTACAGGCCAAAGATATTCAGTAATATCATTATTTAGGACTGAGGATGATGAAAAATTATCTTAAAGAAAATGAATCCGATGAGACAGAAGGACAAATATTAGGGATTCGTATTATAGTTTATCCAAGTACAATAATACTCCATAATAACCAATTGTGAAGAAGAATTCAAAAATAAAGATTAAAACATGGATACAATCAAAGATAGTAATCATAATAGACATATTGGACACAAAGAAAATTTTTTATTTTTTGGTCAATAGTGCCGTATTCGAGAATAGTGTCGTATACGTAAATAGTAACTCCGACACAAAAAGTTCTAAAGTTAATAAAAAGTTTATAACAATATTTCAGCATAATGATATTGAAGAAAATAATATCATTTAAGAAGAAAATAATATCCCTTACCTCAAACGAACAGTACTTCTGATCAGAATATCGTATATGAGGCTGGATGAAACTTGTGCTGAATAACAACTCTTAAAGTATCAAAATACTCACAAAATACGCTCAATAATATAGAGAGAGAAAGAGAGAAAACTTATAAATTCTTGTGTGATTTTTAATTCTAACTTAGCCCTCTATTTATAGAAAAATGTTAGCACGCCGAAATAGACTTAACCTACAACCTTATAGTTTTACCTGCTACTATTCCCACCCACCACATTTGAATAAAAATTTTAGCACATTTCTCACCAACCAAAAGTGGGGCCCACCAATTCTAGAATTTTCCACCAAAATGATAAATTCTGAAACTTCAACAATTTTTGAACAAGTCATCTCTTAAAATTCATAACAAATCATACGTTCATTTTTAACGGTTCAAAATTTGTGGACATATACTCAACTTATATATGTATAACATATCCAAAAATCACAAAGATCCAACGGTCGGATTAAAAATTATAACCCCCACAATATATCTCAAAAATCCTGATTGATTTTTAATACCTCCATTCCGACAAAAATACTAATAAAACACCTCAACATTAACTCCTTCATTTTTAACCACAAAATATATCCAACATTTATATTCACATAAAATAAATATTTCCTTATCATATGAATCAATAATTAATTATTCACAATTAATATTGCAGAATCACATTTATGACAATCAGGCCGTTCACAAGAAAGAGGGGGCTTTCCAATAAGGATTTCTCCTTACTGGGGCGCAATTACATGACCAAACCTCTCCTTAGACAGAACTTTCTAGATATTATCAATAATGTTATCTAATAATATTATTCAAATAATATGAATTATTGATCTGATAATGAAAAATACTGTGCAGTGACAATTATTGAAACAACAATAATATAAAATATCAATGCAGCAATTATTGAATCAATAAAATAAAATATTGAACAGTAACTACTGTAACAATTATTGAGTAGTGCCTTCCTTCGTAAGAATCAATAATTCAAAAATATTGTGCAATCCGTGTGCTACTGTGCAACCACGCGTATTACTGTATTTTAACCACCGGGTATTCCAACAGTGTTAACGGTAACAACTACGCCGTTATTTATAAAAACTCAATTTTTGTCGTTATCTTCATCCAATCGTTTTCCGTTATGGGGCCCACAAATAGCTGCGCCGTCGTATGAATATTCCTCGACAGAAAGAATATTCCACGACCAAACGAATATTCCCCGACAAAATGAATATTTTATAACCACTTGTTTATTTTGTAAAATTTGCACATTTTACCCATAACCAAAGTATTATATCAAATTAATACCTTATTATTCACAATAATATTTAGAGAAAATTTGATTTTATTCATTAATAAGTTGGGGTCTTACACCAACTTTTATGAATAAAGATTATTTGTTCTCTAAATATCATTTTTGAATATTAAGGTGTGAATTTGTTATAATATTATAGTTGTAGGTAATATTTATAAATTTTACAAAGTAAGCAAGTTGTTATAGAATATTCGATTGGCCGGGAAATATCAATTCGTTTTAACAGAAAATGTTCATACGACGGCACAATCATTGGTGGACCCCACAACGAAATTACTGTCGAAGTTAGAAAACGACAGAAATAACTTTTTACAAAAATAACAGCGAAAATTTTACCGTTAACTGTTGAAATACCTGGTGATAAAAGTACACTAATACGCGTGGTTGCATAGTAGCACATTGTATTGATTATTGATGCTTACGTGAGAAGTCACTCATTTTTATTCAATTATTGCAACAATAATTGTTGCATAGTATCTCATGTTATTGATTCAATTATTGTCACAATATTTTATATTATTATATCAATAATTGATATGATAATTTATTCATATTATTATTTATATTATTGACAATGTCTAGAAAGTTCTGTCAAGGAAAGGAGTTTGGTCACCTAATTGCGCGCCAATAAGGAGAAATTCTTATCGGAAAGCCCCCTCTCTCCTGGGAATGATCTGGTTGTTAATATTGTAAGTTATATTATTGATGAATAAATGTCGTTAAAAATATTAAAGAAATTTTTATGAAGTATTTATTGTAAATTTGACTTATTATATGGACCCCCAACTTACCCATTTTTCAAAATTATCGATAGAAAGTTATCTCAGTTTTATATATATATATATATATATATATATATATATATATATATATATAATAATAATAATAATAATAATAATAATAATAATAATAATAATAATACTCCCTCTCGACCATGCAAACATGTCTATATATATTATTATATATCTATAATAATATATGCATGGTCAGGAGGGAGTATTATTATTATTATTATTATTATTATATAGATATATATATATATATATATATATATATATATATATATATATATTATAATAAATCTTATTTTTTTATGAAAAATAGAATATATTATATTTTATTATGCATAATATTTATACAGTGTTTGCATAGTGACTGTATAGTAAAATAGAAAAAAATCAGACGAATTTGATTTCATCCGTGAATTATAAACTGTTGCGTCAGTGATTTTTCTTAACAATACCCCTTCCATTCTCCTATAAATAGGATGCTTAGTTTAGAAATGAAAAGCACACCAGAATCAGAAAAAAAAAATTCTATAATATTGAACGTATTTCTTTAAAGTGTAAGGAAGCTTTGAGCATAGAAAACAGTATAAGTTTTCTTCAAAAATATCATCGCCCAACCAGTCAGAAGTACTTTCTTTTTAAGGTAAGGGATATTATTTTTGTTCAATATTCGTAAGAAATAATATTTTCTTCCATACTCTGTAGTATGTAAGTAATATTATTTCGTTTTATATTTCGAATTCTACACTCATTTTATTAAGTATTATTTCTATACTCCGTGAAATTAGTAGCATATCCTTGAAATTTACGCTTCATCTAGTATCTTTTCACGAAAATATTATTCTGAGCATTCTTGATAATTTTTAATCTTTTCATGCCGAGATACTATTCACAAAGTACTATTCATGGGGTACTATTCACTCAGATACTATTCACCCGGGGTACTATTCATGACAAAAATTTATCTCTTTTCTGCCCAAATCATTTTTGATACAATATTATTCTTGAATTATACTCCACAAAATAGTATCATGTTGACAATTTGGACATTATTGAATTCTGGATAAATTAAATTATAAATCTTAAAAATTTATCCTTTGCTTTTATTTAATTGAATTCTTATATCATTGTCATCATCCTCATGCTTATATTGTGATGAAAGTCATCTTTGGCCCGTAGTGCATAGATGGACTGTTGATTGGTATGATTATAACCAGGGATTATTCATTATAATCATGACCTGTAATGTTATAAATGATGTGATAAAAGTCCTTATTGGCCCGTAGTACATTGATGGACAGTTGTTGACATGATCATGACCATTGGTGATAACATGAATATCCTTAGCCCGTAGTGTATGGATAATTCGTGGATGTGATACTAATAAATATCATTTGCCATTAGTGCATGGATAATTCAGTGATGTGGATTATTTATTGATATGAGTCTCAGCGATAAAATTGATGACAAACTTTTTAAATCATAGAAGATAGTAGATATCATGCTCTACTTGACTCTTCTAATGGATTGCTTGTTCCGCTACAGTTAAACTTGTTATTTATTGTGTTCTATCAGTTTAACATTGTTGAAGGCTAACGATAATTTGTTTTGTATTATCTTAGTTATAATATTTCTTACTAGGTTAGTTGAGCTCACCCTTTTGCTTTTATTGTTCTCTTCTGGAAATGAGAACGTAGCCGGGACTAGTCGGAGAATAGAGTGACGGTCCGAGATGGCGGCTGTAGTAGTCCTCACTATTCTATAAAATAATGTGATAATAATTGTAATAAGGACTCCATTTGAGTTTAGATATTTTCTAGAAGACAATATTCGTGTTAAAACTCTCAACTATGTTTTGTCGTATTTTACACGACAGTTTTATAATTAAGTTTGTATTTGAATTATGTACCAAGTATTTGACGACTCAGAATGGGTGATGTATACCTATTTTGGGGGCGTCAAATCTATGCCTTGAGAAACCTTGGTGTTAGTTCTCGGAGGCACAAGAGATCTATAAGGGGGGGTTGAACAGGTCCTATAAAACTTTTTCTTTTTCATTACTTGCTAAATGATTAGTAGAAAATTTATAGTAGAATCAATTCATGCTTAGCGGAATAGATTACAAACCCCTTCAAGGATATATCATTAAACACAGTTCTAATGTTGAGTTAGTTGAAAGTAGATATAGCAGTTATAGTACTAAATGTAAATGACATAAAGTAAATGACACCAGAGGTTTTAAGTGGTTAAGAGACTAAATGCTCCTATCCACTCTTCTACTTCAACAAACAGGGATTCCACTAAGGATTTGATCAACTTCGAATCACTAAGATTCCTTCAAGATCAACAGCCTTGGAACTCTAGTTCACTAAGAACTCTTCAAGCCCAGCAGACTTGGAAACTCTAGTTCACTAAGAACTCTTCAAGCCCAGTAGACTTGGAAACTGTAGACTAAGCCCAGCAGACTAAGAATCTCTTGTACCCTCCGGTACTCAGCTAGCCCAGCATACTTGACTTTGGTTTAGTCACAAAGACAAGGACCCTTCAGGCCCTAGATGTTTGGATGGTTATTTGTTATTGTTGTTGAGCTGCTAAGATGACATTTAGCTTATTCATCTTCTGGTACTTAGCAGCGCCTTGTGATCGTATGGCATTCAACATTGGTACTTGATCACGTCTAACGGACTGCTAGATGTACGTTCAGCTTGAAATCTTGTTGGTACTTAGCAGTCTGACCCATCCCTTGGTGTTACTGTTCTTTGTTGTTGATGTTTGTCTTCATCTGATATTCAGCATTGCACATTATCACCGTTGAGGTACTGCTAAGTCTTTGCATATCAGCTTGACTTATTTGGGTTCTTAGCAATCCTTGAACACTGGATGTCTTGCGCACAGATTTGACTCTGTATCTTCTTCTCTTCAGCTCAGTATTGTGACGCCCCCAAAATTAGGTATACATCACCCATCTTGGGTCGTCAGATACATAGTACAGAATACAAATACAACTGATTAATACATCTGTCGTGTACAATACGACAAAACATAAACTGTGAGTTTGAATACAAATATTATCTTCTAGAGAGTATTCATACTCAAAAGGAGTCCTCATTACATTTATTAACACACCATTACATAGAATAGTGAGGACTACTAACTAATACTATCATTCGGACCATCACTCCGTACCCCGACTTGTCCCAGCTACGTTCTCATTTCCTGAAGAGAACAGTGAAAGAAAGGGTAAGCTCAACTAGCCCAGTAAGAAATATTATGACTAAGATAATGCAGAATAAATTATCATTAGCCTTCAACAATGTTAAACTGATAAAATATAATAGACATCAAGTTTAACTGTAGCGGAACAAGCAATCCATTAAAAGAGTCAAGTAGAAAATAAACTCTACTATCTTTTATGATTTAAAAAGTTTTTCAACACTGTAATCGCTGAGACTCAGCTTAATAAAATAATCCACATCATCGAATCACCCCTGCACTACGGCCAAGGATATTCGTGTATTCATTAATGGTCATGATCATGCCAACAACTGTCCATCAATGCACTACGGGCCAATGAGGACTTTTACCACATCATTTGTAACATTACGGTCATGATTATACCGAATAATCCCTGGTCATAATCATACCAAGTCCATCTATGCAATACAGGCCACAGATGACTTTCAACATTTTATAAACATGAGGATGATGACAATGATATAAGAATTCAATAAAACAAGTTCAAGAATTAATTTATCCAGGAATTAACAACGTCCAAATTGTCAACATGATACTGCATTGTGGAGTAAAATTCAAGAATGCTTAGAAGAATATTTTCTTGAAAAGATACTGGATGAAACGCAACTATCAAGGATATTCCACAAATTTCATGGAGTATAGAAGTCAAAACTTAACCAACTGAGTACAATAAAGAATGGAATAACAAAAGAAATCACCATGCATGCGATAGACCGCACAGACAGGTTATTCCAATAGAATAATAAATAATGGAACCAGGTCCGGCGTAAACGCACAGACAGGATATTCCGACAGAATAATAAATAATGGAACCAGGTCCGGTGTAAAACACACAGACAGGATGTTCCAACAGAATAATAATAAAAACGGAACCAGGTCCGGTGTAAAACACACAGACAGGATGTTCCAACAGAATAATAAACGGAACCAGGTCCGGTGTAAAACACACAGACAGGATGTTCCAACAGAATAATAGAAGAATGTCACCAAGTATAGGGTAGACCGCGTATACTGGTTATTCCAACAGAATAATAACGAATGGAATAACAGAAGTTCTCTTCATGAATATAAAAGAAATAATATTCCCTACCTTAAAAGAACTGGATATTGGAAAAGTGATGTAGCAGAATACTTTTAGTCTCTCTCTCTCTTATTCTCTCTATACTTTCTCTCTCTATAGCTTGAATGAATTCGTGAAAAATAATGAAGCCCTAGGCCTCTATTTATAGAAAAACTGAGGGTGGCTCTTGGTCTTAACGAAGGGTCAAATGACTCTTGGTCTTAACGAAGGGTCAAATGACTCTTGGTAATATTGAAGGGACAACTACTATTGACGAAAGTAATTACTATTGACCAAGGTAAATACTATTGACGAAGGTAATTACTATTGACCAAGGTAAATACTATTGACCAAGGTAAATACTATTGACGAAGGTAATTACTATTGACCAAGGTAAATACTATTGACGAAGGTAATTACTATTGACTAAGGTAAATACTATTGACGACGGTAATTACTATTGACGACGGTAATTACTATTGACGACTGTAATTACTATTGACGAAGAGACTCTTAGATGATGACATATGGCCCCCCATAAAATAACCAAACTTACCACAACGTCTCAATAATATAACATATTATACAGATGATACTATGACAATAATTTAAGAGATATGATGCAGCAATTACTGTAGCAATAATTGAGTATAGCTGAGTGACTTCTCACGTAAGCATCAATAATCAATACCGTGTGCTACTATGCAACCACGCGTATTACTGTACTTTTACTACCGAGTAGTTCAACAGTTTTAACGATTTTAACGGTAACACCTCAGCTGTTATTTTTATAGAAAGATAATTCTGTCGTTTTCTCAATCCGACAATAATTCCGTTGTGGGGTCCACCAATGATTGTGCCGTCGTACGAATATTCCCCGACAAAAAGAATATTCCCCGACCAAACGAATATTTTATAACAACTTGCTTACTTTGCAAAATTTATAAATATTACCCACAACTATAACATTATATCAAATTAACTCCATAATATTCAAAAATGATATTTATAGAAAATTCATCTTTATTTATAAAAGTTGGGGTCTTACAACCTCCCCTTCTTATGAAATTTCGCCCTCGAAATTAGGGTACGTACCTGGTATGTCGAAGAGGTAAGGATACCTTGATTTCATTTCTGATTCTAACTCCCAAGTCATTTCCTCAACATCGTGGTTTCTCCACAAAACTTTAACTTGAGGTATAACCTTGGAGCGTAGAATATGTTCCTTCTTATCCAAGATTTGAACAGGAACTTCTTCATACGTCAAATCCTCCGCTATTTCGTCCGGTTCTAACTCAATAATGTGGTTCGGGTCTTCCACATATTTGCGTAACATGGATATGTGGAAAACGTTATGAACACGAGACATACTTGGCGGTAAAGCGAGTCTATAAGCCACAGTTCCTACTCGATCGAGGATTAAAAATGGACCGATGAATCGAGGATTTAGCTTTCCTCTCTTTCCAAATCTCGTAACTCCTTTCCATGGAGCAACACGTAAGAACACATGATCTCCTACATCAAATTCCACGTCCTTTCGATGAAGATCAGCATAACTCTTTTGTCGATCTTGTGAGGTTTTTATACGTTGTCGGATCGTTTGAATCTTTTCTGTAGTCATACGTACCAACTCCGGTCCCAACAACGTTGCTTCGCCCACCTCATCCCAGCATACTGGAGAACGACATTTTCTTCCATACAATGCTTCGAATGGAGCCATGCCAATACTTGCTTGATAACTGTTGTTGTAGGAAAACTCCACCAATGGTAAGAACTTGTCCCAACTTCCTTGAAGTCAAAGACACAGAGTCTTAATAGATCTTCAAGAGTTTGAATAGTCCTCTCTGATTGTCCGTCCGTCTGAGGATGATATGCTGAACTAAATCGTAACTCCGTGCCCATAGCTTTTTGTAAACTAACCCAAAATCGTGAAGTGAATCTTGGGTCTCGGTCAGAAACTATGGATACTGGCATACCATGCAGTCTTACAATCTCGTTTATGTACATACGAGCAAGACGTTCAAGTGTATAAGTTTCTCGTATCGGTAAGAAATGAGCAGACTTGGTCAATCTATCAACAATGACCCAAATCGCATCAATACCTTGAGAAACCCTAGGAAGACCGGTAACGAAATCCATGGTAATGTGCTCCCACTTCCATTCTGGAATTTCAAGTGGTTGCAATGGACCTTTTGGTACTTGATGCTCCGCTTTGACTCGTTGACAAGTTAGACACCTTGAGATAAACAACGCTATCTCTCTCTTCATATTGCTCCACCAAAATGTATGACGAAGATCATGATACATTTTGGTACTTCCAGGATGGATTGCAAACGGTGTGTTGTGCGCCTCCATCATGATTTCATACTTTAAATCAGGGTTGTTAGGAACACAAAGTCTGGAGTTGACTCGAAGTATTCCTTCTTCATCGATTCTTGCTTCCGGCATAGCACCTTCTTGCACTTTCTTCTTCATACGCATCAGCTCCAGGTCTGTAGCTTGAGCAGCTTTAACTTTATCGATTAAAGTCGGTTCTACTCGTATATTCGCCATCATCACATGGGTCCCTGGAGTCTTTAACTCTATCTCCATCCTTTGCAAGTCACACAAAATGGGTCTTTGTGTTGACAATATCGCACTCGTACTTGCATATGATCTTCTACTCAATGCGTCAGCTACCACGTTCGCTTTTCCAGGATGGTATTGAATGGTATGATCATAATCTTTCAACAGTTCAAGCCAACGTCGTTGTCGCATGTTGAGTTCCTTTTGAGTGAAGAAATATTTGAGGCTTTTATGATCCGTAAAGATCTCCACCTTCTCCCCATACAAGTAATGCCTCCAAATTTTAAGTGCAAAGACAACAGCTGCCAACTCTAGATCATGAGTAGGATAATTCCTCTCATATTCCTTGAGTTGTCTTGATGCATAGGCTATGACTTTTCCATGTTGCATGAGAACGCATCCCAACCCTTTGCTCGAAGCATCACTGTAGATGACAAATCCCTCCGAGCCAGATGGTATTGTTAGAACAGGTGCTGAAATGAGTCTCCTCTTGAGTTCTTGAAAACTCTGCTCACATTCTTCGCTCCAACCGAACTTTGTATCTTTTCGAGTCAGCTGAGTTAATGGAGTAGCGATTCGAGAAAATCCTTCCACGAATCTCCGATAATAACCAGCTAAACCAAGAAAGCTACGTACTTCGGTCACTGATTTAGGTTGCTCCCAGCTTTGAATAGCTTCAATCTTTGCCGGGTCAACCGATATTCCACGACTTGATACTACGTGCCCAAGGAATGCTACCTCTTCCAGCCAGAACTCGCATTTCTTCAACTTGGCATAAAGTTTGTATTCACGAAGCTTTTGGAGTACCAGCCTCAAGTGTTGCTCATGATCTTCACGGCTTTTGGAATAAACAAGGATGTCATCGATAAAGACGACCACAAAGTGATCCAAATATTCCTTGAATACCCTGTTCATCATATCCATGAAGGCAGCAGGAGCATTAGTCAATCCAAAAGACATAACTAAGAATTCATAATGCCCATACCGAGTTCTGAAGGCAGTCTTTGGAATATCCTCAGTTCTAACCTTCAGCTGATGATATCCAGAACGAAGATCGATCTTTGAAAAGAATTGTGCTCCTTGCAACTGGTCAAACAGGTCATCAATACGTGGCAATGGGTACCTATTTTTGATGGTGACATGATTCAACTCCCGATAATCAATACAAAGTCGCATACTCCCATCTTTCTTCTTCACGAACAGAACAGGAGCACCCCAAGGAGAAGTACTAGGACGAATAAAACCAATGTCTAACAATTCCTGCAGTTGGGTCTTTAACTCCTGAAGTTCAATAGGAGCCATTCGATATGGGGCTTTGGAAATGGGTTTTGTACCGGGTTCAAGGTCGATACAAAATTCAATTTCACGCTCTGGGGGTAGGCCAGGAAGTTCTTCGGGAAATACGTCAGGAAATTTATTAACAACAGAAATATCATTCAAAGCTGACGTATTTTTGTTTAGATCTGTGACATGAGCTAAGAAAGCTTGACATCCGTTTTTCAATAAACGAATAGCTTTATGGCTTGAGATGACAGCGATTGATTTTAATGGTTTGGTTGCTTGAATTCGCATAATAGGTCGATTAGGAATATGAAAGCTAACAACCTTACGAAAACAATCAATTTTTGCATAATGAGTAGTTAACCAATCAATCCCTAGAATCACGTCAAATGCAAGTATTTTTAATGAAATCAGATCGATAGGTAATGTGTGGGTACCAACTTGAACCAAACAAGACTTATAAACAGTGGAGGTAATGAAGGTTTCTCCCAACGGAGTTTCCACAGATAAGTCAAAGTCTAATTTCTCCGGAATCAAATTTAATCGATGAGCGCAAGTAGGAGAAATAAAAGAATGGGTTGAACCGGTATCAAATAAAGTATAGACTTCGTTAGAGTTTATGATAAGCTTACCCGTGATGACCTCATTCGGGTTCCTTGCTTCTGGGAGTTCACAACAAACGCTCTCCCTTGCACAACCGGTTTTGACTTTTCTGGGACGGCCTTTGGTGCCTCCATCCTAGCTGAATTTGTCTTCGGTAAACGACAAAATCGGGCTAAATGACCTTCTCTTCCACAATTATAACATGCTTTGGACGGCATCGCGCAGTTTGGACTGATGTGCCCCTCCCCTCCGCATTTGAAACATATGATAGGTGGTCGTTCTCCTTCCTTAACGACAGGTGCTGGTGCTGACGTCTTTCCATCATTGTTGAATCTCCTCTTCTTGAAATGTCCATTCTTATTGTTTTGGCCCTGATTACCACCGAAGTGGTTACCATTTCTGGCCTGTTGATTCCCTCCACGCTTGTTGTCACCGCTTCGATGACTGCTCTCACTGGTATTATCATTTTGCCGGCTGCTCTCTTTTGGTTGCGTTGTCTCGTTATCGCGCTCCACCAACTGAGCCCTATTTACAACATCTGAATACAAACACAGTTTATGAGAAACAAGATGTTGACGTATCTCCGGCTTCAAACCTCTTAAAAACATCCGCGTCATTCTTTCTTCATTATCCACCAGGTGGGACGCAAACCGGGATAACTCCGCAAATTTTGCCTCGTACTGCGACACGGTCATATTATTCTGCTCCAATTTGATGAACTCCACCTCCTTCATGTGACGAATACTCTCGGGAAAGTATTTGTCGTTAAACAGCTCTTGGAACTTCTCCCAAGACATCTTCAGTGCGGCAGGTTGAGTACGCTTTATCGATTCCCACCAGTAATCTGCCTCTCCTCGCAACATAAAGGCGGCAAAGGGAACCTTTTGCTCCTCGGAGCAACCCAAGACATCAAATATCTTGGTGATCTGCTTTATCCATGTTTCAGCTACAAGTGGTTTGGGTTCTCCCTTAAACTCCGGTGGTCCCAGCTCCTTAAACTGTTTAGCGGTGACCGCCTGAGAGTTTCCAGTATTTCCACCTACGTTGTGGACAGGAGCCGCTTTCACCTGTTGTTGCATGAATTGCATAAAGCCTCTGAACATTTGATCATTCATCATTTGGTCAGTGTTGTTGTTTGCATGAGGATTGACACCTTCCTGATGCACATTATCCTGATTATTGATATGTGGTGAATCAACAGTCGTCTGTGCTCCATTGCTATTCTCAACATTCTCAGATGCCATTTTCAGATACTGCCACAAAATAAAAATTAATTGATATGTCATATATTATCCTTATATTATGACCGACCAATTAAATACCATGCAAATAAACTTAGGTATGTCATACTAGCGAAGGAATTCCCCGTCTCTCCCCTCCTAGTTCTATTCTCACATCTTAGCCAGGGATCATATCCCTAAGCTCTGATACCAACTGTGACGCCCCCAAAATTAGGTATACATCACCCATCTTGGGTCGTCAGATACATAGTACAGAATACAAATACAACTTAATAATACAACTGTCGTGTACAATACGACAAAACATAAACTGTGAGTTTGAATACAAATATTATCTTCTAGAGAGTATTCATACTCAAAAGGAGTCCTCATTACATTTATTAACACACCATTACATAGAATAGTGAGGACTACTAACTAATACTATCATTCGGACCATCACTCCGTACCCCGACTTGTCCCAGCTACGTTCTCATTTCCTGAAGAGAACAGTGAAAGAAAGGGTGAGCTCAACTAGCCCAGTAAGAAATATTATGACTAAGATAATGCAGAATAAATTATCATTAGCCTTCAACAATGTTAAACTGATAAAATATAATAGACATCAAGTTTAACTGCAGCGGAACAAGCAATCCATTAAAAGAGTCAAGTAGAAAATAAACTCTACTATCTTTTATGATTTAAAAGTTTTTCAACACTGTGATCGCTGAGACTCAGCTTAATAAAATAATCCACATCATCGAATCACCCCTGCACTACGGCCAAGGATATTCGTGTATTCATTAATGGTCATGATCATGCCAACAACTGTCCATCAATGCACTACGGGCCAATGAGGACTTTTACCACATCATTTGTAACATTACGGTCATGATTATACCGAATAATCCCTGGTCATAATCATACCAAGTCCATCTATGCACTACAGGCCACAGATGACTTTCAACATTTTATAAACATGAGGATGATGACAATGATATAAGAATTCAATAAAACAAGTTCAAGAATTAATTTATCCAGGAATTAACAACGTCCAAATTGTCAACATGATACTGCATTGTGGAGTAAAATTCAAGAATGCTTAGAAGAATATTTTCTTGAAAAGATACTGGATGAAACGCAACTATCAAGGATATTCCACAAATTTCATGGAGTATAGAAGTCAAAACTTAACCAACTGAGTATAATAAAGAATGGAATAACAAAAGAAATCACCATGCATGCGATAGACCGCACAGACAGGTTATTCCAACAGAATAATAAATAATGGAACCAGGTCCGGCGTAAACGCACAGACAGGATATTCCGACAGAATAATAAATAATGGAACCAGGTCCGGTGTAAAACACACAGACAGGATGTTCCAACAGAATAATAATAAAAACGGAACCAGGTCCGGTGTAAAACACACAGACAGGATGTTCCAACAAATAATAAAAAAACGGAACCAGGTCCGGTGTAAAACACACAGACAGGATGTTCCAACAGAATAATAGAAGAATGTCACCAAGTATAGGGTAGACCGCGTATACTGGTTATTCCAACAGAATAATAACGAATGGAATAACAGAAGTTCTCTTCATGAATATAAAAGAAATAATATTCCCTACCTTAAAAGAACTGGATATTGGAAAAGTGATGTAGCAGAATACTTTTAGTCTCTCTCTCTCTTATTCTCTCTATACTTTCTCTCTCTATAGCTTGAATGAATTCGTGAAAAATAATGAAGCCCTAGGCCTCTATTTATAGAAAAACTGAGGGTGGCTCTTGGTCTTAACGAAGGGTCAAATGACTCTTGGTCTTAACGAAGGGTCAAATGACTCTTGGTAATATTGAAGGGACAACTACTATTGACGAAAGTAATTACTATTGACCAAGGTAAATACTATTGACGAAGGTAATTACTATTGACCAAGGTAAATACTATTGACCAAGGTAAATACTATTGACGAAGGTAATTACTATTGACCAAGGTAAATACTATTGACGAAGGTAATTACTATTGACTAAGGTAAATACTATTGACGACGGTAATTACTATTGACGACGGTAATTACTATTGACGACGTAATTACTATTGACGAAGAGACTCTTAGATGATGACATATGGCCCCCCATAAAATAACCAAACTTACCACAACGTCTCAATAATATAACATATTATACAGATGATACTATGACAATAATTTAAGAGATATGATGCAGCAATTACTGTAGCAATAATTGAGTATAGCTGAGTGACTTCTCACGTAAGCATCAATAATCAATACCGTGTGCTACTATGCAACCACGCGTATTACTGTACTTTTACTACTAAGTAGTTCAACAGTTTTAACGATTTTAACGGTAACACCTCAGCTGTTATTTTTATAGAAAGATAATTCTGTCGTTTTCTCAATCCGACAATAATTCCGTTGTGGGGTCCACCAATGATTGTGCCGTCGTACGAATATTCCCCGACAAAAAGAATATTCCCCGACCAAACGAATATTTTATAACAACTTGCTTACTTTGCAAAATTTTATAAATATTACCCACAACTATAACATTATATCAAATTAACTTCATAATATTCAAAAATGATATTTATAGAAAATTCATCTTTATTTATAAAAGTTGGGGTCTTACAAGTATGTTCATGGTGAAACTTAGAATGGCTCAAGTATTCTGCTTTCAAATTTGCCACTCTAGTTGTTGTCTTCTTGGCCTTTCGGCTCTCAGTACAGATGTCACTTCGTTGTCATACTCCTTTATATTGAGTGAAGCTTTGTCACTGTAAAACTCTCATTAGGTATGCTTCACTCTCTATATGGTAGTCTCACTGTCAATGAGACATTTTTCTTTGTTAAGCTCAATATGACTCACTTCATCTCAAGTTAAAATTTTTATCTCTTTGAAGCTTCAGCTCTTTATAGGTTCATCCATCATCTTCCCGTTGGAATATAGCCGTTGAGAGTTTCTTGAAAAGCTTCAAATATTCTGAGATCTTTGATGTAGACATTCTGGTTGATGTGATAACTCTTTTTTGACTTGCCTGACACAGCAGTCTACTCTTTTACCTAACAACTCTGAAATGTCACTTTCAGCAGACTAGTTGGTAGTCACCTTTTTATTTTCTTCTTTTTCCTCTGTTTAGACCAAGGATGTTGGTGAGTGCATCGGGATCTTCAATTAGCAACGTTCGGGTGTTATAAAAGTATGTTATAAAAAAGTTATTTCTGTCGCTTTCTATTATTTCGTTGTGGGGTCCACTAATGATTGCGCCGTCGTACGAATATTTGCCAACAAAAAGAATATTATCTGACCAAACGAATATTTTACTACAACTTGTTTATTTTGTAAATTTTGCACATATCACCCATAACTTTAATATTTATTAAATTATCACCTTATTATTTAAAATACTATTCAAAAAAAATTAAATCTTTATTTATAAAAGTTGGGTCTTACAAAACTATGACTTTAAATAATGAGCAAATTTTTTATAGACCATTTTAGCTGCTAGCTTATTTCTGAATATAAATCCATTATATATAATAAAGCTCAGATATATAATAAACAAATAAGATGGGGCCAAAACAAAAAATAGTGAGAAATATCCTTGTTAAGCCTATCAGATCTGCCTCAACTTAAGCCTATGGATCATTGAGCTAATATCTTGCAATGCCCAAAAACAATATATAAAACAATTAATATAATTGTAGTTGTTTTATTTATTTATTCCATTGAGTTGTGTTTTTTATTTATAATTATTATTATTTCAATATAAGCTATTATTTTATTGATAAAACTTTGAATTATTAGTTTGTTCTTATTATTTTTTTGACTTGGTATTAATTTGTTAGCTAAAACTGTTGTGTATTATTGTGGTTGACTAATGTTTCAATTGTGTTTAGTTTTCACACTTTCTCAAGTTTTTCATATTTTAATTAGTTTCTTTAATTATTAATGCAACTTTTATCGTAACAAATTTAATAAAAAATAATAAACTTACATATGATAAAAAATAATAACCCTAAAGTACGTATGTGAAACTCTCATTTCAATATGGTAGGAGTACAGAATACTTTATCATTTCATAGATTTTATGTCCAAATAAGTTGTGACATATGCAAAGTTAATTGACAAAAATACAAAATTTGCAAGTTGCTTGTAAATTGGACTAGGAGAGGTGGAAGGGCACTGCATGTGAAGCCGAGCAATCACGAGAGTCTTGATAGTAGCTTCGGTCGTAAATGAATTGAGTCGAGTTGAGTATTAAATTATTTAAATTTTATTTATAAAATATATCGAGTATAAAATCAGCTAGATTTGATTGAGTCTAGTTGCAAAGCCATAAATTTTATCGAGTAAAGTCATAATATTGTTATGCTATAAATAATTTGGCTGGAATTCGGGTGTAGCGCTCCCGATCTAATTTTTTTTTAGATAATTTTGTGCTTTTTGGCCGGTTATATATGTAAAATATGTATTTGTTTATAATATTGTTAATATACCAATTAATAACATTATATATATATATATATACAGAACGGATCTAAAGCATACCTCTCTTAAATAACATACATTTATTAAAACTACGTCGTTTTGATGATTCTTTTAAAAATAGATGGGGTCGCGGGTGGCATTTTTGTAAATAAAAGAAAAGTAAGTTGGACCACTCTCTTTTAATATTATTTTGTTTTTTAAAAAAATCATCAAAACGACGTACTTTTAATAAAAATATGTTATTTAAGAGACATATGATATTTAAGAGGTATGCTTTAGATCAGTCCTATATATATATATATATATATATATATATATAGTTCGCTTCTCCAGCGAACTGGAGGGAGCGAACCAGCTATAGCGACGGTATTTTCCGTCGCTATAGCATAAAAAATCGGAAACCGTCGTTATAGCCGGTTCGTTCTTAGTTCGCTCTTTCCAGTTCGCTAGAGAGAGCCGGGCTATATATATATATATATATATATATATATATATATATATATATATATATATATATATATATATATATATATATATTGTCACCCTTTATTGACCTCTAATACGCCTTTCTAATAACAAATTTATTAATAAATATTTAAATTTTTTATGTTATAAAAATAATATAAATTAAATTATTATTTATATTAGTGATCCATCCATTACATACTTTTTCTGATTCGATCATCGATTCGATTCTGAAATCCATCCCGAAGGTACCCACAGTGCAATACTACTGAACACTAAACCTCTTTCCCCTTCAAAGTACACATACTGTTCACGTGAAGATCAGACATATGTAAGAGGTTTTTTTCCTTTCTTCTTCTTTTAAATGCTTTGTGTATGTGTGTAGAGAATTTATGGCTTCCTGCCGGTCAATGCACAGACCCAATAAGAAGAACTTTAGTTGGTTTATCATATATAAATGGCCGAAACAGAAACAAAAACAGTGGAGTAAGATCTTATCATCTACTTGTGTATTTATTTTTAATTTTTCTATATATCTTCTTAAATGAATAGATTAATTAAAAAGCAACAATTAAACAATTCTCTCTACTTTTTAATCTTAAATTATGCACCAAGTAACACGTGTACGACTTCTAATTAGTTAAGTCCAATACTAGGTAGCACACACGTATCGTGTATTAATTATTTATAATAATTTTTTTATAAAATTTGAATGACAAAATATAAAAATTTAAAAAATAATATAAAAATGACAAAATACGAATTACTATAAAAGTTGAAGGACATTTTTAAAAGCCAAAAAGACTTCATAATTAAATTTGTTTATATCAAGTCGGCCTCCTCTGACTTTGTATATTAAATTTAACAGTATAACGTCATTTCAGAAAAAGAATAAAATATCTTCCTAAAGAATAAATGTTAGAACTAACTAGTTTCATAAGTATTTAATTAATTTCCTGCCAAGAAATCAATAATAGAGGAGGAGGAGGTGGGGCATAGAGAGGGGGAGGAGGAGGGGAAACGGGGGGGTGCGGGTGCGGGTGCGGGTGCGGGGTGTCTCATAAGTACTTTCAATGAATCTGAAAAAGTAAGTAACTTTAGGTACCATGAATTTCTTTGGCAAAAAGGCAACCCAAACTGCATTTAATTCTCCTTAAGAGACTCAACAAATCAATGACAGTACAACTCCCACCTAGAACCCTGTTGTGACAAACAAAAACCCTACTCAAAACCCTACCATTTCTAGTAACCTAACTAGGTCCCTCATACACCCAAACCATAATATTCCTCTCTCCTCTATATATATATATATATATATATATATATATATATATATATATATATATATATATATATATATATATATATAACCAACAAACATGCACTTCATTTTCTTTATTTAATAAATATAGCTTATGGATCGGACTCAATTAAGTATTATACTCCCTCCGTCCCAAATTAACTGTCCAATTTTGACTTTTTAAAATCAAATTGACCATTTTTAAAACTAATATTTTTACTATTTTTGCTAAAATATAGGTGAAGTGATTATAACCAAAAGAAAGTATATACAATTTATTATTAATCTCAATTTTTATAATTTTAGAAATATATTTATATATGCTTAATTATTAATTCTAAAAATAGTCAATTTGACTTAAAAAAGTCAAAATTGAGCAATTAATTTGGGACGGAGGGAGTAATTATGACTTCATCAATAATTAGTTCAACCCTTCATGTGCAAGAAACGAGTTTGATGAACTAATCGATTGATTAGTCTAGTCTGAATTCAAAAATAATATATAGTATCATATGTCTATATAAAACGTGTACTTTAAAAATATAAATAAAACAAACCCTTATAGATTTAGAGTAATTAATGTTACACCAACATAAGAATTCAATCGAAAATCTTCCAATAAGATATCATCTATTCAAATGAAAATTTTATTCCCATCTCTTCTCTCATTTTTCTCTGGGTAATACACTGAGTTTGATATTTTGTTACATTCTTTTTTTTTGGCCGATTAAAAGAAAAAAGAAAAAAAAAAGAATTGAGTTGAAGAGAAAGACTTGAGACTCATTCATCCATATATATATATATATATATATATATATATATATATATATATATATATATATATATATATAGTTTCTTATGTAAAACAACTTAATTAGTTATCAAAATCATAGTCGAAACAATAACTCATTCAGCCAAAAAAAGAGAGTCTTGAAAAACAACTTAATTATAACTTTAGGTTGCTAATGTACATATACACCCACATTAAGTTCTTTTAATTTGTCACCGTGCATATTAAGTAATGCACCGTAACTGGACAAAAACTGTTTAATTTAACTAGATAAAATATACATTACAATACATGAATATGTTGTCTAGGTACGTAAACTAGACAGTTTTTGCATGTCCTAGTTACCTGGCATTATTCATGCATATATATATATGTATATATATTTTCATGATCATTCAATTCAACACATGACATCCTTGAGAAGCTTGTACCTGCGAGTAGCGGTCCTCGGGGAAGGCGCTCCGGATCTCGGACTCGGATTCTTTCCCTTCTGATCGGACCCTTCTTCGCGTTGCTTGATCCTTTCACCCGAACACTCGGACCGCTTGGCGCTGATTATTAGGCCATTTCGAGCCACGGCTTTCTTGGAAGAACCACCATGCCGGGAACTTCTTTGCTCACTTTGGCACCAATCGCATACTTCAATCGGCTCTGATGATTCACTATAGTAGTTGCTACAATACCTAGAATTAAATTCATAAAAAAAATTTATTGAAAGTAAAATATTTAATTCAGTTCAAATTAGAAGTACCTTGGACAACACTAAATTAATACAACTGCTGAATATCGTAATTATGTTTATATATATATATATATATATATTAGTTACCATAAAATAATAGAACTAGAGTGTTATATATTAGTACGTATTTTAGTTAGTGTGTTAGACAGCCTAGGATATTCCTATGAACCATGGTGATCAATTCATGGTGGTTGTTGGGATGGTGGTGTTTCATGTAGGTAGATGGCCAACACAAATATCTTACTATATACAATGATATATGGGTATGTGCCAATAATTAATGAAGATCTTATATATATATATATATATATATATATATATATATATATATATATATATAGAAGTTTATGATAAATATCAACGATATTTTTCTTAGAAAATGATATTTGCACTCTAAATTTATCTATTTACACTACTATATATCTCTAACTATAAAATGATGTAAATTTTGTTTAGATCAGCTATAAATATATTATTTTTCTTAATTTTGTTTTGGTCGTATCATTACGGGAGAAAAGAAAAATATTAAATTGTAATTGGTGGGACTGGAATCATACTCTCTATTTCTACGGGAGGAAAAGAAAAACCTTAATCTAATCTATCTATACGAGATAAATAGAAAACATTATTGTAATTGGTGAGATTGGAATTAATCATACTCTCTTTGGAACATATATATATGAATGATATGAATTCATTATCGAACGATGGTACGAATTTATGAAATTGCATGTGCAAATAATGATGTTCATAATACATAACATGTGCATATATATATATATATATATATATAGAGAGAGAGAGAGAGAGAGAGAGAGAGAGAGAGGGTACGAGTGTTGGAAGCGATTAAGGCAGTTGTTGCAGCGGAAGAGCTTATCAGGGAAGCCTATGTCACCACACATACAGCACTCTGTACTACTCATCTGAACCCTATCCACCATTTTTGCGCCTTGATGCTTCTTCTATTAAGAGAAAATAGAGATAAACCCAAGAAGAGAGAGAGAGAGAGATAAGTACTAATTGATGAGAGAAACTTTAAAGGAGGAGCTAAATAGCTAGTAATGGTATGAGTCGGTGAATATATATATATATATATATATATATATATATATATATATATATGAAAAGGATATATATATATATATACAGGTAGACCACAGGTTGCTTGTAGTCGTTTTCAGTTAGAGAGAGAGAAAAAGAAGGGTGAGACTTTCTCCCCAAAAATATTTTTTTTAAAAAAATAAATAAAAAAAGAATGAGATGTTTACCTTAAAATTTGGGTAGAAAATGACACTTGTGTCCCGGAGCTAACCTTGCTTGATATCTCAATCTCCAACCTATTACTGTCCTTCCTTTGTCATTTTCTCTTTATTAAATTATTTTTTTAAGCCTATCTTTTTGTAGGATCCTAATTTCATGTGTTTAAAATGGACGGTTTATTCGGACATATTATAAAAATAAGTTACATTTATATAATGAATAGTTGTAATGTATAATACATGTATAATAAAAATCATATGCCGTACAATTTTCTATTATATTATCCTTTTCGCCCAATTTTACTTAATTAATTTTTTATAGGCAAACTGGCCATATTTAGAATCAAAAATTATTCTGAAGTTTATTAGATATAGGCACAAAATTATTATCATAAGAAAGTACATAAAATATACTATCAAAGTCAACTTATTTGATTTCAAAATTTGTAGTACATTTCTTTAATTATTAATTTCAAATTTTATCTTAAAAAATCAATTAAAACAAGTAAAATTGGACGGAGGGAGTAATATAAATCGTCTTATAAAATATTGACATAAACTGAGTGTCTTATATATTTTTAGGGAACTGATATTTCCACATATATTTTATATATTTTTATTTGATCCTCCTCACATGAGCATACAGTAGGTCCTATATGAGAGAGTAACTCTAACCTTAACGCTCCTATCTCAAAAGAGCTTCAAACACACTTCATATAATAATAGAAAATTGTTAAATTTATAACAGAAAATATTATTTCTATAATAAAAGTGTCGCTATAAATAAATTGTGAACGGCCTTAGTATTGAAAAACAATATAGATACAAATATGTATCTATAGAATTATTATATATATTATTCTACTACATAAATTAATTATCAATGTAATAAAGCAAGCTAGATTTCTACATCATAAAGCAAAATAGACATAAAGCAAGACTCATGAAACTTTCTAGAAAACAAACTATCTTCCGTTTAAAATATGTAGGGAAAACACATATATAATAAAGTGATTTTATTATATAGAAGATTTGATTGCACCACATTTCGTACGTGGACACTAATAATTGGTTTCAATTGAACATGATGAGACCTCCTCAATATTTTCACTTTTAGTGTTCCATCTAATTAAGGCATCCAACAAATTAAGATCGACGGTCCACATCTTCCCACAAATTTTTGAAGTTTTTTATGAAACTTTTAATTAATCATACTATACATGCATCAAGGAAAAAAAAAGATAAATATACCGTCATAATTAAGATTATTACAAATAAATACCTAATTTACATGCAAGATTTTATTAATTATCGTGTGTCACACACATATGAATGAATTTTTTTAAATTAATAAAAAAATATAAAAAAAATAGAGAGCACAAGAGCTGGGGGAGACACCTCACGTTCTTGCATGAGGCATCCTTTATAATAAAAATATTTTGATCAATTATAAACATGCACCATTTTGTATATATATATACAGAAATGATCAAGTAAGGGATCCATTACTTTCTTAAAATGAGGAATTTTTTTTTATTTTTTTTTAAAACAACTAAAAAAAAGTTTAATATTTTATGGAACTGAAATTTTTTCATAATACAATGTTTTGGGCGTGTTTTGAATACCTATACCAAAAAGTGGTAGTACAGTCACATACATGTTTTGTTATACGTACCCAAAACACTGTATTATGAAAAAATTCCAGTTCCATAAAATATTAAACTTTTTTTTTAGTTGTTTAAAAAAAAGAAAAAAAAAAGTCCCTCATTTTAAGAAAGTAAGGGATCCCTTACCTGATCCTGACCCTATATATATAACATTGAATTAAATGTATTTAATTATACAAAACGACACCGTTTATCTCTTTTTACCAAATTTTTATAATTTTAACTTGTAGCAAACACATTCAATCTTTTTTTTAATATTGTCTTCATATATAAATTATACATTTAGATTTTCTTGGGCATGTGATCGCATAATTATCATGTGATATTGAAGCTCCTCAAAGCAAGCATGTTTGCATGAGCCTAACTATTGTTTACAAATTTGTCCTCAACCACATGCATGCATGCTGCATTAAATCTAATTAATATTCTATAATTATATATTAATTGGTCATTAATTAATTAACAACTCAAAATAATATCTTAAAAAATAAAAATAAAAATAAAAAGTTAATATTATATTCAAACTTGATCTCGACTGTCTATCAAATTTTAATTTGTTCCTTTTTGTGCCCGTAGACATTGGCTACACTCATGTCACCTTGTCCCTCGTACTTTATTTATTTATATTATAACTTTTTTCCGACGAACTTGTCCCTCACGTATAGCTAATTAAAACTGTCTTCTTTTTTTTTTTCTTTTTTTTAATATTTTGAAAAAGACATTAAATTCTTGAATAACTTAAAAGGTACGTACATATATAATTAATTTGTATTATTTGATTGAAGTTCTTACCCTTAATTTTTGTTTATTTTCTAATTCTTTATTATAATGATAAATTTAATTAGTTTTCGAAATTTGATGATATATATTCAAATAGATCATCAAAAAAATACTACTATGTATTAGTGTGTTCTATAGAAAAAACATTCAATTTAATTTATCTAATTATAAAGTTTACAAAAAGGAAATCATTATTTTTTTTATTTCAAAAGACAAGCAAGTTTCACGGTTCTTGCACATCAAAAAGAATACAAAACATGTTGCAGATGTGTAGTAGACATGCTTTGAGATAGAGCAGTGATGGTGGTTTTCTTTATTTATTTATTTTCTTGACATGGTGAAGTAATGGTAAAAAAAAATTAAGAAAAAAGGTATAAATAATTAAATTAATATACTTTTTAAAAGGAAAATTTTGTCAGTTTCGTACCTAGCATGTTACCATCATCATACGTGGGATGCATTTGTTATCTAAGTAATTGTGAGTGGGGACTAAAAAGTAAGAATATTTATGAGCCCAAAGTACAGTCCTTATCTCCTTAGTATAGTATAGTATAGTATAGTATAGTTACCTTATTTTTAATTAAACCAAGTTTAATTCCAATTAACATCTTTATAAAGCTAAGATCGAAATTGGATATTTCCGGTTAGCACGAATTTACTTCATAGTCAATACATTGATCATATACAAACGAAAGGGTAATCTTTTTATCTACGTGTCAATACTGTATTAATTATAAAATAAACTTACCATAAAATTCACTTATATACTACTCCCTCCGTTTTCTTTTATTTGTCTTTTTAGACAAATAAAATTTATTACATTTTATTTGTCATCGGTAGATTTTAAGAAATCGTTAATAACTTAATTTTAGTATATTATTCCTACATTAAATATAAATTTATTTTTCTTTCATCTTTTTTAATTAATTTTAGAAGGGATAATCTTGACATTTTAATTATAATCATTTTGATTAATCAAACAAAGTATTAATTAATTATATTTTTTATTTTCTCATAAACCCTCAATTAAAAAGTAATGGAAGAAATATAATTATTATAATTATAAAGTTATATATATATATATATATGCAAGTATAATTAAGTAATTTATTTTAATTATGAATAAGTATATATAGAGATATAAAAATTAGACAGAAAAATTGGATAAAATGAATTTGTTCTACCTATCCAATTTTTTTGTGAATAGAAGGATTATATATTTAATTATAGAAGATAAGTATGATGTGGGTCCAGCCTCTTTTTCATCGCCTTTGTGTTTATTTGCCAATATATTTTTTTTAATAGGCCAATATATTTGACCCAATTTAATAATGAAAAAGATGTAATCTAGGTTTCTTGAGCTCATAAATCGTCAAACTTGGTAATTAACTTATTTGGAAAAAAAATGTTTATAAAGTCGATAAGCAGGACATTTATAATGTTGAAATTTCCTTGGTAGGGAACGTCTTTAAATCTCCTAAAAGAATATCTCTACCTATACTCCACGCTCTTCGATCATAAGAGATTAAGACATCCAAATAAATGGTGGAATATATATATATACCGAATCTTAAACTCATTCTTTATCCAACTCACCTGAATTTATTTTTTTTAGTAACGGACCAGGCGATGGTTCGATCATACAACCGTCGTCTATATTTTTAGCGACAGACAATATATAGCATCGCTAAAAGTATAGACGACAGTTGTATGACCGAATCGTCGTCGGGTCCGTCATTAAAGGAGGGGTGAACTCGGGTGAGTTGAATAAGGGGTGAGCTTAAGATCCGGACCGTATATACATATTGAAATTTTTTATGAAAAATAATATGATATTGCGTAAATGACGAGACAGACCTAACAATGGCGAATCTTGATTAACTGACACTAGAAATTAATCGATTCTGAGGAGAAATTAAGAAGCATGACATGAGATAGGCGACAGAAAAATTCCCGATAACAAATTACTTAACTCGATGGATATAGAGAGAGAACTTCTATCCATCCCGTTATTAAAATAATCGTAACAGGTATAAAGTATGTAACGGATTTGTATCATCTTTATCTAAATGTAATGACCTGTAAATTATGTGACTAAAAAAATAAGATATTTTAAAATTTAATTGTTTGTCCTTTAAATTTTGTTTATTAAAGTCACTTCAAGGACAAGAATTTGGTATGGAGAAAAAAAAATAAAGCTGTTTGGTTGCTTCCATATTAGTTTTCAATTATTGCATAGATTCTTGTTTCCCTGTTTGGTAATACGTACAACCTAATCCTACACCTAGCTAGGCTCCCCACACACATTTCAAGGTTTCCATAATTATGCAAAGCCTCCAACAAAGTACTTCTGCCTTCAAAACTTCCAACTCATCTCTGTAAACGACCCTAAGGAGACGACCAAACTCTATCCTTATTTACGGTGAAGACGACATCAAATCATTTTTCTTCTTTTTTTGTAGGACCAAAATAAAGAGTACAATAATTATAATTTGGAAGATGCCCACTAAATTAAAACAAT
This sequence comes from Panax notoginseng, assembly GCA_016801055.1. Lineage (NCBI taxonomy): Eukaryota > Viridiplantae > Streptophyta > Magnoliopsida > Apiales > Araliaceae > Panax > Panax notoginseng. The sequence goes on from CM029017.1 coordinate 204,832,558, forward strand.
AAAACCAAAATAGAGTACATCAATTGGTACTTTGTTGGATTTTTGCTATTAAAGTCATATTTATTTATTTATGTTGGATATTTATTTATTAATAAAAATACTTTATTCATCATTCATTAAATGATCATTTAGTTTATTTATATATATCTCCATATTATATATATTATGTGTTAACGCCAAGATCTTTGATGACGTCTCAATCACGTAAGACGTCCTAATCCTGCACAGAAAACACGATCAACACCAAAAGCTTGACGGCTGGACCGTCGGGGGATAGCTCCGGCGTGAGAGTCAATACAGGTGTTCAAGGTTTAACAATGGAGGGTATAAAAAATCTCTAGTGTGTTGAGCTAGATAGAAAGTGTATTCGTACCTTTTGTTAGAAGACCCCCTTGCTAGGTTATACTCTCGTGCCCGGTTTTTTGTGCCACCAACCATGATCTGACACCCCCTCCCAGTCACCTCTTGTCCCAGCCGACTGCATGCAGGTTATCACATTTTTTCCACTGTTCCTGCCGCCGGCCGGATAAGATCTCATCCACATTAATGATCTGCAGGCGCTTGGTCAACTGCCCTCCTCCTTTCATCATTACCAGTCAAAGTCTTAGATATTAAAAGATCTTATGGGCCGGCCACTTGACCCAGCCCATTATTAATGAGATACAATAAAGGTAATATAAATGTTAGGCCCAATGACTATAAGACTTAGTGATAAAGGTCCACTAGGCTAATTAAACGGATGGGCCTAATTGGTCAGGCCCAATGAAAGAAATATCATGCCCCAACATTGCCCCCTAGTCTTTTATTAAACAGGATGTTTAGTGGAAGACTGACTGTAAATAGCGCGAGTCCACAGGAAGAAAGAGCCCACTGAGCGCCAGCCTACCTTGGATAACCCACCAAAGCCAAAATCGGACGTTACCCTTTCCTCTCCCTCATCATTATCCCCAATTAATGCGCCGCCCTTGGCCCTCGTGCAAAATTTTGAAAAAATCACTCGCTATAAAAGCCGCTGCCCACTCTCCTTGGAGGGTTCCCTGCTATTTCGGATTCATAAGAGCTTATTGTCTTCTCCTCCTCAAATTTCTTCATTTTCTCTGCAAATTCTCAACAATGGCATCCCAGAACCCCGATACAAGTTCTCCCCTTCGTGTCGCCCCCATCTCCACCGTGACCCCTCACTCCAATCCCGACAAAGAGGTTCCGGGCTCAAACCCCCAAGTCGGTGCCGCGAGTAAGGAAGCTCCGCCCATGAAATCACTTCCTAACCCATCTGATTTTTTCCAAAACGAGGAAGACTTTCCTCACGCCAACACCCCTTCCACCGTCAATGAAACTGAGCTCTGCAACATTAGAGCTCGCTATCAAATACCGGATACCCACAGGGTACGGATAGCGGTCCCTCACGAAAGGATGTACCAGCGTCCCGACGGCTGGATCGCCGTTCCGGCAACTTTTCTGGAGAAGGGGGTGAGGTTCCCCCTTCATGCCTTCTTGATCACCCTCCTAGGGTTTGTTGGAGTGGGGTTCGCTCAATTGGTGCCGAACTCGTACATCCATATACTGGCTTACATAGCCTTCTGCTACGAGATAGGAGTTCCTCCTGCTGTGGATTCCTTCTTTACCCTCTTCTCGGTGGGGAAATCTCGGGAGAAAGGCTTCAAGGTGCTAAGTAAGATAGCCCCCAAGCCCAATGCCAGGATCGAGAAGCGGTCTCTAATGGACACTCCTTCGAGCAACCGAGGATGGCATAATAAATGGTTCTTCGTCAACGGGCCCGAAATCTCCTCTGTTCCTGACTGGACCACTTCTGATCGCGTCTCTGCAGACTTCGGAGACATATCCGAGGAGCGTATAAGAGAAATGACGCGCATCATAGATAAGATACCCCTGAAGGAGTGGAGCTTCGGCCTCTTGGGCAAACAAGCCTGGTTGTATGACCACAAGTTGTCTCTCATCAAGCCGACTTCGACCGATCGGAAGGACTTGGATAGGTACCTTTCTGGCAAGCCTTCATCCCCTTCCATCGAAGTTCCCCAAGAAGAACTTCCGGCCTCGGAGGCCCAGGATGCAGAGGTCTTCCGCGGATCAGAACCTGCTGAGGAGCCTAGCCGACCTCGACAGAAGAAGAGGGCGGTTCGGAAAGTCCGGTCAAATCCTCAAGGAACTCAATCAACTTCTACAGCGAGTTTGATTGACTTGCCTGCGACCGAGCGAATGCAGGCTCTCCGGATTAAGAAAAGGAGGACCCACGTGACTCCTCTGTCTGCCGATGAGCTTCGAGTTCCTCGTCCTGCTGCAGTTGAGCCTCCCCCCGTCATCCCCGTGGAGATCCATGTTTCAGAAGATGAGCTCGAAAACCTGAATGAGTCTCCTCTTCTGTCTCGTAAAAGGAAGCAGTCTTCCGAGGATCAACCAGCACCGCCCCCGGAACCATCAGTGCCTTCTCCGCCGAGACCCTCTTCCTCCACCTTCCGGCGAGAAGCTGCGTCTTCTCCCACTGTATGGCTGGATTTTAACGAGAACTTTCCTTTTCAGCTGTTCGACTCCTTTGTTCGGGAGACCGATGACCATCGGTTCGGAAACAGTTCGATCAGGGATTTGATCGAAGAGGGCATGAGTTACCAGGCTAAAGTGAGTTGGTTCAATCGAAATATTTAGGAATCATCTGTTTCTTCTACTAATTCACTTTAAATGTCCGCAGGCAAATGCTGTCTTCGGGAGACTTCTTCCCCGATACAGAGAGTCTGAAGCCGAAGAAGATGCGGCCAGGCGAGAGATGGCTACTATGACTTCTGCTCTGGAGAGGGAGAGAAGGGCTCATGGTATCACTATCTTCAATAAAGAAGGCCTTCAGAAGGACTTAAATAAGTTGAAAGAACAGTTGGAGACATCCGAGGCCACCCATCAGCTGACCGTTACTACGAACATAGACCTGGTTCGTCGGAATGAGGTTCTTGTTGGAAAGAACGAGACGATGGTGAAGACCAATAAGAGCTTGGCTATACAAGTACATGACCTTGAGGCCAGGGATCTGAGACATCTGAAGGAGTGGGCAAAACTCGAAGAGGAGCTCCGCGAACTTCGGGCTCTGAGAGACTTGGGTCCTCCTCTAACCGGAGATCTTCGGAGGGAAATCCAACAAGAATACCGAAAATCTGCCGAGTTGAACGAGGAGATCATCCAGATGTTCTCGGATGGATACGACGAATGCCGAAGCAAAGACAAGGCAAGACTTGTCGCTGCCAAGGTTGAACCGACCATCCTGGACTCTTCGGAAGACGAAGCCGATCTCTGAAGATGGTTTTCTTTCCCTTAGCTGTAGGATTTTTGTAAAGCTTCTATCGTTTTGTAAACATCGTTATGTAAATAAAATATCAGTATTATCAGTACCATCCTTTATGACTTCGGTTTTTTCACTGTTTACCAACACTTCAATATGGATTTAATTTGAAAAATGTACAAGCTCCTCCGTGGGCCTAACTTTAAACTGTTAATTAACAACTAAGCAAGTCGTATAACAGATAAGACGAAGCTAAATAACATGGCCTTCCGAACTCAACACTTAGAAAGATTTAGGCAATAATAACAAAGTAAAGGAATACTTATTCGTTACCGAAGTGTGAGGTAGGTGTCGCGAGGGATCGGACGAAGTCTGAATGACGATACTTGCCTACCCCGAAGGGCCTGATAAGGTTCTTAGGATCACCTGCCGATGAGGCTATCATCGAATGGTCGACGAGTCCGTCCGGGCCTCCTTACACCGGTGACCATTGATTTTACCACCCTTGGTAAAAAATAATATAGGATCCAGGATTTGACTACCACGCGGGGTACCAAATAGATTGGCTGCCATCGAATGGCCAGCGAGTCCTACCATACCTCCTTACTTCGGTGACCATTGATTTTACCACCCTTGGTAAAAAACAATATAGGATCCAGGATTTGACTACCACACGGGGTATCAAATAAATTGGCTGCCATCGAATGGCCAGCGAGTCCTACCATACCTCCTTACTTCGGTGACCATTGATTTTACCACCCTTGGTAAAAAACAATATAGGATCTAGGATTTGACTACCACACGGGGTATCAAATAAATTGGCTGCCATCGAATGGCCAGCGAGTCCTACCATACCTCCTTACTTCGGTGACCATTGATTTTACCACCCTTGGTAAAAAACAATATAGGATCCGGGATTTGACTACCACACGGGGTATCAAATAGATTGGCTGCCATTGAATGGCCAGCGAGTCCTAGCATACCTCCTTACTCCACTGTGACATTAGGACAAATGCGAAGATCAGTTGTGAAAAAAGTGACTTTTTATTGATGATGAACGGTTATGTACAGACTCCCAGTGGACTGACTTGGTTTCTATTGAAAGTACTTTCGGAGCCTGCCTGCGTGCCATGTGTTCTGAATTTCGGATCCATCCAAAGCCTTCAGTCGATATGTCCCGGGCTTCGGTGCTTCGTCCACTTCATACGGTCCTTCCCAGTTCGGCATCAACTTCCCAGTGTTCTCCGGTGTAGACGCTTCGGCCTCTCTAAGAACGAGGTCTCCCACCTCAAATCTTCGGAGCTTTACCCCTTTGTTGTAGTGCTTGGCGACTCTTCTCTGGTAGGCTGCTAACTTGATCATAGCCACTTCTCTGACTTCCTCTAGCAGGTCCAAGTTGGCCTTTAGTCCCTCGTCATTGTAGATCTCACTGAACTGACTAACTCGAAGACTTGGAGATCCAATCTCAACTGGGACTAAGGCATCAGTGCCGTAGGCCAATCTGAAAGGCGAGTCCCCTGTTGTTGTCCTCGGCGTAGTCCTATAAGCCCACAATACGCTGAGCAGCTCTTCCGGCCATCTTCCTTTGGCTTCGTCCAATCTGCGCTTGATCCCGTTTAGAAGTGTTCTGTTAGTCACTTCGACCTGCCCATTTGATTGCGGATGAGCCACCGAAGTCTTCCTGTGCTGGACTCCCAGTTCCTTCAGAAAGCCTTCAAATTTTGATCCCACAAACTGACGTCCGTTGTCTGATATCACCACTTGAGGGATCCCAAAGCGAAACACTACGAATTCCTTTATAAATTTCAGACACTCCTGTTCCGTTATCAGCCGAAGTGGTTTCGCCTCGACCCATTTGGTCATATAATCAATAGCGACGATGACGAAGCTGACCTGCCCCTTAGCCTTCGGTAACGGACCCAGTATATCAACCCCCCAGACAGCGAAGGGTATAGGAGATAGAATCGAGTATAGCTCTTCCGGTGGCTGATGCGGGATCGGACTGTTGAGCTGACATTTATCACATTTTTTCACGTATTCCGTGGCCTCCTTGAAGATCGTTGGCCAGTAGTACCCCTGCCGAAGAACTTTGTATGCCAGCGACTTAGCCGCCATGTGATCACCGCAGATACCCTCATGAACTTCCCGAAGGGCGTACTCTGCTTCGGACGGGACCAGACATTTCAATAATGGTGACGAAAATGCCCTCCGATAAAGATCTCCGTCAATAAGAACGAAGTTGGCACTTTTGTATTTGACCTTTTTTGCTAACATCTGATCCGAAGGAAGGACGCCATCTGCCAAATAATTGATGTAGGGAGTCATCCAGCAGTCAGGTCGCTCGATACACATCACTGAGTCATGTTGAACACTCGGCTGCTGTAAGACCTCCATATAGACTGACCCATTGAAAACGACAGCATCTGTAGTGGCCAACTTTGATAAGGCATCGGCAATAGAATTATCGTTACGCTTTATGCCTTGAAATTCGTGAAAAGCAAAGTATCGGAGTCTGTCTTTCAACTCTGCCAAGTACCTGATCATCCTCGTCCCCTGAGCTTCATATTCTCCTGATAATTGCTTGACGACCAACTGAGAGTCACTATAAATAACCAACTTCTGGACTTCTAGGCTCTTCGCCAGCCGAACCCCAGCTAGAACGGCTTCATACTCGGCCTCGTTGTTAGTCGCCTTAAACCCGAATCTAATGGCTTGTTGTACCTTGAACCCCTCCGGACTGGTCAGAATAATCCCTGCTCCACTGACATTTACTGTGGAAGACCCATCTACATACAGTGTCCATGCATTCTGACCGTGCTGAAGAAGTGTAACAGTTCGGTCAGATGCCCCCGTTTCCGGTAACTCGGCATCTGCCTCGGTGAAGGAACATTCTACCACAAAGTCGGCCAAAGCTTGTCCCTTGATAGCGGTTCGGGGATGGTATTTGAGGAAAAATTGGGACAATTCCATGGTCCATGCTGCCAATCTCCCCGAAACCTCCGGCTTACCCATTACCTTTTTTAGTGGTTGATCTGTGTAGACGATCAGGAGCCTACCCTGAAAGTATTGCCGAAGCTTTCGGCTAGCAATTACTAAAGCAAAGGCAATCTTTTCAATATTTGGATACCTGGTTTCGGCGTCTCGTAGGACGTGACTGACGTAATAGACCGGGTGCTGCTTTCCACTGATCTCCCGAATCAACACCGCTCCAACGGCTAAGGGACTCGCTGCAAGGTAGAGATATAAGGTTTCTTTCGGAGTGGGTTCTACCAATAGGGGAGCAGAGGACAGATAGGTCTTTATGCCTTGGAAGGCTTCTTCACAGGGCGAGGTCCATTGGAAAGTTTTAGCATTCTTCGGCCCCTTCAGTGTGTCGAAGAATGGTAGACACCTCTCTGCGGATTTGGACATGAACCTCCTCAGAGCTGCAATCCTACCGGTCAGACGTTGGACGTCTTTAAATGACTGAGGAGTCTTCATGTCAAGGACGGCTTGAATTTTCTCCGGATTAGCTTCGATGCCCCTCTGACTGACCAGATACCCCAAGAACTTTCCCGCATCGAGGCCGAAGGTACATTTTGCGGGATTAAGCCTCAATTTGTGATGTCGGACAGTCTGAAAACATTCCTCCAGATCATCCAAATGTTTCTGAACCTGCACGCTTTTAACGATCATGTCGTCCACATAAACCTCCATATTCTTTCCCAGCTGCTTGTGGAAGATAAAATTCATCATTCTTTGGTAGGTTGCTCCAGCATTTATAAGGCCAAAGGTCATCTTCTTATAGGCGTATACCGAACGGTGTGTAATGAATGCTGTCTTCGGGATATCTTCCCTACACATAGATATTTGATGATAACCTGAAAAAGCATCCATAAAGCTTAGTAGAGCATAACCTGAAGTTGCATCAATAAGTTGATCAATATGGGGTAAAGGATAAAAGTCCTTCGGGCAAGCTTTATTTAGGTCGGTGTAATCAATGCAAACTCGCCATTTCTGGTTCTGCTTCTACACCAATACTACATTGGCCATCCACTGTGGGTAGTCGATCTCAAAAATAAAATCAGCAGCCAACAGCTTGGCGATCTCTTCGTCAATTATCTTCTGTCGCTCGGGTGCGAATATCCGTCTCTTTTGCCGAACAGGCTTCTTCGAGGGATCTACCTCCAATCGGTGCTCAGCAACCTTTCTGCTAATCCCAGGCATGTCCTTTGGTTCCCATGCAAAAATGTCCGCATAGCTGCGAAGGAGTTCCATAAGATTTGTCCGAAGAGGCTCTGGTAGACCCAAACCAATTTTCACTGTCTTGTCCGCCTTCCCAAGGATCAACTCAATCTCCTCCGTCTCCCCCGCAGGTGTTACCAATGGCTCGGAACTGCTTTCAGTGAAGGGCTCAATCTCGATTGCCATGGTTTGTTTCTGTTTGCTAACCCCTACTCCGGAAGAGATGCACGCATTCCGATAACAGCGTCGGGCTAGATCCAAATCCCCAGCCACCTCTCCGACTCCGTGCGCTGTAGGGAACTTGATTTTGAAATGGGGGATGGAAGTCACAGCTTGGAGAGCCGTCAGGGTAGGTTTTCCCAGTATGGCATTGTAAGCCGAATCTACATGCACAACATAGAATTTACACATTATTTCTGCCTGCTGAGGGGCTGTGCCGAAGACCACTGGGAGTTCGATAGTGCCTGCAACTTTGACCGGATCGTTGCTGAAACCATATAGAGGAGCCTCCTGCCCAACTTCCATCTTTCGCCCTTCAAGATGCATTCTTTGATATGCGTGGGCGTACAGAATATCCACTGAAGACCCGTTATCTATCATCATACGCTTCATGTCTACTGAGCTCACTTGCGCGGTGATCACTAACGCTCCTTCATGTGGATCAATGGGCTCCAAAGGATAGTCCGCGTCTGTAAAAGATATAATAGTTCCGGGAAATGGTCTATCCATCTTTGGAGAGGCACCTGATATGGACATAACCGAATCCAGATACCCCCTTCTCTTTCTTCCTACCAATTTCCCCGACGTTCCCCCTGTTATTACGTCGATGACATGCCTTGGTGGCGGGTTCGGGACGGGCTGCACAGGAGGATCCGTTTGAACTGTCTGAACGGTGCGGTCGGCGCCTTGGTGACTCTTTTCGGCCACATATTGGACTAACAGACCGCTCTGGATCTTTCTTTCCATAAAATCCTTCAGATTACAACACTCATTGGTGCCATGGCCTGCGGCTTGATGGTAGTTACAATATTTTCGAGGGTTGCCCTGCCCGGTCCTATAGTTGTCCCTCGGCGGCTCAAAGAACGGCTGGTTCCGGATTTGGTCTAGAATCACCGATCTGTCTGTGTTCAGTTTGGTATAAACCTTATTCACCTTCGGGGCGGAAGCAGGCGGACGAGTATCTCCTTGTCGCCACGAGTTGTTGAACTTCTTAGAACGACTCTCCGATCTATCATTGTACCCCTCAGTCTTCTTCGGATCATCCCGGGTTTTAGGGGCATCTGCCTCTTTCATCTGTTCCGTAGAGGAACGCTTCAAGCTACTCATAGCCTCTTCCACAACGATATAACCTTCTGCTTTATCGAATGCCTCTGCCAGGCTCTTCGGGTGATTGAACATCAACTTCTTCACCAGCTTCTCCGACTTTACTAGGTCCAGACCGTTCTGAAACAAACCCACGGCTTGGAGATCGTTCAAATCTGACACCTGGCCAACGGCTTCTCGGAACCTCTTCACATACTGACCCAAAGACTCATCGGTGTACTGCCTGACCTGCGCCAAAGAGCCCGTGGGCTTCCCCCTCCTTCGGTTACTCCCAAAACGAGCATGGAACTTATCGCAGAGTTCGGACCATGAGGAAATTGAATCTGCCGATAAATTCCCCATCCACTGCCTCGCGTCCTTTCTCAACGTCGTAACAAACATGTGGCATTTAGCAGCGTCAGCGAAATCGTAGTAGTCCATCAACCGGTCAAATGCTTGGCTATGGTCGTAAGGATCTCCCGAACCATCGTAACTTTTCATGTGAGGCAACTTCTTAGAGGTGTCCGCCTTCTCCTTAAGAATGTCCGAGGAAAACGGGGATGCTTTCTTTCCCGGAGCATTCTTCACCTGCTGGACCTCGGCCAACTACTTCTGGAGTGCCTTCAGTTCTTTTACGAGGTACTCTACTCCTTCCGGCTGTGACGACACTTCCTTCTCCGACGACTCTCTCTTTCTTGGAGTAGGTCGGTCGTTGATCATAATACCCCCAACCTTCGAAGGACTTTCGCGACGACGGTCTTCTGAGCGAAGTACCCGACTTTCGGGTGTACGGCCCCCAGATCTGCTTCGCCTCTGGGTCCGATGACTGTGGTGGGAGTGTGTGACAATGAGTGCCCTTTTCATGCTCTTTGGAGTTCGTTCTCTGGATCGGCCTTTCCTACCGCTTCGGGTCTGCCCTGTAGGGACGTCACGACGGAGTGCTTCCTTCGATCTTCGAGGAGTAGGGCTCCTCGATCTTTCTCTCTCCCGATGTTGGCTTTGAAACCCACGTTCTGACTGAACCGGCTCCTTCCCGCTGCGATGCACACGCCTTTCAGACTGGACATAACTCGATGCTTCATCCCTCAACTCTTCCATCCGGGACATCTGCTCGGCTATATCCTGCCTCTGCTTCATGAGTGACTCCATGGCCCTATCTGCCTCTTCCGCCATCTTAGTCAATCGAAAGGTCTTCTCGTCGTGGTCTAGCTGTTTCCGGCCGCGACCGGATTCTTTATCAGTCGTGAAGATTAACTTTCTCTTAGCTTTGCCCACGGCTCTTGGACGAGAGTCTCCATGTGACCGCTTGGAGGCTGTGCTAGCATGAGCACTTAGTGTGGGCCCCAAACGATCTCTGACAGAAACTCGTGGTGGCGAGTCACCAACAGTCATCGGTTGTCCTTCAGGCGTGTCTGCTCTGCTCTTCCCCATCCTGAGAGCGTGGAATAAATAAATGTTTGTGATTGAAAGCTCTGGAACACTAGAACTCAGCCCTCCTTCTAGCGCCAATGTTAACGCCAAGATCTTTGATGACGTCCCAATCACGTAAGACGCCCTAATCCTGCACAGAAAACACGATCAACACCAAAAGCTTGACGGCTGGACCGTCGGGGGATAGCTCCGGCGTGAGAGTCAATACAGGTGTTCAAGGTTTAACAATGGAGGGTATAAAAAATCTCTAGTGTGTTGAGCTAGATAGAAAGTGTATGCGTACCTTTTGTTAGAAGACCCCCTTGCTAGGTTATACTCTCGTGCCCAATTTTTTGTGCCACCAACCATGATCTGACACCCCCTCCCAGTCACCTCTTGTCCCAGCCGACTGCATGCAGGTTATCACCTTTTTTCCACTGTTCCTGCCGCCGGCCGGATAAGATCCCATCCACATTAATGATCTGCAGGCGCTTGGTCAACTGCCCTCCTCCTTTCATCATTACCAGTCAAAGTCTTAGATATTAAAAGATCTTATGGGCCGGCCACTTGACCCAGCCCATTATTAATGAGATACAATAAAGGTAATATAAATGTTAGGCCCAATGACTATAAGACTTAGTGATAAAGGTCCACTAGGCTAATTAAACGGATGGGCCTAATTGGTCAGGCCCAATGAAAGAAATATCATGCCCCAACATTATGATTTATGTGTATAAATAAATATTATATACAGAAGATATAAATCGTATATAATATATAAATAAAAAAAAATAATAGTTTATAACATAGGATGATTTGGAGATATTATCTTGTAGGTTATAGTACTTTAACAGAGATGATTTATCTTAATCATGGAAGTTGGATTTCTAATTAAAGTATTAATGCATTAACGGTGTGCATTAAACGGATCATGTGATCATATTTGCTTTATAAAATATTTTCACATAAATACTAATTTATAAAATTTCTTAATTTTAAAATAATAGTGAACTTAATATTGTTATGTATATATTAATTTGATGTTCCAATGAGTGAGATTAGTACATCGTGTTAATTAATACCTCGAAATGTCGATTAATATACTTAATTAATATTATGAACATTATTATTGTCAAAACATCTATAAGATTTTTCATAAGATAATTTATCTTTAATCGTAGAATCTTGACCGAATCTTTTAATAATTATTGTTAAAAGGATTAATTTAATTGTTAAATTAATTTATGATCAAATAGATATAAATTATGGAATTATGAAATTAGTTCAAATATATCGGAATTATATTGTTGAAATATTTATGTACATTTATAGAGAAAATATATACAGTTTATTAGTAAAGTATTTATTTAATTAATTTCTGGACTAAAGTGCAATTACAATTATTTAGTAGAATTAATTATAATTAATAGTTAATTTGAACATTATTATTAGATAATAATATCTAGATAAGTATTGAAGTCAGAAGATGAATCCCTTAAGATCCACTTCCTAGCCTAATATGGACCATATTTTTAAGAGATGGTAAGGATCAATGTTATTATATATATCATTAATTAAAAACGTATGGGATATTTTTTCTTATCAGAAGAAAATACCAAATTTCGTATATTCTACAAGTATATTAAATCCAATAAATGATAGAATTCTCGTGAAGTTTAAGGAAAGGCTAGGGGTTAAGTTATACAATTGTGTGCCAGTAAGAAAAAATTCTTATCGAAAAGTCCACTCTTTCAGTCTTTTCTGAGAATGATCTGGTTGTCAGTATTGTGAATCTATAATATTAATTAGGAATAATTATTGAAAGTTTGAAAAGTTATAAATAATTGATGAATAAATAAAAATTATTAATAAATATGATAAGTAAATATTTTTTTCAATTTTGATATAAATGGAGGAATTTTAACATGAGATATTTGTTGAAATTAGTTTGGCATATTATCTTCTTCGATAAATATTTATTCAAATATATTATTATAATATTACATTATAATAGTATAATGTGATAATATAATAGTATAATTTTATAATAATTGTTTAAAAAGTGATATTATAATAACATATATAATTTCTTGGCATGTGAATAAAATGGAATTGATGTAAGACCCCAACTTTTATAAATAAAGATGAATTTTCTATAAATATCATTTTTGAATATTATGGAGTTAATTTGATATAATATTATAGTTGTGGGTAATATTTATAAATTTTGCAAAGTAAGCAAGTTGTTATAAAATATTCGTTTGGTCGGAGAATATTCTTTTTGTCGGGGAATATTCGTACGACGGCACAATCATTGGTGGACCCCACAACGGAATTATTGTCGGATTGAGAAAACGACAGAATTATCTTTCTATAAAAATAACAGCCGAGGTGTTACCGTTAAAATCGTGAAAACTGTTGAACTACTTGGTAGTAAAAGTACAGTGATACGCGTGGTTGCATAGTAGCAAACGGTATTGATTATTGATGCTTACGTGAGAAGTCACTCAGCTATACTCAATTATTACTACAGTAATTGCTGCATCATATCTCTTAAATTATTATCATAGTATCATCTGTATAATATGTTATATTATTGAGACGTGGTGGTAAGTTTGGTTATTTTATGGGGGGGCCATATGTCATCATCTAAGAGTCTCTTCGTCAATAGTAATTACCTTCGTCAATAGTATTTACCTTGGTCAATAGTAATTACTTTCGTCAATAGTAGTTGTCCCTTCAATATTACCAAGAGTCATTTGACCCTTCGTTAAGACCAAGAGTCATTTGACCCTTCGTTAAGACCAAGAGCCACCCTCAGTTTTTCTATAAATAGAGGCCTAGGGCTTCATTATTTTTCACGAATTCATTCAAGCTATAGAGAGAGAAAGTATAGAGAGAATAAGAGAGAGAGAGAATAAAAGTATTCTGCTACATCACTTTTCCAATATCCAGTTCTTTTAAGGTAGGGAATATTATTTCTTTTATATTCATGAAGAGAACTTCTGTTATTCCATTCGTTATTATTCTGTTGGAATAACCAGTATACGCGGTCTACCCTATACTTGGTGACATTCTTCTATTATTCTGTTGGAACATCCTGTCTGTGTGTTTTACACCGGACCTGGTTCCGTTTATTATTCTGTTGGAACATCCTGTCTGTGTGTTTTACACCGGACCTGGTTCCGTTTTTATTATTATTCTGTTGGAACATCCTGTCTGTGTGTTTTACACCGGACCTGGTTCCATTATTTATTATTCTGTCGGAATATCCTGTCTGTGCGTTTACGCCGGACCTGGTTCCATTATTTATTATTCTATTGGAATAACCTGTCTGTGCGGTCTATCGCATGCATGGTGATTTCTTTTGTTATTCCATTCTTTATTGTACTCAGTTGGTTAAGTTTTGACTTCTATACTCCATGAAATTTGTGGAATATCCTTGATAGTTGCGTTTCATCCAGTATCTTTTCAAGAAAATATTCTTCTAAGCATTCTTGAATTTTACTCCACAATGCAGTATCATGTTGACAATTTGGACGTTGTTAATTCCTGGATAAATTAATTCTTGAACTTGTTTTATTGAATTCTTATATCATTGTCATCATCCTCATGTTTATAAAATGTTGAAAGTCATCTGTGGCATGTAGTGCATAGATGGACTTGGTATGATTATGACCAGGGATTATTCGGTATAATCATGACCGTAATGTTACAAATGATGTGGTAAAAGTCCTCATTGGCCCGTAGTGCATTGATGGACAGTTGTTGGCATGATCATGACCATTAATGAATACACGAATATCCTTGGCCGTAGTGCAGGGGTGATTCGATGATGTGGATTATTTTATTAAGCTGAGTCTCAGCGATCGCAGTGTTGAAAAACCTTTTAAATCATAAAAGATAGTAGAGTTTATTTTCTACTTGACTCTTTTAATGGATTGCTTGTTCCGCTGCAGTTAAACTTGATGTCTATTATATTTTATCAGTTTAACATTGTTGAAGGCTAATGATAATTTATTCTGCATTATCTTAGTCATAATATTTCTTACTGGGCTAGTTGAGCTCACCCTTTCTTTCACTGTTCTCTTCAGGAAATGAGAACGTAGCTGGGGCAAGTCGGGGAACGGAGTGATGGTCCGAATGATAGTATTAGTTAGTAGTCCTCACTATTCTATGTAATGGTGTGTTAATAAATGTAATGAGGACTCCTTTTGAGTATGAATACTCTCTAGAAGATAATATTTGTATTCAAACTCACAGTTTATGTTTTGTCGTATTGTACACGACAGTTGTATTAATCAGTTGTATTTGTATTCTGTACTATGTATCTGACGACCCAAGATGGGTGATGTATACCTAATTTTGGGGGCGTCACAGTTGGTATCAGAGCTTAGGGATATGATCCCTGGCTAAGATGTGAGAATAGAACTAGGAGGGGAGAGACGGGGAATTCCTTCGCTAGTATGACATACCTAAGTTTATTTGCATGGTATTTAATTGGTCGGTCATAATATAAGGATAATATATGACATATCAATTAATTTTTATTTTGTGGCAGTATCTGAAAATGGCATCTGAGAATGTTGAGAATAGCAATGGAGCACAGACGACTGTTGATTCACCACATATCAATAATCAGGATAATGTGCATCAGGAAGGTGTCAATCCTCATGCAAACAACAACACTGACCAAATGATGAATGATCAAATGTTCAGAGGCTTTATGCAATTCATGCAACAACAGGTGAAAGCGGCTCCTGTCCACAACGTAGGTGGAAATACTGGAAACTCTCAGGCGGTCACCGCTAAACAGTTTAAGGAGCTGGGACCACCGGAGTTTAAGGGAGAACCCAAACCACTTGTAGCTGAAACATGGATAAAGCAGATCACCAAGATATTTGATGTCTTGGGTTGCTCCGAGGAGCAAAAGGTTCCCTTTGCCGCCTTTATGTTGCGAGGAGAGGCAGATTACTGGTGGGAATCGATAAAGCGTACTCAACCTGCCGCACTGAAGATGTCTTGGGAGAAGTTCCAAGATCTGTTTAACGACAAATACTTTCCCGAGAGTATTCGTCACATGAAGGAGGTGGAGTTCATCAAATTGGAGCAGAATAATATGACCGTGTCGCAGTACGAGGCAAAATTTGCGGAGTTATCCCGGTTTGCGTCCCACCTGGTGGATAATGAAGAAAGAATGACGCGGATGTTTTTAAGAGGTTTGAAGCCGGAGATACGTCAACATCTTGTTTCTCATAAACTGTGTTTGTATTCAGATGTTGTAAATAGGGCTCAGTTGGTGGAGCGCGATAACGAGATAACGCAACCAAAAGAGAGCAGCCGGCAAAATGATAATACCAGTGAGAGCAGTCATCGAAGCGGTGACAACAAGCGTGGAGGGAATCAACAGGCCAGAAATGGTAACCACTTCGGTGGTAATCAGGGCCAAAACAATAAGAATGGACATTTCAAGAAGAGGAGATTCAACAATGATGGAAAGACGTCAGCACCAGCACCTGTCGTTAAGGAAGGAGAACGACCACCTATCATATGTTTCAAATGCGGAGGGGAGGGGCACATCAGTCCAAACTGCGCGATGCCGTCCAAAGCATGTTATAATTGTGGAAGAGAAGGTCATTTAGCCCGATTTTGTCGTTTACCGAAGACAAATTCAGCTAGGATGGAGGCACCAAAAGCCGTCCCAGAAAAGTCAAAACCGGTTGTGCAAGGGAGAGCGTTTGTTGTGAACTCCCAGAGAGCAAGGAACCCGAATGAGGTCATCACGGGTAAGCTTATTATAAACTCTAAAGAAGTTTATACTTTATTTGATACCGGTTCAACCCATTCTTTTATTTCTCCTACTTGCGCTCATCGATTAAATTTGATTCCGGAGAAATTAGACTTTGACTTATCTGTGGAAACTCCGTTGGGAGAAACCTTCATTACCTCCACTGTTTATAAGTCTTGTTTGGTTCAAGTTGGTACCCACACATTACCTATCGATCTGATTTCATTAAAAATACTTGCATTTGACGTGATTCTAGGGATTGATTGGTTAACTACTCATTATGCAAAAATTGATTGTTTTCGTAAGGTTGTTAGTTTTCATATTCCTAATCGACCTATTATGCGAATTCAAGCAACCAAACCATTAAAATCAATCGCTGTCATCTCAAGCCATAAAGCTATTCGTTTATTGAAAAACGGATGTCAAGCTTTCTTAGCTCATGTCACAGATCTAAACAAAAATACGTCAGTTTTGAATGATATTTCTATTGTTAATAAATTCCCTGACGTATTCCCTGAAGAACTTCCTGGCCTACCCCCAGAGCGTGAAATTGAATTTTGTATCGATCTTGAACCCGGTACAAAACCCATTTCCAAAGCCCCATATCGAATGGCTCCTATTGAACTTCAGGAGTTAAAGATCCAACTGCAGGAATTGTTAGACATTGGCTTTATTCGTCCTAGTACTTCTCCTTGGGGTGCTCCTGTTCTATTCGTGAAGAAGAAAGATGGAAGTATGCGACTTTGTATTGATTATCGGGAGTTGAATCATGTCACCATCAAAAACAGGTACCCATTGCCACGTATTGATGACCTGTTTGACCAGTTGCAAGGAGCACAATTCTTTTCAAAGATCGATCTTCGTTCTGGATATCATCAGCTGAAGGTTAGAACTGAGGATATTCCAAAGACGGCTTTTAGAACTCGGTACGGGCATTATGAATTCCTAGTCATGTCCTTTGGATTGACTAATGCTCCTGCTGCCTTCATGGATATGATGAACCGGGTATTCAAGGAATATTTGGATCACTTTGTGGTCGTCTTTATTGATGACATCCTTATTTATTCCAAAAGCCGTGAAGATCATGAGCAACACTTGAGGCTGGTACTCCAAAAGCTTCGTGAATACAAGCTTTATGCCAAGTTGAAGAAATGCGAGTTCTGGCTGGAGGAGGTAGCATTCCTTGGGCACGTAGTATCAAGTCGTGGAATATCGGTTGACCCGGCAAAGATTGAAGCTATTCAAAGCTGGGAGCAACCTAAATCAGTGACCGAGGTACGTAGCTTTCTTGGTTTAGCTGGTTATTATCGGAGATTCGTGGAAGGATTTTCTCGAATCGCTACTCCATTAACTCAGCTGACTCGGAAAGATACAAAGTTTGGTTGGAGCGAAGAATGTGAGCAGAGTTTTCAAGAACTCAAGAGGAGACTCATTTCAGCACCTGTTCTAACAATACCATCTGGCTCGGAGGGATTTGTCATCTACAGTGATGCTTCGAGCAAAGGGTTGGGATGCGTTCTCATGCAACATGGAAAAGTCATAGCCTATGCATCAAGACAACTCAAGGAATATGAGAGGAATTATCCTACTCATGATCTAGAGTTGGCAGCTGTTGTCTTTGCACTTAAAATTTGGAGGCATTACTTGTATGGGGAGAAAGTGGAGATCTTTACGGATCATAAAAGCCTCAAATATTTCTTCACTCAAAAGGAACTCAACATGCGACAACGACGTTGGCTTGAACTGTTGAAAGATTATGATCATACCATTCAATACCATCCTGGAAAAGCGAACGTGGTAGCTGACGCATTGAGTAGAAGATCATATGCGGGTACAAGTGCAATATTAACAACGCAAAGGCCCATTTTGTGTGACTTGCAAAGGATGGAGATAGAGTTGAAGACTCCAGGGACCCATGTGATGATGGCGAATATACGAGTAGAACCGACTTTAATCGATAAAGTTAAAGCTGCTCAAGCTACAGACCTGGAGCTGATGCGTATGAGGAAGAAAGTGCAAGAAGGTGTTATGCCGGAAGCAAGAATCGATGAAGAAGGAATACTTCGAGTCAACTCCAGACTTTGTGTTCCTAACAACCCTGATTTAAAGTATGAAATCATGATGGAGGCGCACAACACACCGTTTGCAATCCATCCTGGAAGTACCAAAATGTATCATGATCTTCGTCATACATTTTGGTGGAGCAATATGAAGAGAGAGATAGCGTTGTTTATCTCAAGGTGTCTAACTTGTCAACGAGTCAAAGCGGAGCATCAAGTACCAAAAGGTCCATTGCAACCACTTGAAATTCCAGAATGGAAGTGGGAGCACATTACCATGGATTTCGTTACCGGTCTTCCTAGGGTTTCTCAAGGTATTGATGCGATTTGGGTCATTGTTGATAGATTGACCAAGTCTGCTCATTTCTTACCGATACGAGAAACTTATACACTTGAACGTCTTGCTCGTATGTACATAAACGAGATTGTAAGACTGCATGGTATGCCAGTATCCATAGTTTCTGATCGAGACCCAAGATTCACTTCACGATTTTGGGTTAGTTTACAAAAAGCTATGGGCACGGAGTTACGATTTAGTTCAGCATATCATCCTCAGACGGACGGACAATCAGAGAGGACTATTCAAACTCTTGAAGATCTATTAAGACTCTGTGTCTTTGACTTCAAGGGAAGTTGGGACAAGTTCTTACCATTGGTGGAGTTTTCCTACAACAACAGTTATCAAGCAAGTATTGGCATGGCTCCATTCGAAGCATTGTATGGAAGAAAATGTCGTTCTCCAGTATGCTGGGATGAGGTGGGCGAAGCAACGTTGTTGGGACCGGAGTTGGTACGTATGACTACAGAAAAGATTCAAACGATCCGACAACGTATAAAAACCTCACAAGATCGACAAAAGAGTTATGCTGATCTTCATCGAAAGGACGTGGAATTTGATGTAGGAGATCATGTGTTCTTACGTGTTGCTCCATGGAAAGGAGTTACGAGATTTGGAAAGAGAGGAAAGCTAAATCCTCGATTCATCGGTCCATTTTTAATCCTCGATCGAGTAGGAACTGTGGCTTATAGACTCGCTTTACCGCCAAGTATGTCTCGTGTTCATAACGTTTTCCACATATCCATGTTACGCAAATATGTGGAAGACCCGAACCACATTATTGAGTTAGAACCGGACGAAATAGCGGAGGATTTGACGTATGAAGAAGTTCCTGTTCAAATCTTGGATAAGAAGGAACATATTCTACGCTCCAAGGTTATACCTCAAGTTAAAGTTTTGTGGAGAAACCACGATGTTGAGGAAATGACTTGGGAGTTAGAATCAGAAATGAAATCAAGGTATCCTTACCTCTTCGACATACCAGGTACGTACCCTAATTTCGAGGGCGAAATTTCATAAGAAGGGGAGGTTGTAAGACCCCAACTTTTATAAATAAAGATGAATTTTCTATAAATATCATTTTTGAATATTATGGAGTTAATTTGATATAATGTTATAGTTGTGGGTAATATTTATAAATTTTGCAAAGTAAGCAAGTTGTTATAAAATATTCGTTTGGTCGGAGAATATTCTTTTTGTCGGGGAATATTCGTACGACGGCACAATCATTGGTGGACCCCACAACGGAATTATTGTCGGATTGAGAAAACGACAGAATTATCTTTCTATAAAAATAACAGCTGAGGTGTTACCGTTAAAATCGTTAAAACTGTTGAACTACTCGGTAGTAAAAGTACAGTAATACGCGTGGTTGCATAGTAGCACACGGTATTGATTATTGATGCTTACGTGAGAAGTCACTCAGCTATACTCAATTATTGCTACAGTAATTGCTGCATCATATCTCTTAAATTATTATCATAGTATCATCTGTATAATATGTTATATTATTGAGACGTTGTGGTAAGTTTGGTTATTTTATGGGGGGCCATATGTCATCATCTAAGAGTCTCTTCGTCAATAGTAATTACCTTCGTCAATAGTATTTATCTTGGTCAATAGTAATTACTTTCGTCAATAGTAGTTGTCCCTTCAATATTACCAAGAGTCATTTGACCCTTCGTTAAGACCAAGAGTCATTTGACCCTTCGTTAAGACCAAGAGCCACCCTCAGTTTTTCTATAAATAGAGGCCTAGGGCTTCATTATTTTTCACGAATTCATTCAAGCTATAGAGAGAGAAAGTATAGAGAGAATAAGAGAGAGAGAGAATAAAAGTATTCTGCTACATCACTTTTCCAATATCCAGTTCTTTTAAGGTAGGGAATATTATTTCTTTTATATTCATGAAGAGAACTTCTGTTATTCCATTCGTTATTATTCTGTTGGAATAACCAGTATACGCGGTCTACCCTATACTTGGTGACATTCTTCTATTATTCTGTTGGAACATCCTGTCTGTGTGTTTTACACCGGACCTGGTTCCGTTTATTATTCTGTTGGAACATCCTGTCTGTGTGTTTTACACCGGACCTGGTTCCGTTTTTATTATTATTCTGTTGGAACATCCTGTCTGTGTGTTTTACACCGGACCTGGTTCCATTATTTATTATTCTGTCGGAATATCCTGTCTGTGCGTTTACGCCGGACCTGGTTCCATTATTTATTATTCTATTGGAATAACCTGTCTGTGCGGTCTATCGCATGCATGGTGATTTCTTTTGTTATTCCATTCTTTATTGTACTCAGTTGGTTAAGTTTTGACTTCTATACTCCATGAAATTTGTGGAATATCCTTGATAGTTGCGTTTCATCCAGTATCTTTTCAAGAAAATATTCTTCTAAGCATTCTTGAATTTTACTCCACAATGCAGTATCATGTTGACAATTTGGACGTTGTTAATTCCTGGATAAATTAATTCTTGAACTTGTTTTATTGAATTCTTATATCATTGTCATCATCCTCATGTTTATAAAATGTTGAAAGTCATCTGTGGCATGTAGTGCATAGATGGACTTGGTATGATTATGACCAGGGATTATTCGGTATAATCATGACCGTAATGTTACAAATGATGTGGTAAAAGTCCTCATTGGCCCGTAGTGCATTGATGGACAGTTGTTGGCATGATCATGACCATTAATGAATACACGAATATCCTTGGCCGTAGTGCAGGGGTGATTCGATGATGTGGATTATTTTATTAAGCTGAGTCTCAGCGATCACAGTGTTGAAAAACCTTTTAAATCATAAAAGATAGTAGAGTTTATTTTCTACTTGACTCTTTTAATGGATTACTTGTTCCGCTGCAGTTAAACTTGATGTCTATTATATTT
Organism: Panax notoginseng; assembly: GCA_016801055.1. Lineage (NCBI taxonomy): Eukaryota > Viridiplantae > Streptophyta > Magnoliopsida > Apiales > Araliaceae > Panax > Panax notoginseng. The sequence goes on from CM029017.1 coordinate 204,853,859, forward strand.
TATCAGTTTAACATTGTTGAAGGCTAATGATAATTTATTCTGCATTATCTTAGTCATAATATTTCTTACTGGGCTAGTTGAGCTCACCCTTTCTTTCACTGTTCTCTTCAGGAAATGAGAACGTAGCTGGGGCAAGTCGGGGAACGGAGTGATGGTCCGAATGATAGTATTAGTTAGTAGTCCTCACTATTCTATGTAATGGTGTGTTAATAAATGTAACGAGGACTCCTTTTGAGTATGAATACTCTCTAGAAGATAATATTTGTATTCAAACTCACAGTTTATGTTTTGTCGTATTGTACATGACAGTTGTATTAATCAGTTGTATTTGTATTCTGTACTATGTATCTGACGACCCAAGATGGGTGATGTATACCTAATTTTGGGGGCGTCACAATTGAGGTTAGCAATTTGAATTAGAAATATTTTCCGTGTATTTCTCCTTTTTCCAAAGTGGTGGTTTGAAAGTTCTCCTGCAAAGTTATGTTTTCCAAATTAGAGGGCCCTCAACCATTAGAAAATGAGAGTTAGGCAGGAAAGTTAGGCAGAGAAATTGGGCAGGTATATTTAATTTTTTCTTCGAGTTGCACTATAAAAGGGGAGGTAACCCTTCAACCTAAAGACACCAAAAACACAAGTGTTTCTTGTGACGCCCCCAAAATCAGGTATACATCACCCATCTTGGGTCGTCAGATACATAGTACAGAATACAAATACAACTTACTAATACAACTGTCGTGTACAATACGACAAAATATAAACTGTGAGTTTGAATACAAATATTATCTTCAAGAGAGTATTCATACTCAAAAGGAGTCCTCATTACATTTATTAACACACCATTACATAGAATAGTGAGGACTACTAACTAATACTCGGACCATCACTCCGTTCCCCGACTTGCCCCAGCTACGTTCTCATTTCCTGAAGAGAACAGTGAAAGAAAGGGTGAGCTCAACTAGCCCAGTAAAAAATATTATGACTAAGATAATGCAGAATAAATTATCATTAGCATTCAACAATATTAAACTGATAAAATATAATAGACATCAAGTTTAACTGCAGCGGAACAAGCAATCCATTAAAAGAGTCAAGTAAAAAATAAGCTCTACTATCTTTTATGATTTAAAAGGTTTTTCAACACTGTGATCGCTGGGACTCAGCTTAATAAAATAATTCACATCATCGAATCACCCCTGCACTACGGCCAAGGATATTCGTGTATTCATTAATGGTCATGATCATGCCAACAACTGTCCATCAATGCACTACGGGCCAATGAGGACTTTTACCACATCATTTGTAACATTACGGTCATGATTATACCGAATAATCCCTGGTCATAATCATACCAAGTCCATCTATGCACTACAGGCCACAGATGACTTTCAACATTTTATAAACATGAGGATGATGACAATGATATAAGAATTCAATAAAACAAGTTCAAGAATTAATTTATCCAGGAATTAACAACGTCCAAATTGTCAACATGATACTGCTTTGTGGAGTAAAATTCAAGAATGCTTAGAAGAATATTTTCATGAAAAGATACTGGATGAAACGCAACTATCAAGGATATTCCACAAATTTCATGGAGTATAGAAGTCAAAACTTAACCAACTGAGTATAATAAAGAATGGAATAACAAAAGAAATCACCATGCATGCGATAGACCGCACAGACAGGTTATTCCAATAGAATAATAAATAATGGAACCAGGTCCGGCGTAAACGCACAGACAGGATATTCCGACAGAATAATAAATAATGGAACCAGGTCCGGCGTAAAACGCACAGACAGGATATTCCAACAGAATAATAATAAAGACCGAACCAGGTCCGGTGTAAAACACACAGACAGGATGTTCCAACAGAATAATAATAAAGACGGAACCAGGTCCGGTGTAAAACACACAGACAGGATGTTCCAACAGAATAATAATAAAGACGGAACCAGGTCCGGTGTAAAACACACAGACAGGATGTTCCAACAGAATAATAGAAGAATGTCACCAAGTATAGGGTAGACCGCGTATACAGGTTATTCTAACAGAATAATAAGAAATGGAATAACAACAGTTCTCTTCATGAATAAGAAAGAATAACACCCCTTACCATTTTAAAGAAGAGCTGAAATAAGGAAGTAGTTAAGTAGCAGAATACTCTTCTTCTCTCTCTCTATAGTTTCTCTCTATAGTTTCTCTCTCTAGAGTTCAGTGAATTCGTAAGAAATAATGAAGGAATGAGCTGCTATTTATAGAAAAATAGAATGCATAGTAACTAATCCATGAACGGTCCAAATTGATTACTTTAATCTGACGGTCCATATTTAAAGAAAAATCTTTTAAATAAAATATAATATATTTTATTTATAGAATAACTTTAATAAAGTATTATGTTTTATATAAAAAGATGTTTCTATTTTATTACGTTAATAATACGAATAAAACAAAACGTCATTATCGCTAAATAATTCATATTATTAACTGACAATAATTGAATCAAACTAAGTGACTTATCACATAAGCATTAATAATCAATACCGTGTGCTACTATGCAACCACACGTATTACTGTACTTTTACTACCGAGAAGTTCAACAGTATCAATGGTAAAACTTTCGCCGTTATTTTTAATAAAATATTTTTTGTCGTTTTCTCAATCCGACAATAATTCCGTTGTGGGGTCCACCAATGATTGTATCGTTGTACGAATATTCTCTGTTAAAACGAATATTCCCCGACCAATCGAATATTATATAACAACTTGCGTACTTTGCAAAATTTATAAATATTACCCACAACTATAACATTATATCAAATTAACTCCATAATATTCAAAAATGATATTTATAGAAAATTCATCTTTATTTATAAAAGTTGGGGTCTTACAACCTCCCCTTCTTATGAAATTTTGCCCTCGAAATTAGGGTACGTACCTGGTATGTCGAAGAGGTAAGGATACCTTGATTTCATTTCAGATTCTAACTCCCAAGTCATTTCCTCAACATCGTGGTTTCTCCACAAAACTTTGACTTGAGGTATAACCTTGGAGCGTAGAATATGTTCCTTCTTATCCAAGATTTGAACAGGAACTTCTTCATACGTCAAATCCTCCGCTATTTCGTCCGGTTCTAACTCAATAATGTGGTTCGGGTCTTCCACATATTTGCGTAACATGGATATGTGAAAAACGTTATGAACACGAGACATACTTGGCGGTAAAGCGAGTCTATAAGCCACAGTTCCTACTCGATCGAGGATTAAAAATGGACCGATGAATCGAGGATTGAGCTTTCCTCTTTTTCCAAATCTCGTAACTCCTTTCCATGGAGCAACACGTAAGAACACATGATCTCCTATATCAAATTCCACGTCCTTTCGATGAAGATCAGCATAACTCTTTTGTCGATCTTGTGAGGTTTTTATACGTTGTCGGATCGTTTGAATCTTTTCTGTAGTCATACGTACCAACTCCGGTCCCAACAACGTTGCTTCACCCACCTCATCCCAGCATACTGGAGAACGACATTTTCTTCCATACAATGCTTCGAATGGAGCCATGCCAATACTTGCTTGATAACTGTTGTTGTAGGAAAACTCCACCAATGGTAAGAACTTGTCCCAACTTCCCTTGAAGTCAAAGACACAGAGTCTTAATAAATCTTCTAGAGTTTGAATAGTCCTCTCTGATTGTCCGTCCGTCTGAGGATGATATGCCGAACTAAATCGTAAATCTGTGCCCATAGCTTTTTGTAAACTAACCCAAAATCGTGAAGTGAATCTTGGGTCTCGATCAGAAACTATGGATACTGGCATACCATGCAGTCTTACAATCTCGTTTATGTACATACGAGCAAGACGTTCAAGTGTATAAGTTTCTCGTATCGGTAAGAAATGAGCAGACTTGGTCAATCTATCAACAATGACCCAAATCGCATCTATACCTTGAGAAACCTTAGGAAGACCGGTAACGAAATCCATGGTAATGTGCTCCCACTTCCATTCTGGAATTTCAAGTGGTTGCAATGGACCTTTTGGTACTTGATGCTCCGCTTTGACTCGTTGACAAGTTAGACACCTTGAGATAAACAACGCTATCTCTCTCTTCATATTGCTCCACCAAAATGTATGACGAAGATCATGATACATTTTGGTACTTCCAGGATGGATTGCAAACGGTGTGTTGTGCGCCTCCATCATGATTTCATACTTTAAATCAGGGTTGTTAGGAACACAAAGTCTGGAGTTGACTCGAAGTATTCCTTCTTCATCGATTCTTGCTTCCGGCATAGCACCTTCTTGCACTTTCTTCCTCATACGCATCAGCTCCAGGTCTGTAGCTTGAGCAGCTTTAACTTTATCGATTAAAGTTGGTTCTACTCGTATATTCGCCATCATCACATGGGTCCCTGGAGTCTTTAACTCTATCTCCATCCTTTGCAAGTCACACAAAATGGGCCTTTGTGTTGACAATATTGCACTCGTACTTGCATATGATCTTCTACTCAATGCGTCAGCTACCACGTTCGCTTTTCCAGGATGGTATTGAATGGTATGATCATAATCTTTCAACAGTTCAAGCCAACGTCGTTGTCGCATGTTGAGTTCCTTTTGAGTGAAGAAATATTTGAGGCTTTTATGATCCGTAAAGATCTCCACCTTCTCCCCATACAAGTAATGCCTCCAAATTTTAAGTGCAAAGACAACAGCTGCCAACTCTAGATCATGAGTAGGATAATTCCTCTCATATTCCTTGAGTTGTCTTGATGCATAGGCTATGACTTTTTCATGTTGCATGAGAACGCATCCCAACCCTTTGCTCGAAGCATCACTGTAGATGACAAATCCCTCCGAGCCAGATGGTATTGTTAGAACAGGTGCTGAAATGAGTCTCCTCTTGAGTTCTTGAAAACTCTGCTCACATTCTTCGCTCCAACCGAACTTTGTATCTTTCCGAGTCAGCTGAGTTAATGGAGTAGCGATTCGAGAAAATCCTTCCACGAATCTCCGATAATAACCAGCTAAACCAAGAAAGCTACGTACTTCGGTCACTGATTTAGGTTGCTCCCAGCTTTGAATAGCTTCAATCTTTGCAGGGTCAACCGATATTCCACGACTTGATACTACGTGCCCAAGGAATGCTACCTCCTCCAGCCAGAACTCGCATTTCTTCAACTTGGCATAAAGCTTGTATTCACGAAGCTTTTGGAGTACCAGCCTCAAGTGTTGCTCATGATCTTCACGGCTTTTGGAATAAATAAGGATGTCATCAATAAAGACGACCACAAAGTGATCCAAATATTCCTTGAATACCCGGTTCATCATATCCATGAAGGCAGCAGGAGCATTAGTCAATCCAAAGGACATGACTAGGAATTCATAATGCCCGTACCGAGTTCTGAAAGCCGTCTTTGGAATATCCTCAGTTCTAACCTTCAGCTGATGATATCCAGAACGAAGATCGATCTTTGAAAAGAATTGTGCTCCTTGCAACTGGTCAAACAGGTCATCAATACGTGGCAATGGGTACCTGTTTTTGATGGTGACATGATTCAACTCCCGATAATCAATACAAAGTCGCATACTTCCATCTTTCTTCTTCACGAATAGCACAGGAGCACCCCAAGGAGAAGTACTAGGACGAATAAAGCCAATGTCTAACAATTCCTGCAGTTGGATCTTTAACTCCTGAAGTTCAATAGGAGCCATTCGATATGGGGCTTTGGAAATGGGTTTTGTACCGGGTTCAAGGTCGATACAAAATTCAATTTCACGCTCTGGGGGTAGGCCAGGAAGTTCTTCAGGGAATACGTCAGGGAATTTATTAACAATAGAAATATCATTCAAAACTGACGTATTTTTGTTTAGATCCGTGACATGAGCTAAGAAAGCTTGACATCCGTTTTTCAATAAACGAATAGCTTTATGGCTTGAGATGACAGCGATTGATTTTAATGGTTTGGTTGCTTGAATTCGCATAATAGGTCGATTAGGAATATGAAAGCTAACAACCTTACGAAAACAATCAATTTTTGCATGATGAGTAGTTAACCAATCAATCCCTAGAATCACGTCAAATGCAAGTATTTTTAATGAAATCAGATCGACAGGTAATGTGTGGGTACCAACTTGAACCAAACAAGACTTATAAACCGTGGATGTAATGAAGGTTTCTCCCAATGGAGTTTCAACAGATAAATCAAAGTCTAATTTCTCCGGAGTCAAATTTAATCGATGAGCGCAAGTAGGAGAAATAAAAGAATGGGTAGAACCGGTATCAAATAAAGTATAGACTTCGTTAGAGTTTATGATAAGCTTACCCGTGATGACCTCATTCGGGTTCCTTGCTTTCTGGGAGGTCACAACAAACGCTCTCCCTTGCACTACCGGTTTTGACTTTTCTGGGACGGCCTTTGGTGTCTCCATCTTGGCTGAACTTGTTTTTGGTAAACGACAAAATCGAGCTAAATGACCTTCTCTTCCACAATTATAACATGCTTTAGACGGCATCGCGCAGTTTGGACTGATGTGCCCCTCCCCTCCGCATTTGAAACATATGATAGGTGGTCGTTCTCCTTCCTTAACAACGGGTGCTGGTGCTGACGTCTTTCCATCATTGTTGAATCTCCTCTTCTTGAAATGACCATTCTTATTATTTTGGCCCTGATTACCACCGAAGTGGTTACCATTTCTGGCCTGTTGATTCCCTCCACGCTTGTTGTCACCGCTTCGATGACTGCTCTCACTGGTATTATCATTTTGCCGACTGCTCTCTTTTGGTTGCGTTGACTCGTTATCGCGCTCCACTAACTGAGCCCTATTCACAACATCTGAATACAAACACAGTTTATGAGAAATAAGATGTTGACGTATCTCAGGTTTCAAACCTCGTAAAAACATTCGCGTCATTCGCTCTTCATTATCCACCAAGTGGGACGCAAACCGGGACAACTCAGCAAATTTAGCCTCATACTGCGACACGGTCATATTATTCTGCTCCAATTTGATGAACTCCACCTCCTTCATGTGACGAACACTTTCGGGAAAGTATTTGTCATTGAACAGCTCTTGGAACTTCTCCCAAGACATCTTCAGTGCGGCAGGTTGAGTACGCTTAATCGATTCCCACCAGTAATCTGCCTCTCCTCGCAACATAAAGGCGGCAAAGGGAACCTTTTGCTCCTCGGAGCATCCCAAGACATCAAATATCTTGGTAATCTGCTTTATCCATGTTTCCGCTATAAGTGGTTTTGGCTCTCCCTTAAACTCTGGTGGTCCCAGCTCCTTGAACTGTTTAGCGGTGACCGTCCGAGAGTTTTCAGTTTTTCCACCTATATTTTGGACAGGAGCCGCTCTCGCCTGCTGTTGCATGAACTGCATAAAGTTTCTGAACATTCCATCATTCATCATCTGGTCAGTTTTGTTGTTTGCATGAGGATTGTCACCTTCCTGATGCACATTATCCTGATTATTGATATGTGGTGAATCAACAGTCGCCTGTGCTCCATTGCTATTCTCAACATTCTCAGATGCCATTTTCAGATACTGCCACAAAATAAAAGTTAATTGATATGTCATATATTATCCTTATATTATGACCGACCAATTAAATACCATGCAAATAAACTTAGGTAGGTCATACTAGCGAAGGAATTCCCCGTCTCTCCCCTCCTAGTTCTATTCTCACATCTTAGCCAGGGATCATATCCCTAAGCTCTGATACCAACTGTGACGCCTCCAAAATTAGGTATACATCACCCATCTTGGGTCGTCAGATACATAGTACAAATACAAATACAACTTACTAATACAACTGTCGTGTACAATACGACAAAACATAAACTGTGAGTTTGAATACAAATATTATCTTCTAGAGAGTATTCATACTCAAAAGGAGTCCTCATTACATTTATTAACACACCATTACATAGAATAGTGAGGACTACTAACTAAAACTATCATTCGGACCATCACTCCGTTCTCCGACTTGCCTCAGCTACGTTCTCATTTCCTGAAGAGAACAGTGAAAGAAAGGGTGAGCTCAACTAGCCCAGTAAAAAATATTATGACTAAGATAATGCAGAATAAATTATCATTAGCATTCAACAATATTAAACTGATAAAATATAATAGACATCAAGTTTAACTGCAGCGGAACAAGCAATCCATTAAAAGAGTCAAGTAAAAAATAAGCTCTACTATCTTTTATGATTTAAAAGGTTTTTCAACACTGTGATCGCTGGGACTCAGCTTAATAAAATAATTCACATCATCGAATCACCCCTGCACTACGGCCAAGGATATTCGTGTATTCATTAATGGTCATGATCATGCCAACAACTGTCCATCAATGCACTACGGGCCAATGAGGACTTTTACCACATCATTTGTAACATTACGGTCATGATTATACCGAATAATCCCTGGTCATAATCATACCAAGTCCATCTATGCACTACAGGCCACAGATGACTTTCAACATTTTATAAACATGAGGATGATGACAATGATATAAGAATTCAATAAAACAAGTTCAAGAATTAATTTATCCAGGAATTAACAACGTCCAAATTGTCAACATGATACTGCTTTGTGGAGTAAAATTTAAGAATGCTTAGAAGAATATTTTCTTGAAAAGATACTGGATGAAACGCAACTATCAAGGATATTCCACAAATTTCATGGAGTATAGAAGTTAAAACTTAACCAACTGAGTATAATAAAGAATGGAATAACAAAAGAAACCACCATGCATGCGATAGACCGCACAGACAGGTTATTCCAACAGAATAATAAATAATGGAACCAGGTCCGGCGTAAACGCACAGACAGGATATTCCGACAGAATAATAAATAATAGAACCAGGTCCGGCGTAAAACGCACAGACAGGATATTCCAACAGAATAATAATAAAGACTGAACCAGGTCCGGTGTAAAACACACAGACATGATGTTCCAACAGAATAATAATAAAGACAAAACCAGGTCCGGTGTAAAACACACAGACAGGATGTTCCAACAGAATAATAATAAAGACGGAACCAGGTCCGGTGTAAAACACACAGACAGGATGTTCCAACAGAATAATAGAAGAATGTCATCAAGTATAGGGTAGACCGCGTATACAGGTTATTCCAACAGAATAATAAGAAATGGAATAACAACAGTTCTCTTCATGAATAAGAAAGAATAACACCCCTTACCGTTTTAAAGAAGAGCTGAAATAAGGAAGTAGTTAAGTAGCAGAATACTCTTCTTCTCTCTCTCTATAGTTTCTCTCTATAGTTTCTCTTTCTAGAGTTCAGTGAATTCGTAAGAAATAATGAAGGAATGAGCTGCTATTTATAAAAAAATAGAATGCATAGTAACTAATCCATGAACGGTCCAGATTGATTACTTTAATCTGACGGTCCATATTTAAAGAAAAATCTTTTAAATAAAATATAATATATTCAATTTATAGAATAACTTTCATAAAGTATTCTGTTTTATATAAAAAGATGTTTCTGTTTTATTACGTTAATAATACGAATAAAACAAAACGTCATTATCGCTAAATAATTCATATTATTAACTGACAATAATTGAATCAAACTAAGTGACTTCTCACATAAGCATTAATAATCAATACCGTGTGCTACTATGCAACCACACGTATTACTGTACTTTTACTACCGAGTAGTTCAACAGTATCAATGGTAAAACTTTCGCCATTATTTTTAATAAAATATTTTTGTCGTTTTCTCAATTCGACAATAATTCCGTTGTGGGGTCCACCAATGATTGTGCCGTTGTACGAATATTCCCTGTTAAAATGAATATTCCCCGACCAATCGAATATTATATAACAACTTGCGTACTTTACAAAATTTATAAATATTACCCACAACTATAACATTATATCAAATTAACTCCATAATATTCAAAAATGATATTTATAGAAAATATATCTTTATTTATAAAAGTTGGGGTCTTACATTTCTACTACAATATTGTGAGTATTTATTTTGAGTATAACTGTGACGCCCCCAAAATAGGTATACAACACCCATTCTGAGTCGCCAAATACATGGTACAGAAAGCAAACTACAACTTCAATAATACAATTGTCGTGCAAAATACGACAACATATACTGTGAGTTTAAATACAAATATTGTCTTCTGGACAATATCCACACTCAAATAAATCCTCATTACAATTATTCAAACACTATTTTACAGAAATAGTGAGGACTGCTAAAACATCTTTCTAGAACCATCACTCCATACCCCGACTAGATCCTGCTATGTTCTCACATCCTGAGAAGAAAAATGGAACAAAAAGGAAAAGGGTGAGCTCAACTAGCCCAGTAAAGAATATTATGACTAAGACAATATACAACAAATTATCGTTAGTCTTCAACAGGGAAAAATCTGATAGAATATAATCGACAACAAGTTTTAGATCAACAACTGCAGCAAAAACAGCAAACCATTAGAAGAGTCAAGTAGAGAAAGAATTCTACTATCTTCTAAGATTTAAACGTCCATCATCAATATTTTATCCCTGTAACATCAATTAATAATTATCTTTATCCAAATATTCATCTTTGCACTACAGGCCAAAGATATTCATTTGTATCACCTGTCAGTCATGTTCATCTCAACACCTGTTCATCTTTGCACTACATGCCAAAGATATTCATCAAGTAATCATACATCTTTGCACTACAGGCCAAAGATATTCAGTAATATCATCATTTAGGACTGAGGATGATGAAAAATATCTTAAAGAGAACGAATCTAGTGAGACAGAAGGACAAATATTAGGGATTCATATAACAGTTTATCCAAGATCAATAATACTTCATAATAATCAATTGTGAAGCAGAATTCAAAAATAAAGATCAAAACATGGATACAATCAAAGATAGTAACCATAATAGACATCTTAGACAAAAAGGGAAAATTTTATTTTTCGGTGAAGAGTGACGTATTCGTGAATAGTATCGTATACGTGAATAGTAACGTAGACGTGAATAGTAACCCCGACACAAAAAGTTCCAAATTTAATAAAAACTCATATTAATATTTCAGCATAATGATATTGAAGAAAATAATATCATTAAGAAGAAAATAATATCCCTTACCGCAAAATATCAGTACTTCTGGTCGGAATACCGGTATAAGGCTGAAAGAAACTTGCTCTGATGAATAGAAACTCTCAAAGTATCTAAATACTCACAAAATACACTCAATAATCTAGAGAGAGAAAGAGAGAAAACTTGTTTCTGGTGTGATTTTCTATTCTAACTTAGCCCTCTATTTATAGGAAAATGTTAGCACGCCGAAGCAGACTTAACCTGCAACCTGATGGCTTTACCTGCTACTATTCTCACCCACCACATTTGAATAAAAATCTCAGCACATTTTTTCACCAACCAAGAGTGGGGCCCACTAATTCTAAAATTTTTCATCAAAATGATAAACTCCGAAAATTCAACAATTTCTGAACCAGTCATCTCGTAAAATTCATAATAAATCATACGTTTATTTTTAACGGTTCAAAATTTGTGGACATATACTCAACTTATATATGTATAACATATCTAAAAATTACCACGATCCAACGATCGGATTAAAAATTATAACCCCCGCAAAATATCTCAAAAACCCTATTTTTTTAATACCTCCATTCCGACAAAAATACTGATAAAAACCTCAATATTAACTCTTTCATTTTTAACCACAAAAATATATCCCTCATTTATATCCACATAAAATAAATATTTCCTTATCATATGAATCAATAATTAATTATTCACAAATAATATTACAGAATCACATTTATGACAACCAGGCCGTTCTCAGGAAAGAGGGGATTTTCCGATAAGAATTTCTCCTTACTGGCGCGCAATTAGATGACCAAACCTCTCCTTAGATAGAACTTTCTAGACATTGCCAATAATGTTATCTAATAATATTATTCAAATAATATGAATTATTGATCTGATAATGGGAAATACTATGCAGCAACAATTATTGAAACAACAATAATATAAAATATCAACGCAACAATTATTGAATCAATAAAATAAAATATTGAACAATAACTACTGTAACAACTATTAAGTAGTGCCTTCTTACGTAAGAATCAATAATTGGTGCAATACCGTGTGCTACTGTATTTTAACCACCGGGTATTCCAACAGTATTAACGGTAATAACTACGCCGTTATTTATAAGTAACTTATACTTGTCATTTTCTTCATCCAATCGCTTTTCGTTATGGGGCCCACACAAGGCTGCGCCGTCGTACGAATATTCCCCGACAGCAAGAATATTCCACGACCAAACGAATATTCCCCGACAAAATGAATATTTTATAACCACTTGCTTATTTTGCAAAATTTGTACATTTCACCCATAACCAAAGTATTATATCAAATTAACCCCTTATTATTCACAATAATATTTAGAGAAAATTTGATTTTATTCATTAATAAGTTGGGGTCTTACAATAAGTATATTTTAAGTGTAGCTAATAGTGTAAGATTTCCTAAAGATAATCTCCGTTATACCAGCCAAATCTAGTCTTCTACTAAGGTAAAGGATGTTATTTTCTTTCAATAATCGTAAGAGATATCCTTTCCTTTAATACTTCATATTATGTAAATGAGAAATTATTTCAATTCCTATTCCTAAATCTAAATTTACTATGACAAGTATTGCTTCTATAATTCCTGAAATGATTAGAAATTCCTTGAGGTTTGCTCTTCATCTGATATCATTTAACATGAATATTTTATTCACCTGAACTTTCTTATTAAATTTTAATCTTTTCATGTTGGGGTACAATTCATATGGGGTACTATTTATGCCGGAGTACTATTCATCCGAGGTACTATTCATGTTGGAGTACTATTTATGCCGGAGTATTATTCACGACGGAATTTAGTTTTCTTTTCCTTGTCCAAATTATCTTTGAAATATGAATCCTAATTATCATTCTTGAATTTTACTTCACAATTGGTTATCATGTTGACAATTTGAACATTCTTGAACTCTAGATAAATTAAATTATAATTCTCTAATATTTATCTTTGGTCTCACTTTTATTCATCCTTTATATCATTGTCATCATCCTCATGCTTAAATTTGTGGTGAAAAGTTATCTTTGGCCCGTAGTTTAAAAATGGACTGTTGATTGGTATGACTATGACCATGAATTGTGTATTAGTATAAACATGACCTTTAAATTTACAGGCAAAGGCTTGTGGTAAGAGTTCTCTTTGGCCCATAGTGCATAGATGGACTGTTGTTTGGCATGATCATGACCACTAGTGGTAAAAATGAATATCTTTGGCCCGTAGTGCAAAGATAAACTGTTGGTTTGCATAATTATGAACATAAACTGTTGATTGGTGTTACAAAGATAAAATATCGATAATTGTGAGATCCCAAAATTATGAAATGAAAGTATTCAATTTTCTTATAATTATTATTTTATTTAGTAAATGGTTAAATTGAAAAAGGGTTAAAGTTAAGGGTGATATGTGAAAATTTTGCAAAGTATGTAAGTTGTTATAAAATATTCGTTTGGTCGGGAAATATCCGTACGACGGCACAATCATTGGTGGACCCCACAATGAAAGTATTGTCGTAGTAAGAAAACGACAGAATTATCTTTTTATAAAAATAACGGCGAAAGTGTTACCGTTAAAACTGTTGAACTACCCGGTAGTAAAAGTACAGTAATACGCGTGATTGCATAGTAGCACACGGTATTGATTATTGATGCTTACGTAATAAGTCACTCAGTTATACTCAATTATTGCTACAATAATTGATGCATCATATCTCTCATATTATTGATTCAATTATTATCACAGTATCATCTGCATAATATGTTATATTATTAAATTAATAATTGAGACGGCAAAGTTATTCATATTATTATTTGCAATATTGACAATGTCAAGAAGTTCTATCAATAAGAGGTTTGGTCACCTAATTGCGCGCCAATAAGGAGAAATTCTTTTCGAAAAGCCCACTCTTTCCTGGGAACGACCTGGATGTTAAATATTATGAGTTATAATATTAATGATGAATAAGTTCGTATTGATTAAAGATGAAATTGATAGTTCCATTGTGTGGGAATTATTAGTGTTAGTGGAAATCGATATTTATTTCGATAATAATTAATGTCTGGAGGTTATATTGACCAATCGGGTAATTAACCGGATAAATGAGCAATTAATTGCTATTAATTCACATGCTTATAACTATGTGTTCACATGTGTGTACTATTGATTCACATGATTTACTATTAGGGGAGTTGGTGCAAGATTGATAATACTTGCGTGACTAAATTAGAAATAGAGGTATAGTTGAAGATACTATACTGTAATTAGTTTTTTCACATGATTATACTATTGAGTCACATGAATGAACTATTAATTCACATGATTTACTATTAGGGGAGCTGGTGTAAGTTTGATAATACTTGCAGGACTAAATTAAAAATAAAAAAAAGAGAGGAAGGTATTATACTGTAATATTTCGAGCTCCAAAACGTGAAATTATCGAAACTATATTTTTCTATAAATAGAAGCTCATTCTTCCTTTATTTTCACCAATTCACTAAGTCTCACAAGAGTAATTATTATAGAGAGAAATTATAGAGAGAAAGAAGAAGAGAAGTCTGATACCTCACTATTCCAGTATTCAGTTTCTTCTAAGGTAAGGGGTATTATTTCTTTCGTATCCATGAAGAGAGCTATTGTTATTCCATTCTTTATTATTCTGTTGGAATAACCTGTATACGCGGACTACCGTATACATGGTGAAATTCTTCTGTTATTCCATTCTTTATTATTCTGTTGGAATATCCTGTCTGTGCGTATTACGCATGACTTGGTTCCATTCTTTATTATTCTGTTGGAATATCCTGTCTGTGCGGATTACGCATGACCTGGTTCCGTTATTTATTATTCTGTTGGAATAATCTGTCTTTGCGGTTTATCGCATGCCTGATGAATTCTTCTATTATTCCATTCTTTATTATTCTGTTGGAATAACCTGTCTACGCGGACTACCGCATGCATGGTGAATTCTTCTGTTATTCCATTCTTTATTATTCTATTAGAATAACCTGTCTATGTGGATTACCGCATGCATGGTGAATGATCATTCGTATTCATTCCTTATTAAATTATGGAAATGATTTGTCTACGTGGATTACTGCATAGCGGGCGAAAATCCATTTGCAGTTTCGTAATTTTTCTGACCCATAAAAATTTTGAAAAAATTTAAAATGATAATTTGATGAGTTTTCTAGATTATGTCCAAAAATGACGATTTTTAGATGTATAGATTAGGAGTTGTGAATTTTATAGGAAAAAATTATTTTAAAAGTAAACCCTTATAACTCCTTGTGGTTATCTCCAAAATTTGTGAAATTTTTATTGGGAGTACATATATATAACAGGAGTATACCCTGTAAATTTTAGAATTTTTGGACAAAAGTATAGTTTATGATAAATGTTTAAATATTCGACAGTTTTGGCCATATAAAAAATAGTAAATTAATTTTAAAAATTCCAAGAAAAATATATGTTCAATATGGGACTATATTCTACTAAATCCCAGAATAGAAAACTTTTTGGTACTGATTTGTTATTTTTCATGAAAATAATTTAGTTACGAACATATGATTAAATATGTTATGTGAAGTTGAAAAATTGGTCAATAGGATTTTATGACTTGGAAATCCTATATAAGGTATATGCAGATTTTTGATAAGGGATTTGATCATTGGTGATTAAATCTTATGAGTATGGTATTTTTGAATGATTAAATACATTATTTGGTAAAGTGTAAACAATTAAAATAAATTGTTTATAAGTTTAAGAAATGATTAAAATATTGTTATAATATTAATGATATTAGATTATGGGATTATTAAGTGATTGATAACATTTAGATATTTTAAACTCTGGATAAATTTAAAGTCTTTAATATTTATCCTTGATTTCGTTTGATTAATGCTTATATTATTGTCATCATCCTCATGCTTATATTATGATGAAAGTCATCTTTGGCTTACGTGCAAAGATGGACTGTTGATTATTAGTTTTATAGTTGTATATCTTTAGCTTACGTGCAAAGATGGACTGTTGATTGATGAGTATCTTTGGCTTATGCGCATAGAAGAACTGTTTATTGGTATGATTATGATCAGGGATCATTCGGTATAATCATGACCCGTAATGTTATATATGATATGGTAAAAGTCCTCATTGGCCCGTAATGCATTGATGGACAATTATTTGTATGATTATAACCAAGAATTATTCGGTATAATCATGACCATTGATGATTACATGAATATCGTCGGCCGTAGTGCATGGATGATTCGATGATGTGGATTATTTATTAAGATGAGTCTCAGCGATAAAATATTGATTATACACTTTTAATTCGTAGAAGATAGTAGATATCATGCTCTACTTGACTCTTCTAAAATACAGTTGTATGTCTTTGTTCTGTAGTGCAAAGATGAATTGTTAATGAATATCTTTAGCCGTAGTGCAAAGATGAATTTATTAGTAAGATTATGAGCAGGAATTGTGATTTGGTATAACCATGATTTTTTGATGTTTCAGGTGAAGATGGGTGATGAAAATTATCTTCGTCTTAGGTGTGAAGAGAAATTTAGAATCAAAATTATGATTACGAGTTATTCATATGATTGTAGACAGGAATTGTTGATTGATGTTACAGGGATAAAATATTATTGGTGGACTTTTAACATGGAGAAGATAATAGACCTGATGGTCTATTTGACTCTTCTAATGGATTGATCGTTCCGCTGCAACTATGGTTGAAAATTTTTATCATCTACCATATGTTCTAAATCTCTGATTTATTACTGATGAAGGCTATTGATGATGTAAATTATCTTTAGTCATGATATTCGTTACTGGGCTAGTTGTGCTTACCCTTTTTGCTTCACAATTCCTTTCAGGTAATAAGAGTGTTGCCGGGTCGAGCGGGGATAACAGGGGAATAGAACGGTGGTCTATAGCTGTTGAGGTTCTCCCTAAATAGTATGAGAATAATTTTGTTGAGAACTTTAGATAAGTGTGTCGTATTGCATACGTCATTTGATATTTAATTTTGGTGAACCGAATAGGATGAGGTGAACCCAACTTTGGAAGGGTGTTTTGCCACTATCATACAAGATGTCTAATGACATACAACCTCGTGTTATCATAAGACAGGGTTGTGCACATCCACTTACTGAGTATATCTACGATCACTACCTATATGATCTTTGAAGTTTATTTGAAATATAATTTTCACTTGGAGACAACGGAGATAATTATATGTCAAGAGAAGACTCGCCATTGGAAAGAAGATGATAGTAATCTTCTTGTTTTTTTGGGGGGACTTTTGGGTCAACCAAGGATAATTCTGTGGGCATATGATATCTATCATAACCTAGAAGCATGGCCTCCCATGTACGAAGGTTTTCTTGAGTATTTTCCAAAGATTTTAATTTTTAAAATAATTATTGATTGTACCTTTATGTAAGGTACCATTGTAAGGTCTTGTAGTCAAGGCACCACGAGAGTTATATATATATTTGAATTAAAACTCACAGCTTATCTGTTGTCGTACTCTGCACGACAGTTCAACGGTTGTATAAATGAAGTTTATATTTAATTTTTATAGCGCAATATCTGACGACTTAGAATGGGTCGTGTGGACCTATTTTGGGGGCGTCACAATAATGGATTCTTAAATTATAGAAGATAATAAATATCATTTTCTACTTGACTCTTCTAATAGATTGTTTGTTCCGCTGAAGTTGTTGATCTAACACTTGTTGTCTACTATATTTTATCTGATTTGTTATTGCTGAAGGCTAAGGATAATTTATTCTTCATTATCTTAGTCATAATATTTTTTACTAGGCTAGTTGAGCTCACCCTTTTCTTTTTTGTTCCATTGTTCTTCTCAGAAAATGAGAGTGTAGTTGGGACTAGTCGAGGAGTGGAGTAATGATCCGAGATATTTACTATAGTAGTCATCACTATTCTATAAAATAGTGTGATAATAACTGTAATGAGGAATTAATTTGAGTTTGAATATTTTTGTATTATGTATGGTACAATATTTGTATTAAAACTCACAGTATGTGTGGTCGTATTTTGCACGATAATTTCATAGTTGTAAATAGGAAAGTTTGTATATATATTTTGTAGTATGTATTTGACGACTTAAAATAGGTTATGTGAACCTATTTTGGGGGCGTCACAGTTAGTTTCAAAGCTCAGGTATATGATCTTTAGTGGAGATCTGGGATTAGAACTAGGAGGGGAGAGACGAGTAAAATACTTCGCTAGTGTGTCCTACCTAAGCTTTTTTGGTATTTAGATAGTCGGCTGATATATAGGGATAAGATGTGACATGTCAATTTCTTTAAATAATCTTTGTTTTGTGATAACATTTCAGAATGGAATTTGAAAATCAAGAAATGAACTATGAGAAAATTGTTGCTAGGAATCAGGAAGCTACAAATAATATTGCTACAAACTCAGAAAATCATGTTGCTAACAATATGAGGAATGATAATTTTTTTAGAAACTTTATGCAATTCTTGTAGAACCAGGCGAGAGAGACTCCTACTCGTAATAACGGTAGAAACGCAGGTAACTCTCGAATGGTCACTGCCAAGCAATTCAAGAAGTTAGGACCACCTGGATTCTACAGAAAGTCGAACCCATTCAAGACAGAGGCTTGGCTCAAACAAATGACGAAGATATTTAATGTACTGTGTTGCACTGATAATCAAAAAGTTCCATTCGCCACCTTTATGTTTCAAGGAGAGGCAGATCACTGGTGGAAATCAGTGAAGCACACACATCACTCAGCACTGGAAATGTCTTGGGCAGAGTTTCAAAAACTATTTAATGACAAGTATTTCCCGGAGAACATTCATCACATGAAGTAAGTAGAATTTATTAATTTGGAGTAGAATGATATGATTGTCTCGTAGTACGAGGCCAAATTTGCTGAGTAATCCCGATTTGTGCCCTACTTGGTGGATAACGAAGAACGCATGACCCGAATGTTCTTACGAGGTTTAAAATTTGAGATTCGTCAATATCTTATATCTCATAAACTTCGTTTATATTCAAATTTGGTGGATAGGGCTCAATTGGTGGAACGAGAGAAAGAAACATTCCAACCAAGAGACAACGACCGACAAAGAGAGAGAACTTATGATAATAATCGTAGCAACAATCATCGAAGCAATGATAACCAGCGTGGAGGAAATTATCATGCCGGAAATGGTAACTACTTCGGCGGTAATCCTGACCCAGATAATAGGAGAAGCGAGTCAAGTGGAAACAAATTCAAGAAAAGAAGATTCAATAATGTTCATGGACAGACACCAGCACCGGCACTAGTTTCTAGGGGAGGAGAACAACCACCAGGAATATGTTACAAATGCGGACAAGAGGAACACATAATTCCAAACTGTACACAACAACCCAAAATGTGTTACAGTTGTGAAAATGAAGGTCATATAGCTCGAATGTGCCCTATAAAAAATCAAGTTCAGTTGTAATGGTGACACTGAAGGCTGCCACAAACAAGTCAAAGTCGGTGGTCTAAGGGAGTTCTTTTTCGTAACTTCCCAAAAAGCGAGGAACCCGAATGAAGTTATCACGGGTAAACTAATCATAAGCTCTTGTGAAGTCTATGCATTATTATATACTAGTTCTACCCATTCTTTTATTTCACCTGCTTGTGCTCAACCTTTGAACTTAACCCCTGAGAAATTAGATTTTAACTTATCTATTAAAACTCTATTAAGAGAAACCTTCTTCACATCCACTGTTTATAAATCTTGTTTAATTCAAATTGGTACCCTTACATTACCCGTTGATCTCATCTATTTGGAAATACTTAAATTTGATGTGATTTTAGGAATTGACTTGTTAACTACCCATCATGCTAAAATTAATTATTTTTTTTCGTAAGGTCATTAGTTTTCATATTCCTAATCAACCTATTATACAAATTCAAGCAACCAAACCATTGAAATCAATCATTGTCATCTCTAGCCATAAAGTCATTCGTTTATTGAAAAATGGATGTCAAACTTTCTTAGCCCATGTCACTAATTTAAACAAAAATACGTCAGATTTAAATGATATGCTGTTGTTAATAAATTCCCTGACGTATTTCCTGAAGAACTTCCTAGCCTACCCCCAAAACGTGAAATCGAATTTTGTTGACCTTGAACCTGGTACAAAACCCATTTCCAAAACCCCATATTGAATGGCTCCTATTGAAAGTTCAACTTCACGAATTGTTAAACACATGCTTCATATGTCCTAGTACACCGCCTTAGGGTGCTCCTGTTTTATTGGTAAAGAAAAAAGATGGGAGTATAAGACTTTGCATTGACTATCGGGAGTTAAACCATGTCACCATCAAAAATAGGTACCCATTACCTCGCATTGATGACATTTGGACCAGTTACAAGGTGCTCAATTCTTTTCAAAGATTAATTTCCGTTTTGGATATCATCAGTTAAAGATTAAAAATAATGACATTCCAAATATTGCCTTCAGAACTCGGTACGGGCATTATGAATTCTTAGTCATGTCTTTTGGATTAACCAATGCCCATGCTGCCTACATGGACATGATGAACCGAATATTTAAGGAATATTTGGATCATTTCGTAGTTGTCTTTATTGATGACATCCTAATATACTCCAAAAACCTCAAATATTTCTTCACCTAAAACGAACTCAACATGTGACAACGACGTTGGCATGAGCTGTTGAAAGATTACGACCATACCATCCAATAATATCATAGAAAAATGAAAGTAGTAGCTGACGCATTGAGTAAAAGATCATATGCGAGTACGAGTGCGATATTGGCAACACGGAGGCCCGTTTTGTATTACTTACAAAAGCAAGAGACAAAGTTAAAGACTTCAGGGACCCATGTGAAGATGGAAAATATACGAGTAGAACCAAATTTAATCTATAAAGTAAAAGTTGCTCAAGCCACAGACCCAAAGTTGGTACGAATGACTGCAGAAAAGATTCAAATGATCCGGTAACGTATACAAACAGCACAAGATCGACAAAAGAGTTATGTTGATTTTTATCTAAGGGACGTGGAATTTAATGTCGGAGACCATGTATTATTACGTGTTGCTCCATGGAAAGGATTTACGAGATTCGAAAAGAGAGGAAAGCTCAACCCTCGATTTATTGATTCATTTGAAGTCCTTGATCGAGTAGAAACTGTGTCCTATAGACTCGCCTTACCGCCAAGCACGTCTCGTGTTCATAACGTTTTTCACAAATTCATGCTACTTAAATATGTGGAAGACCCAAATCACATTATTAAATTAGAACCAGACGAAATAACAGAAGATTTAACGTATGAGGAGGTACATGACAAGATCTTGGATAAGAAGGAACATATTCTAGGCTCAAAGGTTATACCTCAAGTCAAAGTTTTATGGAGAAACCATGATATTTAAGAAAATGACCTGGGAGTTAGAATTTGAAATAAAATCCAAGTATCCTCACCTCTTCGAAATACCAGGTACTTACGTCAATTTCGAAGACGAAATTTTATAAGAATGGAAGGTTGTAAGACCCCAATTTTTTATGAATAAGATTTAATTTTCTTTTATATTATTCTAAATAGTAAGGTACTGATTTAATAAATGTTATAGTTGTGGGTGATATGTTCAAATTATATAAAGCAAGTAGTTGTTGGAAAATATTCGTTTTATCGTTATGTCGGGAATATTATATTCGGTAAAGTACGACGGTGCTGAAATAACCAATCATTAGTGGAACTCACAACGGAATAACTGTCGGATATAGAAAGCGACAAAAATTAGTTTTTACAAGTTGGCGACATAACTTTTACCGTTAACTGTTAAAATACCCAACGATAAAAGTACAGTAATACGCGTTATTCTAAATTAGTACGCGGTATTACACAGTAACACACGGTATTGTACAGTATCTCTAATTGTTAATTCTTACGTAAGAAGTCACTCAGTATTTCATTCAATAATTACCACAGTAGTTACTACATAGTATCTCATATTATTGATTCAATAATTGCTATAGTGATAATTACATAGTATTTTATATTATCGACTCAATAATTGTCTGAATAGTATCTCACATTACTAAGATAATTATCTCAACACAGTAACTCATATTATTGAAATGATATTATTAGATAGCATTATTGACAATGTCTAAAAAGTTATGTCAAGGAAAGGGGTGATGTGACGCCCCCAAAATAGGTATACATCACTTATCTTGAGCCGCCAAATACATGGTACAGAATTTAAATACAAACTTAATTATACAAATGTCATGTAAAATACGACAAAACATAGCTGAGAGTTTTAACAGGAATATTGTCTTCTAGACAATATCTAAACTCAAATTCAATCCTCATTACATTTATTATCACACTAAATAGTGAGTACTACTAAAACAACCATCTCTGGCCGTCACTCCATTCCCCGACTAGTCCCGGCTACGTTCTCATTTCCTGAAGAGAACAATAAAAGCAAAAGGGTGAGCTCAACTAGCCCAGTAAGAAATATTATGACTAATTAGATAATACAGAATAAATTATCGTTATCCTTCAAAAGTGATAAACTGATAAAATATAATAAACATCAAGTTTAACTACAGCGGAACAAGTAATCCATTAGAAGAGTCAAGTAGAGCATGATATCTACTATCTTCTATGATTTACGAAATTTATCATCAATTTTATCGTTGAGACTCAGCTTAATAAATAATCCACATCACTGAATTATCCATGCACTACGGGCCAAGGATATTCATTAGTATCACGTCCATAAATTATCCATCCACTACGGGCCAAGGATATTCGTGTTATCACCAATGGCCATGATCATGCCAACAACTATCCATCAATGCACTACGAGATAATGAGGACTTTTACCACATCATTTGTAACATTACGGGTCATGATTACACCGAATGATCTCTGGTCATAATCATACCGATCAACAGTCCATCTATGCACTACGGCCAAAGATGACTTTCATCACAATATAAGCATGAGGATGATGACAATGAAATACGAATTCAATTAAATAAAAACAAAGAATAAAATTTTAAAGATTTATAATTTAATTTATCCAAAATTTAATAATGTCCAAATTGTCAACATGATACAGCTTTGTGGAGTAAAATTCAAGAATAATATTGTATCAAAAATAATTTGGACCGAAAAGAAATCAATTTTTGTCATGAATAGTACCCCAGGTGAATAGTGCCCAAGTGAATAGTGCCCCATGAATAGTAATTCGAGAATAGTATCCCGTGAATAGTATCCCGGCATGAAAAGATTAAAAATTATCAAGAATGCTCAGAATAATATTTTTATGCA
Organism: Panax notoginseng; assembly: GCA_016801055.1. Taxonomy (NCBI): domain Eukaryota; kingdom Viridiplantae; phylum Streptophyta; class Magnoliopsida; order Apiales; family Araliaceae; genus Panax; species Panax notoginseng. The sequence continues at coordinate 204,877,340 of CM029017.1, forward strand.
AATATATTAGATGAAGCGCAAATTTCAAGGATATTCTACTAATTTCAAGGAGTATAGAAGCAATACTTTAACAAAATGAGTGTAAAATTTAAAATCTGAAACGAAATAATATTACTTACATACTACAAAGTATGGAAGAAAATATTATTTCTTACGAATATTAAACAAAAATAACATCCCTTACCTTAAAAAGATAGTACTTCTGACTGGTAGGGCGGGGATATTCTTAAAAAAAACTTGAACTGTTTTCTACACACAAAGCTTTCTAAAACTCGAAAGAAATACCCTCTATATTATAGAAGAAGAATTCTCTAATTCTGGTGTGATTTTCAATTCTAAACGAAGCATCCTATTTATAAGAGAATGGAAGGATACTAGTTGAATTTTTTTATCACGGGTGAACAGGAGAAAAGGAATCACGGGCATTCGATGCAAAACTGATTTTTCTGATTTTACTATGCAGTCACTATGCAAACACTATGCATAATAAAATATAATATATTCTATTTTTTATAAAAAAAATAAAACTTATAATATATATATATATATATATATATATATATATATATATATATGTATGTATATATAATAATATAGAACTGAGATAATTTTCTACCGACGATTTTGGAAAATGGGGAAATTGGGGTTCAAATAATAAGCAAAATTTACAACAAATATTTCATAAAAATTTCCTCAATATTTTTAACAACATTTATTCATCATTATTATAACTCGCAATATTAACAACCAGATCGTTCTCAGGAAAGAGGGAGTTTTCGATAAAAATTTCTCCCTATTGACGCGCAATTAGGTGACCAAACCCCTTTCCTCGACAGAATTTTCTAGACATTGTTAATTATGTAAATAATAATATGAATAACTTGTCATCTCAATTATTGATTTAATAATATAAAATATTAACAATAATTGAATCAAATAACGTGAGACACTGTGACGCCCCCAAAATAGGTATACAACACCCATTCTGAGTCGCCAAATACATGGTTCAAAAAATAAACTATAATTTCAATAATACAATTGTCGTGCAAAATACGACAACATATACTGTGAGTTTAAATACAAATATTGTCTTCTAGACAATATCTACACTCAAATAAGTCCTCATTATAATTATTCAAACACTATTTTACAGAAATAGTGAGGACTGCTAAAACATGTTTCTAGAACCATCACTCCATACCTCGACTAGATCCTGTTATGTTCTCACCTCTTGAGAAGAAAAATGAAACAAAAAGGAAAAGGGTGAGCTCAACTAGCCTAGTAAAGAATATTATGACTAAGATAATATACCACAAATTATCATTAGTATTCAATAGGGAAAAATCTGATAGAATATAACCGACAATAAGTTTTAGATCAACAACTACAGCGGAAACAGTAAACCATTAGAAGAGTCAAGTAGAGAATGAATTCTACTATCTTCTAAGATTTAAAAGTCCATCATCAATATTTTATAATCATCTTTAACCAAATATTTATCTTTGCACTACAGGCCAAATATATTCATTTGTATCACCAGTCAGTCATGTTCATCTCAACACCTGTTCATCTTTGCACTACAGGCCAAAAATATTCATCAGGTAATCATACATCTTTGCACTACAGGCCAAAGATATTCAGTAATATCATCATTTAGGACTGAAGATGATAAAAAATATCTTAAAGAAAACGAATCTAATGAGACAGAAGGACAAAGAAGGACAAATAGTAGGGATTCATATAACAGTTTATCCAAGATCAATAATACTTCATAATAATCAATTGTGAAGCAGAATTCAAAAATAAAGATCAAAACATGGATACAATCAAAGATAGTAACCATAATAGACATCTTAGACAAAAAGGAAAAATTTTATTTTTCGGTGAATAGTGACGTATTCGTGAATAGTGCCATATACGTGAATAGTGCCGTATACGTGAATTGTAATCCCGACACAAAAAGTTCCATATTTGATAAAAAAAAACTCATATCAATATTTCAGCATAATGATATTGAAGAAAATAATATCATTTAAGAAAAAAATAATATCCCTTACCTCAAAATATCAGTACTTCTGTTCGGAATATCGGTATAAGGCTGAAGAAAACTTGCACTGATGAATAGAAACTCACAAAGTATCTAAATACTTCCAAAATACACTTAATAATATAGAGAGAGAAAGAGAGAAAATTTGTTTCTGGTGTGATTTTTAATTCTAACTTAACCCTCTATTTATAGGAAAATGTTAGCACGCCGAAGCAGACTTAACCTGCAACCCGATGGCTTTACCTGTTACTATTCCCACCCATCACATTTGAATAAAAATCTCAACACATTTTCACTAACCAAAAGTGGGGCCCACCAATTCTAGAATTTTCCGCCAAAATGACAAATTTCGTAACTTCTACAATTTCTGAACCAGTCATCTCGTAAAATTCATAACAAATCATACATTTATTTTTAACGGTTCAAAATTTATGGACATATACTCAACTTATATATGAATAACATATCCAAAAATTACCACGATCCAACGGTCGGATTAAAAATTATAACCCCGCAATATTTCTCAAAAACCCTGATTTGATTTTTAATACCTCCATTCCGATAAAAATACTAATAAAACACCTCAACATTAACTCCTTCATTTTTAACCACAATAAATATATCCAACATTTATATCCACATAAAATAAATATTTTCTTATCATATGAATCAATAATTAATTATTCACAAATAATATTACAGAATCACATTTATGATAACCAGACCGTTCCCAAGAAAGAGTGGGCTTTCCAATAAGGATTTCTCCTTACTAGCGCGTAATTAGATGACCAAACCTCTCCTTAGACAGAACTTTCTAGACATTGCCAATAATGCTATCTAATAATATTCTTCAAATAATATGAATTATTGATCTGATAATGAAAAATACTGTGTAGCAACAATTATTGAAACAACAATAATATAAAATATCAACGTAGCAATTATTGAATCAATAAAATAAAATACTGAACAGTAACTACTGTAACAATTATTGAATAGTGTCTTCTTACGTAAGAATCAATAATTGGTGCAATATCGTGTGCTACTGTATTTTAACCACCAGGTATTCCAACAGTATTAACGGTAACAACTACGCCGTTATTTATAGACAACTTATACTTGTCGTTTTCTTCGTCCAATCGCTTTCCGTTATGGGGCCCACACAAGGCTGCGCCGTTGTACGAATATTCCCCGACAGCAAGAATATTCCACGACCAAACGAATATTCACCGACCAAAAATGAATATTTTATAACCACTTGCTTATTTGAAATATTTGCGCATTTTACCCATAACTAACCACATTAATCAAATCAACCCTTACTATTTCAAAATAATAAATAGAAGAAATTTAATTTCATTTATTAATCAGTTGGGGTCTTACAACCTCCCCTCCTTATGTAATTTCGTCCTCGAAATTGACGTACGTACCTAGTGTTTCGAAAAGGTGAGGATACCTCGCTTTCATTTCTGATTCTAACTCCCAGGTCATTTCTTCAATAGCATGGTTTCTCCACAAAACCTTAACTTGTGGTATAACCTTCGTGCGTAGAACATGTTCTTTCCTATCCAAGATCTTAATAGGTACCTCCTCGTACGTTAAATCTTCGGCTATCTCGTCTGGTTCTAACTCAATTATATGGTTCGGGTCTTTCACATATTTACGAAGCACAGATATGTGAAAAATATTATGAACACGAGACAAGCTTGTAGGTAATGCGAGTCGATATGCCACATTTCCTATTCGGTCAAGAATTTCAAATGGACCAACAAATCGTGGATTGAGCTTTCCTCTCTTCCCAAATCTTGTAACTCCTTTCCATGGTGCAACACGTAACAATACATGATCCCCAATACTAAATTCTACATCCTTTCGATGAAGATCCACGTAACTCTTTTGTCGATCATGTGCCATTTGTATACGTTGTCGAATCGTTTGGATCTTCTCTGTAGTTATGCGTACCAATTTTGGTCCCAACAACGTTGCTTCACCCACCTCATCCCAGCATACTGGAGAACGACACTTTCGTCCATACAAGGCTTCAAATGGAGTCACACCTATACTTGCCTGATAACTATTGTTGTAGGAGAATTCCACCAATGGTAGGTACTTATCCCAACTCCCTTTGAAATCTAGGACACAAAGTCTTAATAGATCTTCAAGAGTTTGAATAGTCCTCTCTGATTGTCCGTCCGTTTGAGGATGGTATGCTGAACTAAATCGTAAATCCGTGCCCATAGCTTTCTGCAAGTTAACCCAAAATCGTGAAGTGAATCTTGGGTCACGATCCGAAACTATGGATACTAGCATGCCATGCAATCTCACAATCTCATTCACGTACATACGAGCAAGACGTTCAAGGGAATAAGTCTCACGTATAGGTAAGAAATGAGCAGACTTGGTTAATCTATTAATAATGACCCAAATCGCATCTATGCCTTGAGAAACCTTGGGAAGACCCGTAACAAAATCCATAGTAATGTGCTCCCACGTCCATTTCGAAATCTCAAGTGGTTGCAATGGACCCTTTGGTACTTGATGCTCCGCTTTTACACGTTGACAAGTTAAACACCTCGAGATAAACTCCGCGATCTCTCTTTTCATATTGCTCCACCAAAATGTATGTCGAAGATTGTGATACATTTTGGTACTCCCAAGATGGATTACAAACGGTGTGTTATGTGCCTCCATCATGATTCTATGCTTCAAGTCAAAATCGTTAGGAACACAAAGTCTGGAGTTGACTCAAAATATTCCTTCTTCATCGATTCTTGCTTCTGGAATAACACCTTCTTGCACTTTTTTTCTCAAACGCATCAGTTCCATATCCGTAGCTTGAGCGGTTTTAACTTTATCAATTAAAGTTGGTTCTACTCGTATGTTTGATATCATCACGTGGGTACTTGGAGCCTTCATCTCTATCTCCATCCTTTGCAAGTCATACAAAATGGGCATTTGTGTTAACACCATTGCACTCGTACCCGCGTATGATCTTCTACTCAATGCGTCAGCTACTACGTTCGCTTTTCCAGGATGATATTGGATGGTATGATCGTAATCTTTCAACAGCTCAAGCCAACGTCGTTGCCGCATGTTGAGTTCCTTTTGAGTGAAGAAATATTTGAGGCTTTTATGATCCGTATAGATCTCCACTTTCTCCCCATACAGGTAGTGTCTCCAAATTTTCAACGCGAAAACGACTGCTGCCAACTCCAAATCATGAGTAGGATAATTCCTCTCATATTCTTTGAGTTGTCGCGAGGCATAGGCTATGACTTTCTTATGTTGCATGAGAACACATCATAACCCTTTGCCTGAAGCATCGCTGTAGATAACAAATCCATCCGAACCAGATGGTATTGTCAGAAAAGGTGTCGAAATGAGTCTCCTCTTGAGTTCTTGAAAACTCTTCTCACAATCCTCGCTCCAACCGAATTTTGTATCCTTCCGAGTCAGCTGAGTTAACGGAGTAGCGATTCTAGAAAATCCTTCCACGAATCTCCGATAATAACCAGCTAAGCCCAGAAAGCTGTGTACTTCGGTCACCGACTTCGGTTGCTCCCAACTTTGTATGGCTTCAATCTTCACCGGGTCGACAGATACTCCATGTTGTGACTCCACGTGCCCAAGGAATGCTACTTCCTCAAGCCAGAACTCGCATTTCTTCAGCTTGGCATATAAATTGTTATCGCAAAGCCTTTGTAGTACCAGATTCAAATGGTGCTCATGATCTTCACGGCTTTTGGAATAGATGAGAATGTCATCAATAAAGACAACAACGAACTGATCCAAATATTCCTTGAATACACGATTCATCATATCCATGAAAGCAGCAGAAGCATTAGTCAATCCAAAAGACATGACTAAGAATTTGTAATGCCCGTACCAAGTTCTGAAGGCAGTCTTTGGAATATCCTCAGTTTTAATCTCCAGCTGATGATATCCAAAACGAAGATCGATCTTTGAAAAGAATTGTGCTCCTTACAATTGGTCGAACAGGTCATCAATGCGAGGTAGCGGATACCTATTCTTGATAGTGACATGATTCAATTCTCGGTAGCCGATACAAAGTCGCATACTCCCATCTTTCTTCTTTACGAATAACACAGGAGCACCCCAAGGAGATGTACTAAGACGAATAAAATCGATGTCCAACAACTCCTGTAGTTGAACCTTTAACTCCTGAAGTTCAATAGGAGCCATTCGATATGGGGTTTTAGAAATGGGCTTTGTACCAGGTTCAAGGTCAATAAAGAATTCAACTTCACGTTCTGGGTGTAGACCGGAAAGTTCTTCAGGAAATACGTCAGGAAATTCACTAACAACGGAAATAGTATTCAACTCTGACGTGTTTTTGTTCAAGTCTGTGACATGGGCTAAGAAAGCTTAACATCCATTTTTCAATAAATGAATAGCTTTATGACTTGATATGATAGTGATTGACTTTAATGGTTTGGTTGCTTGAATTCGTATAACAAGTTGGTTAGGAATATAAAAACTAACAACCTTACGAAAATAATCAATTTTGGCATGATAAGTAGTTAACCAATCAATTCCTAAAATCACATCAAATGCAAGAATTTTAAACGAAATAAGATCGGCAGGTAATGTGATGGTACCAACTTGAATCAAGTAAGATTTATAAACAGTAGATGTAATAAAAATTTCTCCTAACGAAGTTTCAACAGATAAGTCAAAGTCTAATTTCTCCGAAGTCAAGTTCAAACGTTGAGCACAAGCAGGAGAGATAAAAGAATGGATAGAACCGGTATCTAATAAGGTATAAACTTCGCAAGAGTTTATGATTAGCTTACCCGTGATCACCTCGTTCGGGTTCCTCGCGTTTTGGGCAGTCACGACAAACGCCTTTCCAGGAACCACTGACTTTGACTTGTCTGAAACAGCCTTCGGAATCACTATCCCCGTTGAACTTGGTTTCGTAACAAGATAATCTTTAGCTATATGACCTTCCTTTTCACAGTTATAACATACCTTGAACTGTTGTGGGCAGTTTCGGCTGATGTGTCCCTCCTTCCCGCATTTATAAGAAACGACCGGTGCTCGTTTTCCTCCCCTAAAAGCAGTTGATGTTTGTCCTGACGTCTTCACGTTATCATTGTTGTACCTTCCCTTCTTGAAATCTCCTCCCGACTCGCTCCTTCTATTATCACGGCCACGATTACCACCAGAATGGTTACCGCTTTTGTCCGAATATTTTCCTCCCTGCTGGTTTTCATTGTTTCGATGACTGTCGCCACCGGTATGACCCTGGTTGTGGTCCCTCGGTTGCACATACTCATTATCTCGCTCTAATAATTGAGCCCTGTTTACAACATCTGAATATAAAGAAAATTTATGAGAGATAAGATATTGCCGAATCTCGGGTTTTAGACCTCTCAGAAACATTCTTTTCATTCGTTCCTCATTTTCGACCAAATAAGGTGCAAACATGGATAACTCTGCAAACTTCACCTCGTACTGGGACACCGTCATGTTGTTTTGTTCCAGTCTGATAAACTCCACCTCCTTAATATGACGAATACTTTCAGGAAAGTACTTGTCATTAAACAGTTTCTGAAATATTTCCCAAGACATGTTGAGTGCGTCAGGCTGGGTACGCTTCACAGACTCCCACCAGTAGTCTGCCTCATCGCAGAACATAAAGATGGCAAATGGAACCTTCTGTTCCTCCGTGCTTCCCAAGACATCGAATATCTTGGTAATTTGCTTGACCCACGTTTCTGCCATGATCGGATCCGACTTTCCCTTAAATTCTGGTGGTCCCAATTCTTTAAACTGCTTAGCTGTGACAAACCGCGCGTTGTTATCATTTCCACCCGTATTCTGCACACGAGTCTCCCTCGTCTGATTTTGCATGAACTGCAAAAAGCTCCTAAACATTCTATCATTCATCGTTTGCTCGGTAACGTTGTTTACAGGAGGAATATTGCCTTCCTGTTGCACGTTCCCCTGGGTGGTGATCAAAGGTGTCTCCACGGTCTGATTCACTCCATTATTAACGTTCTCAGCTGCCATTCTAAAATACTGCCATAAAACAAGGGTTAATAGTCATGTCATATATTATCCCTATACTCTGACCGACCAAATAAATATCAAATAAACTTAGTCAGGTCATACTAGCGAAGGAATTTCCCGTCTCTCTCCTCCTAGTTCTTGTCTCACATCTCAACCAGGGATCATATCCCTAAGCTCTGATACCAACTGTAACGCCCCCAAAATAGGTATACAACACCCATTCTGAGTCGCCAAATACATGGTACAAAAAACAAACTACAACTTCAATAATACAATTGTCGTGCAAAATACGACAACACATACTGTGAGTTTAAATACAAATATTGTCTTCTAGCAATATCCACACTCAAATAAGTCATCATTACAATTATTCAAACACTATTTTATAAAAATAGTGAGGACTGCAAAAACATCTTTTTAGAACCATCACTCCATACCCCGACTAGATCCTACTATGTTCTCACCTCCTGAGAAGAAAAATGGAACAAAAAGAAAAAGGGTGAGCTCAACTAGCCCGGTAAAGAATATTATGACTAAGATAATATACCACAAATTATCATTAGTATTCAACAGGGAAAAATCTGATAGAATATAATCGACAACAAGTTTTAGATCAACAACTGCAGCGGAAACAGCAAACCATTAGAAGAGTCAAGTAGAGAATGAATTCTACTATCTTCTAAGATTTAAAAGTTCATCATCAATATTTTATCCCTGTAACATCAATTAATAATCATCTTTAACCAAATATTCATCTCGTAAAATTCATAACAAATCATACATTCATTTTTAACGGTTCAAAATTTGTGGGCAAATACTCAACTTATATATGAATAACATATCCAAAAATTACCACGATCCAACGGTCGGATTAAAAATTATAACCCCCGTAATATTTCTCAAAAACCCTGATTTGAATTTTAATATATCCATTCCGATAAAAATACTGATAAAACACCTCAACATTAACTCCTTCATTTTTAACCACAATAAATATATCCAACATTTATATCCACATAAAGTAAATATTTCCTTATCATATGAATCAATAAAAAATTATTCACAAATAATATTACAGAATCACATTTATGACAACCAGGCCGTTCCCAGGAAAGAGGGGGCTTTCTAATAAGGATTTCTCCTTACTAGCGCGCAATTAGATGACCAAACCTCTCCTTAGACAGAACTTTCTAGACATTGCCAATAATGTTATCTAATAATATTCTTCAAATAATATGAATTATTGATCTGATAATGGAAAATACTGTGCAGCAACAATTATTAAAACAATAATAATATAAAATATCAACACAGCAATTATTGAATCAATAAAATAAAATATTGAACAGTAATTACTGTAACCATTATTGAGTAGTGCCTTCTTACGTAAGAATCAATAATTGGTGCAATACCGTGTGCTACTGTATTTTAACCACCAGGTATTCCAACAGTATTAACGGTAACAACTACGCCGTTATTTATAAACAACTTATACTTGTCGTTTTCTTCATCCAATCGCTTTTCGTTATGGGGTCCACACAAGGCTGCGCCGTCGTATGAATATTCCCCGACAGCAAGAATATTTCACGACCAAACGAATATTCACCGACCAAAAATGAATATTTTATAACCACTTGTTTATTTGAAATATTTGCGCATTTTACCCATAACTAACCACATTAATCAAATCGACCCTTACTATTTCAAAATAATAAATAGAGGAAATTTAATTTCATTTATTAATAAGTTGGGGTCTTACAGATACTATGCAGCAATTATTGTAGCAATAATTGAGTATAACTGAGTGACTTTTCACGTAAGCATCAAAAATCAATATCGTGTGCTACTATGCAACCACGCGTATTACTGTACTTTTATCACAGGGTATTTCAACAATTAACGGTAAAACTTTCGCCGTTATTTTTATAAAAAGATATTTATGTCGTTTTCTAACTCCGACAATAATTTCATTGTGGGGTCCACCAATGATTGTGTCGTTAAAACGAATATTTTTTGTTAAAACGAATATTCCCCGACCAATCGAATATTTTATAACAACTTGCATACTTTGTAAAATTTATAAATATTACTCACAACTATAACATTATATCAAATCCACACCATAATATTCAATAATATATTTCGAGAAAATTTAATCTTTATTTATGAAAGTTGGGGTCTTACAGGTTAGGTTATATAATTGTGCGCCAGTAAAGAGAAATCCTTATCAGAAAGCCCTCTCTTTCCTCAGAATGATCTGGTTGTCAGTATTGTGAATCTACAATATTAATTAGGAATAATTATTGAAAGATTGAAAAGTTATAAATAATTGATGAATAAAATAAAAATTATTGATAAATATGATATGTAAATATTTGTTCGATTTTGATATAAATGGAGGAATTTTAGCATGAGATATTTGTTGAAAGTCCTCAAGGAAATTACTCATATTCTATAAATAAGGGATGTTCCAACACATTCAAGGTACACAATTTTCACTCCCATAATAATTCTCTCTCGTCATATTAGCGTTCTGAATTAAGCATCGGAGAGTAAGGGTATAAATGAATCGAGTCGAGCTGAGTATTGAGTTGTTCAAATTTGGTTCACAAATTTTGTCGAAGATAAAATAAGGTTTGATTAAGGCTCGTTTAGCTAGCGAGTCGAGAACGATCTTGAATTGAACCCGAGCAGTTTGAACCTTTCGAACGAATATGATCCGAGTATCAATAAAAAATTATAATTTGAAGATATTCGAGTATTCATCATTTATATTTTGAGTCGAACTCGAATCGAACTTTTAGTCGAACGCGAGTACGAATCAAGCCCAAACTATTTGCTCATTTTACAGTCTTATCAGATAGTCCTCTCGGACCCCCGCCCCCCAATTCTGGTAAACTTTTTGGAGGTTTTCGGACGAAATCGAGGTGGTTACATGACGGTCAAAGTCAAAATTTTATTGAAACCCTAATTTCGAGGTGACGCATCATTGCTTATTTAAGAACACTTCAGTCTCAAAAAAATACTACAAGAAAAAATGTTATTTCAAACGAGAATTTTTGTCAATATTAACCATTTTTTATCTGAAATTCGGTAAAAATTATCATTATCAGAAGTAATTATAAGTGTAATAAAACTTTTTCCTGTAGCGATTAAAGAATGAAAGAGGTAAGAATTTAATGATCATTTTAATTAGAAGCTTTATATATGGTATGAGACCGTCCAAGATGGAGTCCAAGTAGGAAAAGGGAGGAATTCCAAGTCTAAGATGGGTTGATTTTGTTTTGAACATAACTTTTGATCCGTTTGAAGTTACGGAACCTATAATATTTCAAATTGAAGTTTGCGACAAGCCCTTCAAAACTTATCGCCTTCTGTTATGACAGACATCGTTTGAAGCCCAAAAAAGTCCTAGAAATAGGTGTTTTGGCCTGTCGAAGTTTTTTCTAATTTTGAGTTTATTTGGATATTTTTGTAATTTTATTATTTAATGCATAATTATGTTTTTCAGGTTATTGTTTAGTATTTAAAGGACGTTTTTATGTGTTTTAGGGTTAAGTACTCTTATTATTATTATTCAGATTTATGAAATATTATGGCTGTTTAATCAATATATTCCAAACTTTATAAATTTTTATTATTGTAAAATATGTTGATTCAATTCATATAATTATTTTTATTCTCCACCCTCCTGTTATGTTATGTTCCGTTTGGGTTGATCAATAAAAATGAAATTTCCGTTCATAACGCATTTATTTCTCAGCTACTGATTTCATTTATTGGGAGTGTTGTTCCATTCATTCCAAGCAAAAGTTATTTATAAATTGTGATCAACTTAGCTTATAAATATCAATTTAAGTTTTAGTATTTATTATAATTGATTGTCCCTCTCTCTTACCCTCCCATCTCATAATTAGCTTAGAAATATGTGTTTCATGCTCAAGTCTTTCAAGGATAATTGACTTTTATAATGTGTTTCATGGTCAAATATATATATATATATATATATATATATATATATATATATATATATTTCAAGGATAATTGACTTCAGAATATGTGTTTCATGGCCCAATTTTTAAAGGATAATTGACTTTAATATACTTGAATGATCAAGTTTTAGACTAAATCAAATATCCCAATAAATAAATAAATAAATAAATAAATATATATATATATATATATATATATATATATATATATATAAAAGTTATTCAATTATTTGATTTGAAAGGGAAGAAAGTACCCAAAAAAAAAGGAAATGTGGAGTGACACTAATTAATTTATTACTCTTCACCTCCCTTTTTCTTTGTAAAAGGCCAAGGGTGAGTGTACGAGTAATATTTATGATTACAAAATTTTAAACAAATAGGTAGACTTTAGTTGACGTGGGGTCAACCATAATGGAAAAGTAGAAAGAGAGAGTCAAAGGGTAGAAAGAGAGAGTCAAAGGGTATGAGTAAAAAATGTTGAGATTTATTAGTGAAAATGGTTAAATTTAACTTCCATTAAATATTACTATTACTACTATTAGTGAAAATGGTTAAATTTAACTTTCATTAAATATTAGACAAAATTTGTGAAATTATTGTAGGAGATAAATTGGGAAGTAAGAATTTCATTTGAAATTAAGTCTTTCTTGATTAAAAAAATACTCAATTTGAAATTGATGAGGAATAATATTAAAATAGGTTTAGAATTAATAAGTGCATGGAGTTCATCATAGGGAAAATAAAATTTGTATAAAAGAGTGGGTATTTATTCTTCAAGAAAAACAAATTTATTATATGTGAATTGTTTATTTAAAATATATATTAAAAAAATTGCTCAGCAACGATAGGACAAGTAAATTATTTATATTATATAAAACTAAAACTTTTAATATCCATAAATACTTGAGCCAAATAATTTCACTAAATTTTATTCTTAAACCTAAGTACTTCACTAAATTTTTATTAAAAATCTCATTAGTGATAATCTCCATACAAATAAAGAAATCAAATTCATGATTAATCCATTCCTTCCACTCAAGGGGAAACCCAATAATACACATTTTTCCACATGACCAGGTTCAATTGTGAGACCCGATAATACACATTCTCCAACATGACTAGGTTCAATAATTGTGAGTTAAATGTATAGCAATTAGTTCTCTGAAAGAAAGAATAACCTAGTAATTTGCATCTATACGCGTAAAGAAGAATTACATATATGTTTGGTTACCGTTATTTAGAGTGTTTGTATTGCAGCGGTAGTGTTTGGATGTCATTATTGGAGTTAGCGTTGTGTTGACCCTAAACGCAATATTTACGAGTTAAATAAGTTGTTTATAAATGTGGGTTTCAAAATTTTAAACACATCAAATACTCTAAACGTGGATAGACAAGTAGACAACTATACAATTGGAAATTGATATTTTCACACGATTTTTTGATATTTTCACATGAAAAGTGTCGCTATACATGTATAACGACGGTAAAAACCGTCACTATAGGATCTATAGCGACGATTTTTATGTAAAAATATTTAAAAAATCATGTAAAAATATCAGTTTCCTATTTATACAGAGTAGACCTAGCAAACGGGATGGGCTGGCCCAAACGGGCCGGGCCGTTGGCTGGCCGGGCCAAAACGGCCCAAGTTTAGGTGGGCTGAAAAAGTGAAGTCCAAAGCCCGCGTTTTGACGGGCAGACCGGACCGGCCCTCGGGCTTGGACTGATTTATAACCAAATTTTAACACATTTATGGGTCGAGTCCAAACGAGCTGGGTCATCGCCGGGTGGGCCATTGGCGAACAGGGTCAAAACGATCTAAATTTTGATAGGCTGAAAAAATATAACCCAAATTTCGCGTTTTGACGGGCAGATCGAGCCAATCCGTGGTCTTGGGCCGAATTTTGCGATATCTAATACAGAGGGTATAATCAACTTTGGCATCAGTAACCAAACAAGGGAAATGTGATTCTCATTTTCTAAATAGTACTCCATCCGTTCTTTAATATAGGTCGTTTTAGAGTTATGTACAAGTATTAAGGTAATGATTGTATAACATTAATTATAATATCAATGGTCTATATTACCCTTGTATTGAAATAAGATATTGTTATTTATTGGACAGAAAATAGTGAGAGAACCAAAGTTACATTTAATATTTGAGGTAATATTGGAAACTAAGCAATTAATACTTACTTGAAATTCTAAAACGACTTATATTAAGGAATAAAAATATTTCTCTAAAACGACGTATATTAAAGAACGGAAAGAGTAGTAAATAGGAATAGGACTATAGTAGGAGAGGAGAGGGGACATCCTCTAGTTAATTTCCAACTTATATTCATGATGATATTCGTGATGATCACCCAAAGAAGAAGGATTATTGGACCCCTACAATACAATAAAGATCTCTACGCCATACCTACCATAATTGGGAAAATCTATTGTCCCTTCACTCCCAGCCAATTGTAGTAATCGTACTCTTGGCAAACAAAATGATGAAAAAGTAATTTATTCCACCAGAAAAATATGAATTATATGGATGATAGAATAGAAGGGATATGTAGTAATTAACTTCACTGTCAGTATGATATAATAATGCATATTTTAGATTAAATTATGAAAATTAAATCTTAAATTTAAAAATTTCTTCTTATTTGATTAACACTTAAAAAATGGGATGGAAAATGAATTTTTTTTAGCATTTCTTTCATTGGCCACTCAAGATATATAATATGGAAGTGAGGGGATTATAATAGGAGAACAATAACTTAATTTTCTATGTCTTGTTTGTTTTGGAAGGGAAAATATAAATAATTAAAGTTTTAAAAAAATTAAAGAGAAAGTGTATTGAAGAGAGACGAGAATACGAAGCTTCTTGTTAGGCATGCATATGCATCACAAGCTTGTAATAGATTATAGTTGCTAGAAATGAAATAGGACATGGTTTATAAGGTGTGACTACCAACTTGTAAATTTTTTGGCTCAACACTTGGTGGCAATGTCTATCAAAGATCAAAAAAAAGCATTTAGTTACTTGTCATTTTCTAGATGAAATCCCCCCAAAGAAACATTATAAAAGTATTCAATATTTTTCCTAGGTTTGACAATTTTATTTGATTCCGGCCTTAATGGGACACGATTTTTTAAAATCTATACAGTTATGCTCATCAACGATCCGATTATATATATATATATATATATATATATATATATATATATATATATATAGCCCGGCTCTCTTCAGCGAACTAGAGGGAGCGAACCGACTATAGCGACAGTTTTTTCCGTCGTTATAGCATAAAAAACCGGCCTTTTATGCTATAGCGACGGAAAAAATCGTCGCTATAACCGATTCATTTTTAATTCGCTCATTTCAATTCGCTGAAAAAACGGACTATATATATATATGTGTGTGTGTGTGTGTGTGTGTGTGTGTGTGTATGTACGTACCTGTTTATATTAAGTATTTACTAAATATATGAATAATGTGTAGCTAATTTAGGAGTTAAAATTAATTTACTAGCTTCGTGGATTTATGATTACTCACACTTGAGGAATTGATATTTTATCATGTATTGTTATTACTT
Source organism: Panax notoginseng (assembly GCA_016801055.1). Classification (NCBI taxonomy): domain Eukaryota; kingdom Viridiplantae; phylum Streptophyta; class Magnoliopsida; order Apiales; family Araliaceae; genus Panax; species Panax notoginseng. Next base: position 204,893,005 of record CM029017.1, read on the forward strand.
ATTCTAAGTATATTAAGTCATATTACCACTATTACATGTAAGCTAATGTTAGAAATCTATATATCTTTAATTTTAATAATAACTACATAAGAATGCATAATTAATACTGCAATAAGCCTCACATCAAAAATTAAATAATTATTACTATCTTTATTCCACAAAAAAAGTGTCATTTTAATTTTTTAAAATCAAACGACATCATTTAAAACTACAAAATTGATGTGAATTCCATGGATTGTGTAGTTGATAAAAGTATTATAATTCTATTGTTTGTTAAAAGTACTACTAATAAAAAATTTGTTATTTTCTAAAATGTTGTGAATCACTTGACTTTTAAAAGTCAAAATGAGACTCTTTTTTGTGAAATATGTAAAATAAATCAAACAGTTCGAGTTTCATTCGTACCCACTCGACTTAAAATTTGATTGAAGTTCAACACGAAATATAAACGATTTAAATTCGAGCAAAATTTAAAGTTCGATAAACTACTCGAATTTCTTCAAATTATAATTTTTTATTGATACTCAAATTATATTTGCTCAAAAAGTCCAAACTGCTCGGGCTCGATTCGAGATCGTACTCGATTTGGTAGTTAAATAAGCTTTAATCAAACCTTATTTTATACTCGATAAATTTTGTGAATCAAATCTGATAAACTCAATACTCGATTCATTTACACTCTTATTCAACTATGTGTTCCCATATCCACCCAACCCCCTGCCTCAATATCCCTTTCGTTTTCACTTTCCATAAATAACACCCAGTGGACCACTACTTTCCCCCACCACCACATTTTCTGGAAATATGGTAGGACCCAAGAAACGTCAAAGCCCAACCTAGAAAGGCTTGTGTAGATGGGCCCACTGCCGAATTTAGTTCTCAAAAAGCAAGTCCTATAAAGAGCTATTTCACAATCAAATGGGGCAAGTGGGTAGCAAATCATGTGAGTCACCCCACCCCCATTCCCTTGTAGGATCTGACCAGATCTTTAAGCATATCTTTTTGTAGACCAAATAGTAATTTCCCACACCTCAAAAAAAATGGGCCTATTAAACAGATGAGGTCTTGTTCTTATCCTCCCCACACCATTCTAATTCCGGCTGTAGTGATCCGGCCCGACTCATATCCAAATCAAAGGCCGAACAAATTTATCATTTTTAGAGTACCATTTGATCATCTTTGACGCAAAAATAACAATATTGTTGATAAATTTGTGGGCACAACAATTTATGTAACTTGCAATAGGCCCAATTTGTTGGGATATATAATTTTGGTTAGATAGTTATGTATTTTAAATCTAAGATTTAATTCCAAAGTTAAATAATTTTACTTTAAATTTTAAATTTTGACTAATTAAAGATAGAAAACTGATATTTTCACATAATTTTTTGATATTTTCACATGAAAACCGTCGGCTTAGATCTTATAGTGACGATTTTACCGTCGCTATATATTTATAGCGACACTTTTCATGACAAAATATAAAAAAATCATGTAGAAATATCATTTTCCTTTAAGATAAAAATAACAACTCGGGTTAAATATAAAAAATTAATATTTCTGCAAAAAAATCTCACATGAATAATAAATGGACTCACATTCATATTCATGTGAGTGAGACATTGTAAAAATAATAATTTTCTATAAAACGTAATATAATGTTAATTAAAAAAAGTAAATTAAATTCTAAGGAAATTACATTAAAAGAAAATTCATTATTTCATAATGATTAATGACCCAAAACAACTTTTTATAAATTTCATTTTAACCTTGACTCCTACCGAAGCCCATAGAGTTGACTGATTATTTCAAGGCCCAATTGGTTGGTCACTCAAAATGAGGCAAACGACGTCGTTACCTTCTAAACCTTTCCATCGCATACAAATTGAAAACACTCTCTCAAATACTGAGCTTCACTCGGGAGCTGCTGCAGTTTATATTCTTCTGAACTCCCCGATTTAGGGTTTCACCAATCAGTTCCATTAAAAGGTTCTTAATTACTCTCTCTCATTCATATCAGTAAAAATGGCGATTGGTAATCCTGATATTCTAGGTGATCGCCAATCTGGTCAGGATGTTCGCACCCAAAATGGTACTCTCTCTATATATATGTATATATTTCTTATATTTTAGCTTAATTCGCCATTGATACGTGTTTTGCTTCAGTTTAAGTCGGACTTTTTAGTTTGGTGTAAGATAATATAAACGAAATGTATATAATTTGTCAATCTGGTCAAAGGAGTGCTATTTCCTTTGTAATTCAATGAAAATCGGACTCATTTTTCCGGACAGGGGGAGTTATACATATAATGTATGGATATGCTACAACCAAGGTTGAAGTTTTAGAAAGTATATTTACCTTCTGAGCAAAAGCTTCGGGCTTTTAGAACTTGGAAAATTAATTTTGCTTTAGTGTTTTCAGAAATGTGTATTTACGAGAAAAATGTTTATATTTCTTCCATTAGTAATTGATGAATTTGCACAGACAATCTTTAGCTGTATATATCCGTGCATTCGTCCTTTTAGTGATTTTTGTTTTGATAAGTAGTGTTTTTCAGTGATTATATTTTTTAGTATTGAAATGTTGATTTGTTGGAATGAGCAGTGGTGGCGTGTCAAGCAATTGGAAATATTGTGAAAACGTCACTTGGTCCTGTTGGTCTCGACAAGGTTTTTATATTTCTCTTTCTATAGATATACATATTCATCTGAATTCTATAGTTTGTATTTATCATTCAGGTGAGACAGACCCTGACACAGTGTTTTGTTACATTCATATTTCAGATGCTTGTTGATGATATTGGTGATGTAACAATAACGAATGATGGTGCTACAATACTCAAGATGTTAGAGGTTGAGCACCCTGCTGCAAAGGTGGAGGAATCGAGATTCTTTTATCCTCTTTACTAGTGCTTACGTATATTATAATTGGCTCTTCTTTGTGCCTCTCATGTGTCTTTTCTACCTATTATTGGCATTTACAGGTTCTTGTTGAATTGGCCGAGCTTCAAGACAGAGAAGTTGGAGATGGGACAACTTCAGTTGTCATAATAGCTGCAGAATTGCTTAAGGTAACATTCAGCTAAAGTGTTAATAATTCTATGTTTGAGAAATTATAATAATGCTGTGTTGTGAAGATCTGCTTGATTTTTGGAGGATGAGTTAAAATATATAATCCTCTTATAATTTGCAGAGAGCAAATGATCTGGTGAGAAACAAGATACATCCAACGTCTATAATCAGTGGATACAGGGTTAGTGTTGACCCCCCCCTACTTTTCTCTTCAAGCAAGAAAAATCTAGTAATTATAAAATTAGCTGAATTGATCACTCACTATTTCCTTCAATCAATGTTCTAAAAGGCGCTAGGCGGGCGGCCAGGGGGCTTAGGCGAGATTTTTTATTTTAAGACAATTTTAATATTTTATCTTACATTATTCTAACAAAACAATAATATAAAATAAAATAATCTATAATAAAGATAATAATTAAATTATAGAATTAGTAGTAATTGCACTTAAGTAGTAAGATATATATCCATTGCTTGAAATAATTAAATTATAGAATTAGTGTTACTAGTAAGTAGTAACTAGTAAGAAGTATCTTGATATCTTCATATATATAATTATATACGTACTTCTTCTCTCTCAAAAATTTAAATAAATGTTATTTTTAAAAATTAGTGAAGTTTATTGAATGAGAAATTTGATATTATTAATTATGAAATTATTTTAATTTGTGTAATTTTCAAAATTTAGGACTTAAAGAAAATGACAAATATCATATACTAAGTATGACTAACATATCTTTGACTTATTAGTTTTATTCATAAACAAAATTGGTATTAAATTATAAAATTTTAAATTTTAAAAATTCAATTCAATATTAAAACTTTAGAAACTAAACATAAATTTAAGAATTATATTGAATTAAACTAAATATTACAAATGTATCATCATTTATAGAATTTCAAGTTAGTATAAGTTCAAAAAATTACAACTATAATAAAATTATCCATTTTGACTTGATCTTGTTCACTTCTTGTTGTGATTTGATATGCTACAACTTGCATTAAGAATATGGTAAATCATTAAAAAAATAAATATATCAAGATTTGGTTTTGGTAGTAATTTTTTTAAAAAAAAACTCCGCTTAGGCCCCTCCTTTCCTGCCTAGGCCCCGCCTAGCCCGCCTTCCCGTCTAGCCCGCTTTTTTCACCGATTTGGCCTTAGGCGCGGCGCCAGGCCCCCGCCTAGCGCCTAGGCCGATTTTTAAAACAGAGCCTTCAATCACTTTTTAATACCATATACACTATTTTTGTTGCTGCTTATCTTAACAGCTTGCTATGAGGGAAGCATGTAAATATATCGAGGAAAAATTGGCAATGAAGGTAATTCTTACTACTGAACAAGTCTTTTAGAATTTGTCAAAAACATTGTCTCAAAGCAACTTATTGAAATTTCCTCTGTAGAATACTCTTAACTTTCTATAGCCTATTACCTCAGTTTCACAATTGTGTTATCTGTTCAAACTCAAAAATTTCATTTGCCATATCATACTTATTGTATCCTGGAATTTTTCTAGAATTGTTAGGTAGATCTATTTACTATCCAAAAGTAACCTTCTGGTTCAATAGATTTGAGAAATAGAACTATGAAGATCTTTGTGTTGGAAACTAGTAAAACGTTGTTTGCATCGTTACACTGTTATTACATGTGCTCAATGTAGGGGCTGTTTTGAAACATATCAAGTTTCTTAACCAGGTCTCTATTTTCTCTTTTCTAGGTTGAAAAGCTTGGGAAAGATTCTCTTGTAAACTGTGCCAAGACAAGCATGTCCTCAAAGTTGATATCTGGTGACAGCGACTTCTTTGCAAACTTGGTATGTTTATGGGTTGGTAAGAAATGTGAATTTATTTTAGCCTTGCCTGCTGAAGCTGTCTTTTATCTATTAGGAAAAGATTACTTTGTAACGTCACTAGCAATTTATTCTTAGGTCTATCAATCCTCCATTCTCTTTGGAGGTTTTGTTTGGACTAGTTTTCAAATATATTTGGATAGGGAACTTCCTTAAATTCTTCTTGTCTCAACAGCCTATATTGTATTCGCTATTCTCCTACTTATATTTTCTACCATTTAAAAGGAAATCCATATTTATCTTTTCCAGACATCATCTTGATGATTATTTCCAAGCGACTAATTGTTATCGACTCCTGTTGTTTTCTTTTAATTGGTGATTCTGGACGATGGATTTTTGGTATTCATTCCTATAGATTCTTTATTTGCATCTTGTTTGTTCTCTGTTCACCAATTACATTTTGAAATTTAAAGTTTCACTCCAAAATCAAGGTCTTTGTATGGTCGATGTTGACCATTGAATCAACTATTTACAAGTACGAAGGCCATATAACATATTATTTTTAGATAGGTAAGCTGTGATCAAGTAGCATAACTAGATGAACACCTACTATTTTACTAATACCAAAGTCTGAGATGGCTTTAGTGCAGTTTCTCTTATAATTTCCTTTTTGAAACTCCTCATCTCCTTTTTTATTTTGGGTTCCACATTCGTGTTATTCAATAATTTTTTTCTTTATCTAAAAGAAACTTCATTAATCATTTTATTTAAAAAGTCATTTGTGTTTTGGGCCTTTACAACCCGAGTTATGTGCGCTTCTCTAGTTTATTTTTTTCTTTTCATCCAAATTGAATAACAAAGAATAGTTTGAGGTGTTACCGTTTTTCGTTCCATTGGGCTCTTGGCTTCTTAAAGTTTTCATAATCAAACTAATCTGTTTAAAATGAACTCTTGTTTTGCTATCTTGACTAATTTATTCAGCACAGTTTCTTGGAGGTCGTCTTATTGATATGTTACTACTAAAATCTTAAAAAAAATAAACAGTTGATGTTTTTGTTTATTTTTATAGTCTTTATTGTAATAAATGAGGTAATTCTGTTTTTCTTAGTAAAGTTTAACTTTATTAAAAGGTGCCAGCTAAAATGGCGGCTGGAGGGCTACACAATTTATGGAGTACAATAAGAGGGGTAGGGTAGAACACATGAATGAGGAGCAGAGGCAAAAATCCCTTAGAAACTGTTAAAAACATCCATAGACCCTAGTTGAGCCAAAAATAAATGCAGTTGTTTATTTAAAAGTGTGAGCTTTTTTAGCAGCAACTCAAACCCTTAAAGGACCCTTTAGGCTTAAAACTTTGCTTTGTAAATCAGCTAAAATTCACAGTTCTGCATTTTAGTTGGCTATAACCGTGTCGATCATAACTAATGCATTTTTCAATCCTCATTCATAAGAATCAGTGCTAGTGTTTTCAAATTTTTTCATAATATAAGATTTCTGTTATGATTTCTTGTTTACAAGGATATTTATCTAAACTTCTTTGTGCCGCATTCATTGGTTACTATTATCATTCTTATTATTGTTTTATCTTCTTCCCCCCTACCCCTTCCCCCTTCCCCCTTCCCCCTTCCCCCTTTAAGGTTGTGGAAGCAGTACAAGCAGTAAAGATGACCAATGCACGTGGTGAAATTAAGTATCCAATAAAGGTTGGTTTTTGTGTGAAGTTCAATAGTTCTCCATTAAAGACTTTTTTTTGGTTATCTAGTTAAGGAGTTTGGGGGATCTAGTATGTTGGAATGTGGTGATACTGGTGATTCTGCTTCTCAACACTATGTTAAATATATATATATATATATATATATATAATATATGGGAAAAAGTAATCTAAGGGCATGCCTTAGCCAAGCTTGGCTCAGGCTACTTAGTAATACCTTAGTAAAACGACTTAGTTTTACCTTAGGGTTAAGTTTTTCATTTTTGGGTTTTATTAAAAAAAAAATCTTTAATTTCAAATTTTATACAAAGTTACGTGGTTTCATTAAGTAGCCTTAGCCAAGTTTAGCTAAGCCATCCTTAGACAAGCCTTAGATTATCTTTCCCATATATATATAGGGAAAATGGAGCGTGTGTCCTACACACAAGCTTATGTGTGTCCTATTATTTTAAGAGATTTTATTAATGGTGTCTTTGGCATTTCACTATTTTCATTAATGGTTGTTTTGACATTTCACCATTTTATTAATCAAAACTACGTCGTATTAAGTGTAGTACACACAAGCTTGAGTGTGTTTAAGACATACTCCATTTTCCTATATATATATATATATATATATATATATATATATATATATAGTTTTTGTACTATTCTAGCTTCAATGTTTAATACCACATATTTGATTATAATTCTTTGTTTCTCTTTAGGGAATTAATATACTAAAAGCACATGGAAAAAGCGCCAAAGATAGCTACTTACTAAAAGGTTATGCTCTTAATACTGGCCGTGCTGCGCAAGGGATGCCAATGAGAGTTGCTCCTGCAAGAATTGCCTGTCTTGATTTCAACCTTCAAAAGACCAAAATGCAGATGGGTGTTCAAGTTTTAGTTACTGATCCTCGAGAGTTGGAAAAGATTCGTCAAAGGTGATCAATTAGTAAACTTCATATATCTCTAGCACATGCACAGGGCATTCCGTCCGAAATATACTCGTAAATTAAAATTAAATGACTAACATGAAATGTTGGAGGCTATAACTATTTACAATAAGACAATGCAACAACAAAATCTTTTGATATATGGTGGTTATGTTGGCTGTGTAATGGCATGTGAAGAGACATGCCATATAATGGTCTCTAGTTTCAGTTTTTCATTTGGTGTCTTAACCACTACTTGATTTTGTACATTAACAGAGAAGCTGATATGACCAAAGAGCGTATTGAGAAGCTTCTAAAGGCTGGAGCCAATGTTGTTTTAACGACAAAGGGAATCGATGACATGGCACTAAAGGCAAGATTTGTTTCATAAGCAGTTCTCTTCTTCCTAAACTTAATTCTCGATTCCTGCATAGATTAATTTTATCCTATATGTTATCCTATGCGAGGCCACCCAATGTTTGATTGGGACTCGTGTCTTGGTTATATGTATGCCTTAAGGTACACATGTCGTGGTCATAGTCTTTGTGCTTATATCAGTTATACTGCTCAAATCTGAAGTATTGGACTAGATTGGATTTTACTATTTCAGAAATATTTCATGCAACTGAGAAACATATGATGACAGTGTTCTCAGAAACTAGTTAACTATTTCTCTCCACATTGTTTGTGAAAACTAGACTTATTTCTTGTCTATATGAAGGTGTTTAATGCAGCATGTGCCCGTCTGAGTGTCATGTCATGTTAATTGTGCCTGATGTAGCATGTAGGTACTTAAAATCTAGTTTCCGGCGTTGATAAGCAAGATTGGTTTCTCTCATTTAACGGTGCAATCAGACTGAATTTGATGGACTGTACTCTTGATAACTATTTGTTGTAGGACTATCTGGAGCTTAATGATTTTTTTTTCTCCAGTATTTTGTGGAAGCTGGTGCAATTGCTGTTCGACGTGTTCGAAAGGAGGACTTGCGCCATGTTGCCAAGGCTACAGGTGCAACTGCGGTATGTAATTTGGATCCCCATAGTTCAGCCAAGGATATGCATTGTATGATCCATTTGATGGTTGCCATACTTATGTTATTGCCTGCAATACCATGGTCTAGTCAAATATCTCTTTTCTTCTTTTATGTTGTACTTTATTTTGGGAGGAGTCTTGGTTGAGTTGAGTTGCATTCTGCATACCTTTTTTTTCCCTTTCTTTTTGATAAGTATGTTTTGGGTTCATTGCAGTTATGTTTGTAGTTAACCTTAACCCCCCAATTCCCCATTAATGAATCTATAGAATCTTCAAAGAATCCCATTAATGAATATTATGAATGGACTTGATACTGTAGGATTTATCAGACATGACAATTATGCGGCATTTCTTAGTTTTTGTAGTTTGATTTTTTAGATTTCCATGTGTCAACCACACTTTTGTAAGGCGTCTTTTAGCTATGTGCTATATAAGTTTGCCCTGGTCATTGGTGGAATATACAACTTTAATCTGAAATTTTAAAATAATAACCTTTGATGCTTGTTTCAGGTCTTTTCCCTGCTCTCATTTTTTCTACATTATTCCTTATTTATTTTATGTCATATCTTAGTCGCCAATGTCTTACGATTTTGTTTGTAAAGTTTTGTCTGCTGGTTATAATTGGGCAACAATATTTTGTACTTAAATCACTACTGATTTACAGGTCTCGACATTTGCTGATATGGAAGGAGATGAAACATTTGATTCATCCCTACTTGGATATGCAGATGAAGTGGTGGAGGAGCGCATTGCTGATGATGAGGTTGTTTTGCTCAAAGGGACCAAAAACTCAAGTGCAGTACGTGTCCTATGTGTTCAACTATTATCTTTTATTTATGTAATCGTTCTAAGATGTCACATTTCTTACAAGTGTAATTATCATCAAATTTTCATGGGTGTGCGCCTTTTTAGGTCTCACTGATACTCAGAGGTGCAAACGATTATATGCTTGATGAGATGGATAGGGCTTTGCATGATGCTCTATGTATAGTCAAGAGAACCCTGGAATCGAATACGGTAAATCGTAGCCTCATTTGTCTTTTTAGTTTTATCAAATATTACGTCCTTCTGGAATTAAGAGTCCTAATTTGTTAGTCCTACTTATATGTTGGTTTTGCTTATTTGCTCTCTTCCTCCCCCCGCCCTCCCCTCCCTCGAGTATTAAGATTTGCATATGACACACTTTGACATAGTATTTTTTTAATAAATTTTAGTCTTTGAAGTTAAAAGATTAAAAAAAAATCATCTATGTCCAAGTGTTCTAATACAAACTTTAATATTTTTAAATAAGTAAAGGAGAACTCTTTTGAAAACAAGGAGGAGCATTTTACATTGTAATACATGTTGGTAGCTGTTTCTTACTTCAATCTGGGCATTGTCTTTAAATAAGTTCAATCCTAGAATCATTTACAAGTAAATTTATGTTCAAAGTTCTGATGAACAGAACGAAAGATAATGGCTTACTTAGACTTGGTGAGGAGGTAAATGCTTTGGTGCAACTGTACTAAAAAATAAAAATATTTTCTTTTGCTATTGTCGCATGGTGCTTTTTAAAAAGTGCCCCAAAGTTGGACATGCTGACCCTGATGCTACAGGACATGCAGCACATGAGCAGTTAACGTAGTAGTAAAATATTGTGTTTTATGATTCCTGATTGTAGGTGTGATTACATTGTACATTTTTTTTGACAAAAGGAAACAGGAAAATCATTTGAAAGGAAATAATAATATAAATCTTACCGACTGATTAGTTGTACAAAATTGTGACAAAACAGGTGGTTGCAGGTGGAGGTGCAGTTGAGGCTGCCCTATCTGTTTATTTAGAATATCTTGCTACAACTTTAGGATCTCGGGAGCAGCTGGCAATTGCAGAGTTTGCTGAATCTCTATTAATCATTCCAAAGGTATGATTAAGTCATTCTTATCCCCAGCCTTTTTATTTTTTAATGTACTTATTCTTGACAAGTGTCTTGTCCAGGTGCTTGCAGTGAATGCTGCAAAGGATGCAACTGAACTGGTAGCAAAACTACGTGCTTATCACCACACTGCACAAACCAAGGCAGATAAGAAGCATCTGTCAAGGTAATCTGGTTCAAGTCTAAATCTTGTATTTGCTTTCTTTTGAATGAATGGCCGCAGCCAATTGAGGTGGCCAGTTACTCTTTCCACTGCACCTGTATTTTTGAGTCATTATGTATTAAATCTTTGTGAATTAATATGTGTATATATATATATATATAAAGTACAAAATAGTGATGAGGGAGCTACCTTAAGGAAATAATTTGTCCAAATATCTAGATTTTAAAAAAGAAAATGAGATTCATGCCATTCACAAAATGAGATATATCATAAGACCAAGACACAAGTTTGCAAAAGGGTTTTGTTCTGCCAGTAAACAAATCTGAAATTTCTTGACCGAGGCAGAGAATTAGGCACCGGTTTGGCACATAAACATCTGAGCAAATAATGGCGTCGAGCCTTAAATACTTGAGATATATTGAGCAAGTTTACCCTTTATAATATTTGGACAAAAGAAGGTAAAAGAATACTCCCTACGATCCAAAATTAGAGATGCATTTCTAAAATGACGACGTTTATGCAAAACTCCATTTGACCAAACTTATCTCTTTCATTTGTTAGCAATTTAGTAAGTGGTGGCTTGATAGTATTTAATCTCCTAGAATATAACTAATGGCATATTAGGAACTTTATTTCACTTTATAGTCTAAAATTAGAAATATATCCCTAATCTTGGAATGAACTAAAAGGAGAAAATATCTCTAATTTTGGAAAGGAGGGAGTAGTTCCAAGGACTCTTTCATGACTATGATTTGTATTCTTGGATAGTAACTGCACATATCAAGTAATACTCGCATATAAAGCTACCAACTTGCAGTCTATTCATTTTGGACAATTAATTCTTGTTGAGCTTCATCCTTTAATGGGTGAATTCAAGGGTATATATTATGAGTGAAAACATAATTAATGTCTTAGTTGTTGAAGCCTCACCTGCAGTTTGGTATTTGTCACCTTTACAGCTTTAATTTCAATACCACGCAATTTGTGTTATTATCTTGAGTTCTAAGCTGTGTAAAGAAGTGCTAATGAAATTCTTGGGGTTACAACAATGAAGATTCCTTGATGCTTAAATTTTCTGCATCTTGTTTCTACCCATTAAATCAGCAGCTCTCACCCAAATTCCTAAAGATCTTTATTTCGTGATTTGTTTTTCTGTCCCTGCAGCATGGGGCTAGACCTTGTGAAGGGAGCAGTACGTAACAACTTAGAAGCTGGAGTAATTGAGCCTGCAATGAGCAAAGTAAAGATATTACAGGTAAAGGTTGGAAACTTTTAAATTGGGAAGAAAAAAAAAAGATCGATACTGAAGGTTCTGACCAGAACTGTTTTAATTGTCAGTTTGCAACTGAAGCGGCTATAACTATTCTACGAATTGACGACATGATAAAACTTGTCAAAGATGAAAGTCAAGACGGACAGGATTAGGTATTTTCTGTTTAGATAAGGAGACTGGCTGGGGTGCTTGATGATGCAAGGTGTAGGGAAATTCTGTAAGTTGTGGTATTCAGTTGGGTGCATTGAACTGGTTCAACCATTATTGATTATCCCTTTGTCTTCCTTTAGACTGAAATGCTTTTTGAGGTTGGTTGGTTGTATTGTGGTATTTGATGATGATCATTTTGTACACGGTAGGCAGTATTGTTTAGTTTTTCAAATGCTCATAATTTTACTAGCTTGAGCAGACATAGTTTCTTTTTTAATGCTAGGAAAAGTATGCTGTTGTTTCCAACTATTTACTGCTTATACAACAGGGAAGTCTTTGATTTATTTTAAGGAAATTGATATTTTCACAAGTAAAATTTTACAAGTTTCCTCTCACGAGTGGGACCCATTTCTTATTCGACTTTGTAAGAAATATCGGTTCCCTCTTTTGAATGCTAGTGCTAGGCTAATATGATGTTTCTGATTATGTTTTAATGTATGCATTGGAATGGTGGTGGTGACTTTTTCTTTTCTTTCAATACCTTCTTATAAAGAATGAAGAGACCTTTATACGGAATGGGGAATTATTAAATGCGTTGAATGTAGTAGTAGTAGTAGTAGTATATACAAGAGGAAATTTTGTTTGAATCTAAGTTGTGGATATTAGAGAATAATAATTTATATTCCATTCCCCTAAGAAGACCGTCATTTCTCCTTATTCTTTACCAAGGAGAGAAATAAACAGTAACATATTTTGTCAAATCTCTTTTCCTTAATCTGATCTGCACTGGTAATTTCTCTTAAAATGTTTTACAAGTTTGGTAAAAAATAAGTACCACATTGGCAGGCAGCTACCAGTTTATGAGTCCCAAATTGATTTCACTTGGCAGTGGATGAAATGATTCACTGTTGCACCGACGGAATGTGTAAATATTGTATGCACCAAAATGTGAAGTAGAAATGCAATGGGTAAATAAGAGTGATTTTACAGCAATCGGATCGGGTATTTTATTTTAAATATACAACCAGTCAACCTTCTATTATTTTTTTTTGTATGTATCAAAATTACGCTTAAATCACTTAATTATAAAAAAAATTGAGTTAAAATTAATATTTAAATTTTTTGAGAGTTAAAAAAAAAATAGAACACCGGTCGCTTTAACTTATTCGACATCATTTTTAAAAAATAAATAAATAATACGACTGATTTTAAAATATACTTCCCGTCCTCCTCCAGATAAGAGTCGAGACTAGTATCCTTATCTCTTTCCATGTGACATTCATCAGCAGAATCCGAATAGAAAATATTTTTCTTCATTTTTTATACTTCATTTACAAGATCATTTATTTGACATGCTTTTCTTTTCTTTTCTTTTCTTTTCTTGTATGATGAATTCTAAATTAGGATCCCAACTGTAGCCCCCACCCACCTATGTATAAAAATTCTAATCTCTCATACTTCACTACTACTGTTCTTAATTACATTTTTGCCAACAAATTTTTATGGAATTATATATTATACAAAAATTAAGATTAATTATAAATTTTATGTTTTCAAAGTGTATATTGTTAGATTTATATATTGGGTTCGGTCTAAGCGTATAAAGACATTAAACTTTCTTTCTAACTCAAAACTAACAGAAGAGTATCTAATTAAGAGCTAGACATTAAGCTTTCTAACTCAAATTTTATTATGAAAAGTCAAAATAATTCTTATTTTGTAATGAAAATATCATATAATTATATATTTATTTTTAAAACATAAAGTCGGTTTAAAGCAACAATTAATAAGACTAATGCTCTAACTTCAATCTGTTTCCTCTCTAATTACAAATACTAGTACTATATTTGTTTGCAAGAATTATATTTATGATGTGACTATTAATCTCAAGTGTTTTTTTTTTTCAAATTTAGACTTAGGACTATTAGTTAGGGATTATAAAATGACTTAATAATATTGAGATTATAATCATAAAATTAATAATCTTGAGATTATAATTCTATGATTAATAGTGATTATAATTCGAGATTACAAACATAGCCTAACTTTTTTACCAGTGCAAAGTACAGGTATTAGTAAAAAAAAAATTAAATTGGTATAAATTTAGGAGTATTTTGTTAGAGAATGATGAGTTTCACAAGGTTTTGAAAACTTTTTGCACTCAAAATTTGCAATACACTCTTGCATTAAAAAAATTACAAACCTCATAATTTAAATATTCAAAGAATACAATTTAACTCAAACATGATTGTATAAGAAAAGAGTTATAGTATTAGTTTACATGTTATTAATTTAATATGCCCTGAATATGGATTAATATCCTGATTTTTTTTTTGAAAAAATTACTTTAAGGATTGTCTTCTCAATTTTTTTAATTAGGGGATTAAATTTTTAAATTTTTTTCTACTTTAGGGATTGTATTCTCAATTTTTTCAATTAAAAGATTAAAAATTAAAAGTTCATGGTATTTTATAATAAATGTAATTATAAATTGAATTTTTATTTTACTTAGAAATGAAAAATATGTTTACTATTACACTTTCAAATATAAAATCACAATTAAAAATAAAAATAAAATCAAATAATAATTAATTATCCTAATTTGATTTAACTTTTTGTTTATTATAAGAGAATGTATCAAGTATCTAATTGAATATATATTAATCAAGTATGTATCGAAAATAGTTTGAATTTTAAACGAGTCAAATATAATTTTAATCAAATTATATTCATATTTTTATTTAAATTATTTTTTATACTAAAATCTTAATCGTATTATTAACTAATTTAATTACCACTTGTCAAGGCAAAGTGTTTAATTTAATTTACAACTTTATCCATGAGTTCCTCTCTAAATAAAGAATAGATTATATGATTATTAGCATTTGCACAAATGTAGAATACAAAATTGGAAGACCCACGATTTCATGATCCAACACAGTGTGTGGTGAGCACATGACAGTGCACGTGCCGAGCTGTTTGCTTCGGGATCACAAACCATCACGTGATTCAATAATGTCTCTTTCTCTCTCTCTCTCTCTAAAAGTCCACTTCTGCTGCAGATAGCTCTGCAGTCTTTCCCATGTATAAGAGCGTAAACGAACGGAGTCTATCCGATTATTGAATTATTTAAATTTAATTTATAAAATTTAACAAATATAAAATAAGATTTAATTGAGATCCATTTAAGTTTCGAGTCGAATACGATTTCGAATCAAACATAAACAGTTTAATTTTTTCAAACGAATATGATTAGAGTATCAATAAAAAATTATACTCCCTCCGTCCCAAATTATCGATTTTTTTAGCGTTTCACACACATACCAATGTGTGATAAAAATACTAAAATACCCTTATGTGCTGATTTTTTTGTTTTATGTGCATAAATATTTATTGGTGAAAATATGAAAAGATACTTAAAAAAGAGGAGATGCATGAATGAGAATAATGACTATCATTAATTAGGGTAAAGGGACAAACTTGGAAAACAAAAGAAAAAAATGCATTGAAATCTTAAAAAAACAGATATTGTGGGACAAATTTTTTTT
Source organism: Panax notoginseng (assembly GCA_016801055.1). Taxonomy (NCBI): domain Eukaryota; kingdom Viridiplantae; phylum Streptophyta; class Magnoliopsida; order Apiales; family Araliaceae; genus Panax; species Panax notoginseng. The sequence goes on from CM029017.1 coordinate 204,908,570, forward strand.
GCTAAAATAGCAGATAATTTGGGACGGAGGGAGTAATTTGAAAAGATTCGAGTAATTTATTGAACTTTAAAATTTATTCATATGTGACTCATTTATATTTCAAATCGAGCTCGAATCAAACTTTTAATCGAATAAATACGAATCGAACCTGAACTGTTTGTTCAATTTACAGTTTTACTCGTATCTTAGAAAATGCCATCTCCAAGAAAATACTTCTTTCTTCAAGCATGGAGCTGAGACTCCGAGACAAGTATTTTCACAATTATCAATATCTTCTAAATTTCATTTATTTTGAATTAGAATTAATTCAACTGCTAATATTTTGAACTAAGTTTTATAATTCAATAATTCTATGGGGGACATTTTTTTGCTGAGATTTATTGCGATTTTTTTTTGGTTTTTTTTTTCAGTACCTCTCAAAAAATATATAGTATTTATTCTAACTGAAATTTTTGTAAGAAATAGTAGTATTTTAGGTGTAATTTAGATACATACAAAAAACGAATAAATATTTAAAATAAATAAATAATTTGGTGTAATTTATTATTCTAAAAAATTGTAAACGATAAATAAATTAAAATAAATATTTTTATCTAAAACATTTATTATTATAAAATAAAGGGAGTAAAAAGAATTGTGCTGAAAACATTAATAAAAAAATTGAACCCCTGAATTTATCAATTAGCCAAAATAATTAAGCTCCTATAGTCCAATATGTAAAGACTAAAGAGAGACCGAGGGAAGAGATATATGTGTACGGGACCGTACCTATTGGCGTCTGGGGGCGTGTAGCTATCCTTTAATTCCATAACGGCCTTGTTGAAAACTAAGACAGTAATCGAACAAAACCGTTCGAGCTAGATTTATATTGAATTCGATTAGTATGAAATTTATTTTTTAATAAGTTAGTCAATTCGTCAATAGAATATTAATATATATAAAATTTTATTTACGTGTCAGTGTTTTATTGGTCAATTAACTAACTTACTCAAAAATAAATTTCATACTAACCACTTCCATACCTACTCAATTGTTGAATGTTAAGCGTAGTATGATTATAAATATAAATAGGGTGCATTCAATTGTTTAAATAGGGATCCGTTTTATCATGAAATTAATTTTTGGTCAATTGATCAAATAAAGTACTCATACGCAGAAAAAAGATCACCTCCTACTTATGTATCGATATTATATTAATTAATTGACTAAAAATTAACTTCATCTTTATCACTCCATTCAAATAGACGGTTTGTTTTGATATGAATATAATTTAATTATCAAAGATGGCCAAATTTTATGGACAATAATGCATGTGCAGAAGTTGTTTGATTGCATGAAGCAACCATATAATAAAACAGTCTGCTGCTAGCTTTCAATACCAACAGATTAAAAAATATATATATATATATATATATATATATATATATAATCTGTATTTTTTCGTCATTATAACATAAAAAATCGATTTTTTTATATTATAACACGAAAAAATCGGAGAGAATCAAGTTTTATATATATATATATATATATATATATATATATATATATAATAGATGAGGCATATATATATATATAATAGATGAGGCCTGTTAACGCCAAGATCTTTGATGACGTCCCAATCACGTAAGACGCCCTAATCCTGCACAGAAAACACGATCAACACCAAAAGCTTGACGGCTGGACCGTCGGGGGATAGCTCCGGCGTGAGAGTCAATACAGGTGTTCAAGGTTTAACAATGGAAGGTGTAAAAAATGTCTAGTGTGTTGAGCTAGGTAGAAAGTGTATGCGTACCTTTTGTTAGGAGACCCCCTTGCTAGGTTATACTCTCATGCTCGGTTTTGTGTGCCACCAACTATGATCTGACACCCCCTCTCAGTCACCCCTTGTCCCAGCCGACTGCATGCAGGTTATCACCTTTTTTCCACTGTTCCTGCCGTCGGCCGGATAAGATCCCATCCACATTAATGATCTGCAGGTGCTTGGTCAACTGCCCTACCCCCCTCATCATTACCAGTCAAAGTCTTAGATATTAAAAGATCTTATGGGCCGGCCACTTGACCCAGCCCATCATTAACGGGATACAACAAAGGCAATATAAATGTTAGGCCCAATGACTATAAGACTTAGTGATAAAGGTCCACTAGGCTAATTAAACGGATGGGCCCAATTAGTCGGGCCCAATGAAAGAAATATCAGGCCCCAACATTGCCCCCTAGTCTTTTATTAAACAGGATGTTTAGTGGAAGACTGACTGCAAATAGCGCGAGTCCACAGGACGAAAGGGCCCACTGGGCGCCAGCCTACCTTGGGTAACCCACCAACGCCAGAGTAAGACGTTACCCTTTCCTCTCCCTCATCATTATCCCCAATTAATGCGCCGCCCTCGGCTCTCGTGCAAATTTTGAAAAAATCATTTGCTATAAAAGCCGCTGTCCATTCTCCTTGGGGGGTTCCCTGCCATTTCGAATTCATAAGAGCTTATTGTCTTCTCCTCCTCGAATCTCTTCACTTTCTCTGTAAGTTCTCAACAATGGCATCTCAGAATCCCGATACCAGTTCTCCCCTTCGTGTCGCCCCCATCTCCACCGTGACCCCTCACCCCAATCCTGACAAAGAGGTCCCGGGCTCAAGCCCCCAAATCAATGCCGCGAGTAAGGGAGCTCCGTCCATGGAACCACTCCCCAACCCATCTGATTTTTTCCAGAACGAGGAAGACTTTCCTCATGCCAACACCCCTTCCACCGTGAATGAAACTGAGCTCTGCAACATCAGAGCTCGCTATCAGATCCCGGATACCCACAGGGTACGGATAGCGGCTCCTCACGAAAGGATGTATCAGCGTCCCGATGGCTGGATCGCCGTTCCGGCAACCTTTCTGGAGAAGGGGGTGAGGTTCCCTCTTCACGCCTTTTTGATCACCCTTTTAGGGTTTGTTGGAGTGGGGTTCGCCCAACTGGTGCCGAACTCGTACATCCACATACTGGCTTATATAGCCTTCTGCTACGAGATAGGAGTTCCTCCTGCTGTGGATTCCTTCTTCACCCTCTTCTCTGTGGGGAAATCACGGGAGAAAGGCTTCAAGGTGCTAAGTAAGATAGCCCCCAAGCCCAATGCCAGGATCGAGAAGCGGTCTCTGATGGACACTCCTTCGAGCAACCGAGGATGGCATAACAAATGGTTCTTCGTCAACGGGCCCGAAATCTCTTCTGTTCCTGACTGGACCACTTCTGATCGCGTCTCTGCAGACTTCGGAGACATATCCGAGGAGCGCATAAGAGAAATGACGCGCATCATAGAGAAGATACCTCTGAAGGAGTGGAGCTTCGGTCTCCTGGGCAAACAAGCTTGGTTGTATGACCACAAGTTGTCTCTCATCAAGCCGACTTCGACCGATCGGAGGGATTTGGATAGGTACCTTTCTGGCAAGCCTTCATCCCCTTCCACTGAAGTTCCCCAAGAAGAACTTCCGGCCTCGGAGGCCCAGGATGCAGAGGTCTCCCGTGGATCAGAACCTGCCGAGGAGCCTAGCCGACCTCGACAGAAGAAGAGGGCGGTTCGGAAAGTCCGGTCAAATCCTCAAGGAACTCAATCAACTTCTACAGCGAGTCTGATTGATTTGCCTGCGACCGAGCGAATGCAGGCTCTACGGATAAAGAAAAGGAGGACTCACGTGACTCCTCTGTCTGCCGATGAGCTTCGAGTTCCTCGTCCTGCTGCAGTCGAGCCTCCCCCCGTCATCCCTGTGGAGATCCACGTTTCAGAAGATGAGCTCGAAAACTTGAATGAGTCTCCTCTTCTGTCTCGTAAAAGGAAGCAGTCCTCCGAGGATCAACCAGCACCGCCTCCTGAACCATCAGTGCCTTCTCCGCCAAGACCCTCTTCCTCTACCTTCCGGCGAGAAGCTGCGTCTTCCCCCACTGTATGGCCTGATTTTAACGAGAACTTTCCTTTTCAGCTGTTCGACTCCTTTGTTCGGGAGACCGATGACCATCGGTTCGGAAACAGTTCGATCAGGGATTTGATCGAGGAGGGCATGAGTTACCAGGCTAAGGTGAGTTGGTTCAATTGAAATATCTAGGGATCATCTGTTTCTTCTACTAATTCGCTTTAAATGTCTGCAGGCCAATGCTGTCTTCGGGAGACTTCTCCCCCGATACAGAGAGTCTGAAGCCGAAGAAGATGCGGCCAGGCGAGAGATGGCCACTATGGCTTCTGCTCTGGAGAGGGAGAGAAGGGCTCATGGTATCACTATCTTCAATAAAGAAGGCCTTCAGAAGGACTTAAATAAGTTGAAAGAACAGTTGGAGACATCCGAGGCCACCCATCAGCTGACCGTTACTTCAAACATAGACCTGGTTCGTCGGAACGAGGTTCTTGTTGGGAAGAACGAGACGATGGTGAAGACCAATAAGAGCTTGGCTATACAAGTACACGACCTTGAGGCCAGGGATCTGAGACATCTGAAGGAGCGGGCAAAACTCGAAGAGGAGCTTCGCGAACTTCGGGCTCTGAGAGACTTGGGTCCTCCTCTAACCGGAGATCTTCGGAAGGAAATCCAACAAGAATACCGAAAATCTGCTGAGTTGAACGAGGAGATCATCCAGATGTTCTCGGATGGATACGACGAATGCCGAAGCAAAGACAAGTCAAGACTTGTCGCCGCCAAGGTTGAACCGACTATCCTGGACTCTTCGGAAGACGAAGCCGATCTCTGAAGATGGTTTTCTTTCCCTTAGCTGTAGGATTTTTGTAAAGCTTCTATCGCTTTGTAAACATCATTGTGTAAATAAAATATCAGTGTTATCGGTATCATTCTTTATGACTTCGGTTTTCACTGTTTACCAGCACTTCAATATGGATTTAATTTGAAAAATGTACCAGCTCCTCCGTGGGCCTAACTTTAAACTGTTAATTAGCAACTAAGCAAGTCGTATAACAGGTGAGACGAAGCTAAATAACATGGCCTTCCGAACTCAACACTTAGAACGATTTAGGCAATAATAATAAAGTAAGGGAATACTTATTCGTTACCGAAGTGTGAGGTAGATGCCGCGAGGGATCGGACGAAGTCTGAATGACGATGCTTGTCTACCCCGAAGGGCCTGATAAGGTTCTTAGGATCACCGGACGGTGCGGTTATCATCGAATGGTCGACAAGTCTGCCCGAACCTTTTAGCTTTGGTGGCCATTGATTCTACCACCCTTGGTAAAAAACAATATAGGATCCAGGATTTGACTACCACACAGGGTATCAAATAGATTGGCTGCCATCGAATGGCCAGCGAGTCCTACCATACCTCCTTACTTCGGTGACCATTGATTTTACCACCCTTGGTAAAAAACAATATAGGATCCAGGATTTGACTACCACACGGGGTATCAAATAGATTGGCTGCCATCGAATGGCCAGCGAGTCCTACCATACCTCCTTACTTCGGTGACCATTGATTTCACCACCCTTGGTAAAAATCAATATAGGATCCGGGATTTGACTACCACACGGGGTATCAAATAGATTGGCTGCCATCGAATGGCCAGCGAGTCCTACCATACCTCCTTACTTCGGTGACCATTGATTTCACCACCCTTGGTAAAAATCAATATAGGATCCGGGATTTGACTACCACACGGGGTATCAAATAGATTGGCTGCCATCGAATGGCCAGCGAGTCCTACCATACCTCCTTACTTCACTGTGACATTAGGACAGATGCGAAGATCAGTTGTGAAAAAAGTGACTTTTTATTGATGATGAACGGTTATGTACAGACTCCCAGTGGACTGACTTGGTTTCTATTGAAAGTACTTTCGGAGCCTGCCTGCGTGCCATGTGTTCTGAATTTCGGATCCATCCAAGGCCTTCAGTCGATATGTCCCGGGCTTTGGTACTTCGACCACTTCATACGGTCCTTCCCAGTTCGGCATCAACTTCCCAGTGTTCTGCGGTGTAGATGCTTCGGCCTCTCTGAGAACGAGGTCTCCCACCTCGAATCTTCGGAGCTTTACCCCTTTGTTGTAGTGCTTGGCGACTCTTCTTTGGTAGGCTGCTAACTTGATCATAGCCATTTCTCTGACTTCCTCTAGCAGGTCCAAGTTGGCTTTTAATCCCTCGTCATTGTAGATCTCACTGAACTGACTAACTCGAAGGCTTGGAGATCCAATCTCAATTGGGACTAAGGCATCAGTGCCGTAGGCCAGTCTGAAAGGTGAGTCCCCTGTTGTTGTCCTCGGCGTAGTCCTATAAGCCCACAATACGCTGAGCAGCTCTTCCGGCCATCTTCCTTTGGCTTCGTCCAATCTGCGCTTGATCCCGTTTAGGAGTGTTCTGTTAGTCACTTCGACCTGCCCGTTCGATTGCGGATGAGCCACTGACGTCTTCCTGTGCTGAACCCCCAGCTCCTTCAGAAAGCCTTCAAATCTTGATCCCACAAACTGACGTCCGTTGTCTGATATCACCACTTGAGGGATCCCGAAGCGAAACACTACGAATTCTTTTATAAATTTCAGACACTCCTGTTCCGTTATCAGCCGAAGTGGTTTCGCCTCGACCCATTTGGTCATATAATCAATGGCGACGATGACGAAGCTGACCTGCCCCTTAGCCTTCGGTAACGGACCCAGTATATCAACCCCCCAGACAGCGAAGGGTATAGGAGATAGAATCGAGTATAGCTCTTCCGGTGGCTGATGTGGGATCGGACTGTTGAGCTGACATTTATCACACTTTTTCACGTATTCCGTAGCCTCCTTGAAGATCGTTGGCCAGTAGTACCCCTGCCGAAGAACTTTGTATGCCAGCGACTTAGCCGCCATGTGATCACCGCAGATACCCTCATGAACTTCCCGAAGGGCGTACTCTGCTTCGGACGGGACCAGACATTTCAATAATGGTGACGAAAATGCCCTCCGATAAAGATCCCCGTCAATGAGAACGAAGTAGGCACTTTTGTATTTGACCTTTTTTGCTAACATCTGATCCGAAGGAAGGACGCCGTCTGCCAAATAATTGATGTAGGGAGTCATCCAGCAGTCAGGTCGCTCGATACACATCACCGAGTCATGTTGAACACTAGGCTGCTGTAAGACCTCCAGATAGATTGACCCGTTGAACACGACAGCATCTGTAGTGGCTAACTTTGATAAGGCATCGGCAATAGAATTATGGTTACGCTCTACGCCTTGAAATTCGTGAAAAGCAAAGTATCGGAGTCGGTCTTTCAATTCTGCCAAGTACTTGATCATCCTCGTCCCCCGAGCTTCATATTCTCCTGATAACTGCTTGACGACCAACTGAGAGTCACTATAGATACTCAATTTCTGGACTTCTAGGCTCTTCGCCAGCCGAACCCCAGCTAGAACGGCTTCATACTCGGCCTCGTTGTTGGTCGCCTTAAACCCGAATCTAATGGCTTGTTGTACCTTGAACCCTTCCGGACTGGTCAGAATAATCCCTGCTCCACTGACATTCACTGTGGAAGACCCATCTACGTACAGTGTCCATGTATTCTGACCGTGCTGAAGAAGTGTAACAGTTCGATCAGATGTCCTCGTTTCCGGCGACTCGGCATCTGCCTCGGTAAAGGAACATTCTACCACAAAGTCGGCCAAAGCTTGTCCCTTGATAGCGGTTCGGGGATGGTATTCGAGGAAAAACTGGGACAATTCCATGGTCCATGCTGCCAATCTCCCCGAAACCTCCGGCTTGCCCATTACCTTTTTCAGTGGTTGATCTGTGTAGACGATCAAGAGCCTACCCTGAAAGTATTGCCGAAGCTTTCGGCTAGCAATTACTAAAGCAAAGGCAATCTTTTCAATATTTGGATACCTGGTTTCGGCGTCTCGTAGGACGTGACTGACGTAATAGACCGGGTGCTGCTTTCCGCTGATCTCCCGAATCAACACCGCTCCAACGGCTAAGGGACTTGCTGCAAGGTATAGATATAAGGTTTCTTTCGGAGTGGGTTTTACCAATAGGGGAGCAGAGGACAGATAGGTCTTTATGCCTTGGAAGGCTTCTTCACAGAGCGAGGTCCATTGGAAAGTTTTAGCGTTCTTCGGCCCCTTCAGTGTGTCGAAGAATGGTAGACACCTCTCTGCGGATTTGGACATGAACCTCCTCAGAGCCGCAATTCTACCGGTCAAGCGTTGGACGTCTTTAAATGATTGAGGAGTCTTCATGTCAAGGACTGCTTGAATTTTCTCCGGATTAGCTTCGATGCCCCTCTGGCTAACTAGATACCCCAAGAACTTTCCCGCACCGAGGCCGAAGGTACATTTTGCGGGATTAAGCCTCAATTTGTGCTGTCGGACAGTCTGGAAACATTCCTCCAGATCATCCAAATGTTTCTGAACCTGCCCGCTTTTAACGATCATGTCGTCCACATAAACCTCCATATTCTTTCCCAGCTGCTTGTGGAAAATAAAATTCATCATTCTTTGGTAGGTTGCTCCAGCATTTATAAGGCCAAAGGTCATCTTCTTATAGGCGTATACCGAACGGTGTGTAATGAATGCTGTCTTCGGGATATCTTCCCTACACATAGATATTTGATGATAACCTGAAAAAGCATCCATAAAGCTTAGTAGAGCATAACCTGAAGTTGCATCAATAAGTTGATCAATATGGGGTAAAGGATAAAAGTCCTTCGGGCAAGCTTTATTTAGGTCGGTGTAATCAATGCAAACTCGCCATTTCTGGTTTTGCTTCTGCACCAATACTACATTGGCCATCCACTGTGGGTAGTCGATCTCAAAAATGAAATCAGCAGCCAACAGCTTGGCGATCTCTTCGTCAATTATCTTCTGTCGCTCGGGTGCGAAGATCCGTCTCTTTTGCCGAACAGGCTTCTTCGAGGGATCCACCTCCAATCGGTGCTCAGCAACCCTTCTGCTAATCCCAGGCATGTCCTTTGGTTCCCATGCAAAAATGTCCGCATAGCTGCGAAGGAGTTCCATAAGATTTGTCCGAAGAGGCTCTGGTAGACCCAAACCAATTTTTACTGTCTTGTCCGCTTTCCCGAGGACCAACTCGATCTCCTCCGTCTCCCCCGCAGGTGTTACCAATGGCTCGGAACTGCTTTCAGTGAAGGGCTCAATCTCGATTGCCATGGTTTGTTTCTGTTTACTAACTCCTACTCCGGAAGAGATGCACGCATTCCGGTAACAGCGTCGGGCTAGATCTAAATCCCCAGCCACCTCTCCGACTCCGTGCGCTGTGGGGAACTTAATCTTGAAATGGGGGATGGAAGTCACGGCTTGGAGAGCCGTCAGGGTAGGTCTTCCCAGTATAGCGTTGTAAGCCGAATCTACATGCACAACATAGAATTTACACATTATTTCCGCCTGCTGAGGGGCTGTGCCGAAGACCACTGGGAGTTCGATAGTGCCTGCAACTTTGACCGGATCGTTGCTGAAACCATATAGAGGAGTCTCCTGCCCAACTTCCATCTTTCGCCCTTCAAGATGCATTCTTTGATATGCGTGGGCGTACAGAATATCCACTGAAGACCCGTTATCTATCATCATACGCTTCATGTCTACCGAGCCCACTTGCGCGGTGATCACTAATGCTCCTTCATGTGGATCAATGGGCTCCAAAGGATAGTCCGTGTCTGTAAAAGATATAATAGTTCCGGGAAATGGTCTATCCACCTTTGGAGAGGCACCTGATATGGACATAACCGAATCCAGATACCCCCTTCTCTTTCTTCCTACCAATTTCCCCGACGTTCCCCCTGTTATTACGTCGATGACATGCCTTGGTGGCGGGTTCGGGACGGGCTGCACAGGAGGATCTGTTAGAACTGACTGAACGGTGCGGTCGGCACCTTGGTGACTCTTTTCGGCCACATATTGGACCAACAAACCGCTCTGGATCTTTCTTTCCACAAAATCCTTAAGATTACAACACTCATTGGTGCCATGGCCTGCGGCTTGATGATAGTTACAATATTTTCGAGGGTTGCCCTGCCCGGTCCTATAGTTGTCCCTCGGTGGCTCAAAGAACGGCTGGTTTCGGATTTGGTCTAGAATCACCGATCTGTCCGTGTTCAGTTTGGTATAAACCTTATTCACCTTCGGGGTCGAAGCGGGCGGACGAGCATCTCCTTGTCGCCACGAGTTGTTGAACTTCTTGGAACGACTCTCCGATCTATCACTGTACCCCCCAGTCTTTTTCGGATCATCCCGGGTTCTAGGGGCATCTGCCTCCTTCATCTGTTCCGTAGAGGAACGCTTCAAGCTACTCATAGCCTCTTCCACAACGATATAACCTTCTGCCTTGTCGAATGCCTCTGCCAGGCTTTTCGGGTGATTGAACATCAACTTTTTCACCAGCTTCTCCGACTTTACTAGGTCTAGACCGTTCTGAAACAAACCCACGGCTTGGAGATCGTTCAAATCAGACACCTGGCCAACGGCTTCTCGGAACCTCTTCACATACTGACCCAAAGACTCATCGGTGTACTGTCTGACCTGTGCCAAAGAGCCCGTGGGCTTCCCTCTCCTTCGGTTACTCCCAAAACGAGCATGGAACTTGTCGCAGAGTTCGGACCATGAGGAAATTGAATCTGCCGGTAAATTTCCCATCCACTGCCTCGCGTCCCTTCTCAACGTCGTAACAAACATATGGCACTTAGCAGCGTCAGCGAAATCGTAGTAGTCCATCAACCGGTCAAATGCTTGGCTGTGGTCGTAAGGATCTCCCGAACCGTCGTAACTTTCCAAGTGAGGCAACTTCTTAGAGGTGTCCGCCTTCTCCTTAAGAATGTCCGAGGAGAACGGGGATGCTTTCTTTCCCGGAGTATTCTTCACCTGTTGGACCTCGGCCAATTGCTTCTGGAGCGCCTTCAGTTCTTTTACGAGGTATTCTACTCCTTCCGGTTGCGACGACACTCCCTTCTCCGACGACTCTCTCTTTCTCGGAGTAGGTCGGTCGTTGATCATGATACCCCCAACCTCCGAAGGACTCTCGCGACGACGGTCTTCTGAGCGAAGTACCCGACTTTCGGGTGTACGGCCCCCGGACCTGCTTCGCCTCTGGGTCCGACGACTGTGGTGGGAATGTGTGACAATGAGTGCCCTCTCCATGCTCTCTGGAGTTCGTTCTCTGGATCGGCCTTTCCTACCACTTCGGGTCTGCCCTGCAGGGACGTCACGACGGAATGCTTCCTTCGATCTTCGAGGAGTAGGGCTCCTCGATCTTTCTCTCTCCCGATGTCGGCTTTGAAACCCACGTTCTGACTGAACCGGCTCCTTCCCGCTGCGATGCACACGCCTTTCAGACGGGACGTAACTCGATGCTTCATCCCTCAACTCCTCCATCCGGGACATCTGCTCGGCTATATCCTGCCTTTGCTTCATGAGTGACTCCATGGCCCTATCGGCCTCTTCCGCCATCTTAGCCAATCGGGAGGTCTTCTCGTCGTGGTCTAGCTGTTTCCGGCCACGGCCGGATTCCTTATCCGTCGTGAAGATTAACTTTCTCTTAGCTTTGCCCACGGCTCTTGGACGAGAGTCTCCATGTGACCGCTTGGAGGCTGTGCTAGCATGAGCACTTAGTGTGGGCCTCAAACGATCTCTAACAGAAACTCGTGGTGGTGAGTCACCAACAGTCATCGGTTGTCCTTCAGGCGTGTCTGCTCTGCTCTTCTCCATCCTGAGAGCGTGGAACAAATAAATGTTTGTGATTGAAAGCTCTGAAACACTAGAACAGCCCTTCTTCTAGCGCCAATGTTAACGCCAAGATCTTTGATGACGTCCCAATCACGTAAGACGCCCTAATCCTGCACAGAAAACACGATCAACACCAAAAGCTTGACGGCTGGACCGTCGGGGGATAGCTCCGGCGTGAGAGTCAATACAGGTGTTCAAGGTTTAACAATGGAAGGTGTAAAAAATGTCTAGTGTGTTGAGCTAGGTAGAAAGTGTATGCGTACCTTTTGTTAGGAGACCCCCTTGCTAGGTTATACTCTCATGCTCGGTTTTGTGTGCCACCAACTATGATCTGACACCCCCTCTCAGTCACCCCTTGTCCCAGCCGACTGCATGCAGGTTATCACCTTTTTTCCACTGTTCCTGCCGTCGGCCGGATAAGATCCCATCCACATTAATGATCTGCAGGTGCTTGGTCAACTGCCCTACCCCCCTCATCATTACCAGTCAAAGTCTTAGATATTAAAAGATCTTATGGGCCGGCCACTTGACCCAGCCCATCATTAACGGGATACAACAAAGGCAATATAAATGTTAGGCCCAATGACTATAAGACTTAGTGATAAAGGTCCACTAGGCTAATTAAACGGATGGGCCCAATTAGTCGGGCCCAATGAAAGAAATATCAGGCCCCAACAAGGCCTGCCTCACATTGTGTTTGCATGCTCACTCTACCCACGTTCCATTGCCCCCCCCCCCCCAACCCCTCTTTTCTCTTTCCTTCAACCTTACTGTACGGTGGTACTCTACATATATATGAACCCCCTAACCCTCTCTTTCTCCCCTCTCTAGTTAACAGCTCTAACAGAGAGAAGTATCACTACTACTTCTACTGTTAGAGCAGAGTCTGTATATCGGAGATGGACATGTACGGTTTCACGGCGCCGGATTTCTTCCGAATTGACGACCTTTTAGACTTCTCCAACGACCAAATCATCTCCTCCGCCACCACCACTACTGATTCCGACCACCGCCACCCCCATAATAATTTCTCTCAATATCCAAACAATTCATCCTCCACCTCCTCCGTCGCCGACACCTTAATGGAGCCGCAGTTCCATTGCTCTAATTCCACCGATTTCACCTCCGTTCTCTGTGTTCCCGTAAGCACAAATTTATCCCCTGTTTTTCTATTAGAGTAACAATCATCTTAATAATCTAGCTATTTCTCATAAGAACATCTCATAGTATTACATAAATAATAATGTAGCCATGTAGGCGGTTCTTTGTAATGTGGAGAGAGAAGTAATTGAGGTTTTGTGCCTTTTCTTTCTGACTTTGTTGTGGTGATTTTGTTAATTTGTAGAATGATGATGTAGCTGAGCTCGAATGGCTCTCAAACTTCGTTGACGACTCAAATACCTATTTTCCGGCAAACGAGTTCACCGGAACCGCAAACTTCCTTTCGGATGCTCCATTTCACGGCCGATCGCGGAGCAAACGATCCAAAGCACCTTCCAAAAACAACAGCCGGACTTCTTTACCGGAATCGCACATGCCGATCATCGCTAAATGCTATAACAGAGAGCAGGAAGAGAATCAGAACTCACCGGTGTCCTCCGCCCGTACGTCACAGTCGGAGACTCGTCGGTGCTCGCACTGCGCCTCGGAGAAGACGCCGCAGTGGCGCACGGGACCGTTAGGTCCGAAGACGCTGTGCAACGCTTGCGGCGTCCGGTTCAAGTCGGGTCGACTGGTGCCGGAGTACCGACCGGCCGCAAGTCCGACGTTCGTGTTGACTAAGCACTCCAACTCTCACCGGAAGGTCATGGAGCTCCGGAGACAGAAAGAGGAACAACAGCAAATCCGTCAACACCGCAACTTTGAGGTCTGCTGACGTCACTCAGAGACACGTGTTGGCTTCTTAACCATTTTAACGAGCTCCGAGTTAAATGCATCTCCCCGGGGGTGTTATCTTTTACTATCAGAAATCAGATAATTTTCTCTGTATTTTTGCCCTTTTTATTTCGTTCTGTTTGAAATTTTTTGTCCAGAAAAAGGTGTATTAAAATCTCACTCTCTTTCGTAATGGTAAAGGTTCACCAACAACCGTGTCCCTGCCTAGAGTGTCCTTCCACGTGATAAACTGATTTTTTTATTATTATTAAAACAAGACTAACGCGTTGTTTGATAAAATTAAATGAAAAATTTTAATCTTGTAAAAGAATATGAAATAGAAATTCTAAATATAAAATGAAATGATATGTTTGATAATTATCTATTTAAAATATTTAAATATGTGTATTTTTTTATTTTAACTTTATAGACTATTATGAATAAATTTATTATGTAATTATAAATAAATAATGTTATTTAAAAAAAATTAAATATAAGCTTGTGAACAGTCTTTGATAGAGCAAACTATTACTAATACTATTTTAGGAATAAACAATAATTTTTTTTAATAAAACTCTATTGGACTATAAATTCAAAAGAAAAACTATAATAATATTCATTAAATTGATTATTGACCAATTTGTTAAAGAAAAAAATTAAAAAATAATTTGTAAACAACAAAATTTGTTTACGATAGTAAAAAAAAAGATGGATATTAAATGTAATTTTTAATTGTCTATGAAGGTAGTTTGTTAAAAATATCATTCAACATTACTTCTTACTGATTGAACCACAATTTTATGGATGAATCGTTCAGACGCATTCACGTATTTTATGATAGTGTTTGATAAGAAGAAGATTAACAGTACTACAGTTGTTTAATTTATTTAGATGATCTAAATTATTTTAACTTTTAGTTTTTTTAAACATATTTATACTTTTAATAGATTTTTAACCCACCACAAAATTTTAATTATTTAATATTAAAAAAGCTTCATTTATCCATGGACTTTATTTTCTCCCTTTAATCTAGTTAATTTAAATGTTAAAATCTAATTTTTTAAAAAAAGTCATTTTTACTGCACATAATTCATTAATTTTCCAAGGATGCATGTATATAAAGTCAATAAGAATTTATAAATATGTATGTATATAAAGTCAATAAGAATTTATTGTGAAAAGATTTTTAATTTCAACATATTTCATAATTAATTATATTTTCTATTAATTACCTCAAAAATCATTTTCTATTAATTACAAAAAATAAGTATAAAATTATTTTCCATGTTTTTTTCTTAAATTTTTTATTTTTAATTTTTTTTTCATATTCCCCTTAATTTTCTTTCATTTCCACTCAAGAATAGCTACATCATACATGAGAGTTCTATATCAGTTTTCTCTCTCTTATGTGGAATCAAATGTGGCAAACCGTTTAAAGTCATCCTTATTTAACGGATTTTCTGACGTTCTATAAGTAAATAAATTAAAGTTTAATTAGTTGACTACAAGAAAATAAAATTTAGTTAGACATTTATAAGTTAACCTAAAGTACGGTGAGGTAAAAAATATTTAACCCTTTTCAAGTTATACTTTATATAAATTCACAAAAATAATACACAAATTTTGAGTATAGAAATTCACAAAAATAATACACAAATTTTGAGTATAGAGATTGTGTAGGTTTTTGTTATGAGGAATACCATGATGATAATTGTGGAGTGTACGTGATTGTGTTCACGTGTAAAATACAAAAAAAGGAATTAAACATAATTTTTTTTCATTTCAATCGCAATCAAACATAATTTTTTTCATTTCCTATAGGAATGAGTCATTACATTCCCACCTTCATTACTTCAATCCAAACATAGCCTTAGAGTGTACAACTTATGCTACGTTTGGATTGAAAGAATGAAATGAAGAGTGGAATAATTCATTCCATTCTAACTGGAATGAGTTATTCAATATGCTCTTCCTCCCCTAAGGAACTAAACACAATTTTTTTTATTTTATAAGAATGAGTCATTTCATTCTTACCTTCGTTACTCTAATCCAAACGTTAGTCTTCAAACAACTTAATTATATCATTACGTTTTGAATAATGAAAAAGGTAGCTACAAAAATTAAAATTTAGTAAATGAATTAGTAAGAAATTGATAATTAGTTGATAAGATGGGGATGAATTCGTTTATCTTAAATTTATTTGAATTAATTTATCTAAAATTATTGAAATAAAATAAGTAAAAAAAATTAGGTTCACTTATTTGTCAAAACTTTTGCATTAAGAGACAGACGTACTGAAATAATTACTTATTCGTTCGTGATTTCTTAATATGATCTTTTTTTACAGAAACATCCACAATAACTTTAACAGCAATTTGACTTTCATAAATAACAATCCCTATATTCTCATTTTAAATTAAGATTCAAGACTATTCTTTGAATATCAATTATTTATGGAATATGTCTTATCAACTCTCCCTTTAATTTGTCACATTTTGTCAAAAATTGATTATATGGAAAAAACATTTGAAGTAAAAACATAATCAATAATTGTTTTTATTTTTTTAAAAAAATACAGTCAATCCAAACATGCTTAATAACTATTAAAATGAAATCTTAAACGTTTAGAAACTTATTACTATGAAACACTAAAATGAATTTCATTAATATGAAACACATGAAACACTAATATGAATTTCATTAATATATACCACCTCCATTCCAAAATTACATATACAATTTAATTTTTGAGATCAAACAACAACATATTAACTTCAAAATTAATATTGTTAGAGTCTGCATGTTTAATTTGATGATGATATGATAAAAGTATATTTGTCCAATAACTTTTGTAAAATCCTTAATAATGTATAAGGACTTAAAGTAGAAAAGATCAAATGTGTCAAGTTAATCTTATAGAGTTAAGATGATGTATAGTTGATAGGTTCAAAGTGATCATTGTGTATTGTTAAACAATCGTAAAGCTACTCTGCCTGTTTGTAGAATGGTTATGCAATCACAAAGTATGTACACCTTCGTAGAGTATCAAGTGTGTTAGTTCCCAGAGGCACGATAGTTATCTAAAAGGGAGGGTTGAATAGATATTTAAATTTATTTTCGAAATACTTTGTTAATGATTCAAACACAACGGAATTAAGATTTATTTGTTTCTCCCTTTTAGATATAGTGAATTAATGAGGGTGAGGCAGTTATAACAGTTATAGCAGTTATAGCAATAAAACAATAGACACGACAGTTTTAAGTGGTTCAGAGCACTTAAAGCTTCTAGTCCACTCTTCTACTCCTCGAGTAGGAAATTCACTAAGGATATCTTTTACACTTTCTGAATCTCACAGATTCCTTCTAGACCAGCAGTCTAGGCACTTCTTAGTTCACTTTTGAACTCTTCAAGTCCAGCAGACTTGGTTCTTCACAATTCACTTAGAACTCTTCAAGTCCTTCTGACTTGGTACTTTTTACTTCACTTGAGTGGTAGTTGATGAGTTCTTGGTTGATGCTACTCAGTTGCTGTTAAGCACTTGTTCGAAAGAACTGAGTAGCTGAGCAAGCTTTCTCTTTTTCTCAGATCGTAGAGTTTGAGTGTTGAGTGTTCTTCAGCGTTTTGTTCAATGCTTGCTTACTTTAATCATCTGCAAATGTTTTGCATATATGTGATCCTTGAAATCTATCCGTTGAAGCCATCCGTTAAAGCATTAAATGCGTTTGACATTTCTGAACTTTGATAGAGACTTTTCTGCACATTTTCTGAATTGCATTCTGGCCTACTGACACAGCAGACTGCTTTCTCACCTAACACCTGAAAAGGTGTTTTCCTCCGACCAATGGTACTTTCCTTAGCTTATTCAATACGTTTCTTTGTTGTATACTAAGGATATCTTTTATGCCATTGGGACTGGTGAGTACTTCAACGTTATAACTCATTCCACATTTGTTGAGATTTATCTTTGAACAAATGGTCAAGGCTCGATGCTTCTGACACAGGCAGATGATACTCTACGATTCAGATCGTGGTGTCTTGCCACCTTGGTGCTTGATCTAATATGAAAACACTACGATTTCTCTTAAGGACTGGCACACTAAGATCTTCACTTGCTTATCTTGCAGACTCTACGTTTCCAAGAGCATACTACGATCTCTGAGTTGGCTCAGCAAACGTTGGGACCACTCTACGATTTCCGGAGAGGCCCTTCAAGGCAGGCACACTACAATCCTCGAAGCTCTATGAATCTGCTTTGGCTTTCTGCAATCTCTTGATCAGCTCGATAGACTACGATCTCATTGAAGTCTATCTATTACATCTTAAGATATAGATCAACCTAACATCTTTGATCTCTTCATCTATACATTCATTTACAGAATGATAAACATTAAAAGCTTAGATCAACCTAACAAATTTGATCTATCACTAAGTCCTTGTACATATATTCCTTGAAGGACTTTACATATAATCATGAGCATTTACTTTAAAACATCAAATCAACATATGTAATCTCCCAACAAAGTGTTCGAGTCGAAGGGTTGAGTCAAGATCGTTTAGTAAAGATATTGTCGTAAAGTTCACTCTTAATCGTATAGTGAAAGATCAGATCGTAGAGTAAAGTCAAGATCGTATAGTAAAGAAGTGAGTAAAGTATGCTCAAGCATAGTAAAGATCAAAGTCGTCGTAAAGCAGATCGTACAGAGCACAATCATATAGTGCATCTCTACTTGTAGAGCTCAAGTCGTAGAGCATAATGTAGAGCTCAAGTCGTAGAGCAAAGTCAAGTTTTGACTCTACGTTCCTCATTAGATTCTAAGATTGACTCTATTCGTAGAGCAAGTCAGGACTAATAGAAGACTGACGATAAGGAGCGTTGCAGATTGAAGAACCCAATGCAAGTTCAAATATCCTTAGTTCAAAACGAATATCAGAATATGGTTATTTTAAAACAGCTAGTTCGGCGAAGTGACAACTTACCCATGTGGTTGGTAGAACTGCATAATGATGCTACAGGTCAAAGAACCCAAAAGCAAGATGACACAACAACTCCTAAAAGTCAACATCAAGGATCCTCGAGTATCAGATGATTAAATGCTCAACGAAAATTTTACAACGAGATCAAAAAACGAATGACAATCTATCAAGCTGAAATTCTGCCAAAATAAAAAGAACCTTACTCTATGAAGAAGCATCTCAAACAACTCACTCATCCAATTGTGATTCATTGTCTTTGTGACAATATCCCAATTAGTTTAAGTGACTTCAATAGATCTTAGTGAAATGGACTATGTGTCCTTATTCCGAGATTAAGTAATTCGAGGGAACTTAAGTGGTTCAGTAGTAAAATATCTTTGCAATCTATTCTTATTGAATTTCCTACTCGTAGAGTAAAAAAGTGAATTATGAGTTATTCAGTCTCTAAACCACTTAAAACCGTCTGTTTCTTTTACATTCAATCTTTATATTCTACTATATTATCTGTGTGACTGAAATCCATAAGAACTAAATTCATAATTGAGATTTCATCAAACCTTTAAGGTGATTTTAAACTAATATTATGTTGTGCTTAATTAACATTGATTAATTAATTATCTAGTAATACTTTCTTTAATAAGTGAAAAGGTTTTAAAGATCTATTCAACCACCCTTTTATATTTATTTGTGCCTCTAAAAAATAACAAGTACAACTTATAAAAGTTTAGAATGAAATAAATTTTGTAATTAATAATTTTTGTTATGTACTATACAATTACAATAATTGTATCAATTTACATTAATTTGAAATTTAATATATCGTCATTTGATATTAAAAATCAAATTGTATCTATTAATAATGTTGTATTTAAGATAACATTTGATTGTATTTGGAGATTTCTAAATGTGTCAAGTGATTCTAGTTATTCGTTAAACTAAACATTATTACAAAATTATTTTAACCTTCTAAAGTGAAGAATTCAAGAATACTATAACCAAAAAGGAAATGTATTAATAGTTATTTTAGAAATAAAATACAATTATACCATAGTAATTTTGTTCCCCAAAACGTCATAGCCGGCTTAAGTCTAAATCCCCTGCCAATAACTAATAAGCATGCATCAGTCAATGCAGCAAATGTACCCCATCCATACAAACAATTAAGGGGGATTGGGAGGGAGAATTGTTGTAGTACTACTTGTGAAACTTTGCCTTCTCATTTTGCATCAAAGATATTCTTCAATAGATAATTATTATTCATCACGCTAAGAGATAAATAAATAATATTATCTATATTTTAAAATAATTGATAATTATTGACTTTTTGAAACATGGTAAATGAAAATTGATAGTTAAATTATATTCTAAATTCTAGAAAATTAAATTTTATCATTTTACAAACTTGTCTGGGTACCGAGCTAGTTCAAATAATTGATAAATCTCATCATCATAATATAAGAGTTCCTTCAATTCAAAGATCCAAAAAAAATTAAATAAATAATTAAAGGGGGATATCCATTATTTCTTCCATATGATATGATGATTTAAATATTAAATTTATACCTGATTGTAGGAAAGAAACATCTCTACCATAAATTTATTCCCGCTTCTTGGAAAGAAAACATCTCTACCATCTAACGCCACGCCATGCGATGCGGTTATAACTCCAGCGGATAGGAATTGAGTTTCAGACTGAAATCCCATAGTTGCTAATCTTTGTAACCACTTTGTTAAGATCCCGCCTTTCTCCATTTGCCACCGAAGCAAGGTTTGAAACCTTGAAAGGTGAAACCAGAAAGTCAAAAGCAGAGCATTTCATAACATAATAGAATACCACATAAAATGGCTATCATGTTGGCTATTCAGAGCCGGTCCTGGGTTTTCTAAGGCCCATAACAAATTTTCTCAAGTGTATCCCTTTATACAAATTAAGCAAAAAAATTAATAAAGCTCGACTCAGAAGAAACCTGATTTATTTATTCATCTTTTGGGTTTGCTCACTTTGCTAGAGGTACAAAGTACCAGCTGAATACTATTTATTTCCACATCACAGGCCAACATTTCACATAACACTTGGCAGTAAGCGGCTGCTACTTCATATAAAATTATAAACTATACTCCCTCCGTTCCACAGAAAGAATCTCTTTTACAAAATTTGCAAATATTAAGGATATATTTTTGTTCCGAGTGGACCTGTAAAATTAGCAAGTAATCATATAACTTGGGCTCCTAGAATATGGCGTCCATGAAGCCTTCTATTTGATTGTATCGAAAGGCCCAATTTCCCTATTGGCAACCAAAGGTGGAGGACGATATCATATTATCTTAAGTTGAACCTATGATAGCAAATTTGAGGACATTGTACCATTTTATACTACAATCACCAAAAAGTGACTCTTTTGTGGAACAATTTTTTTTGGCAAATGGGACTCTGTGGATCAGAGGGAGAAATCCACAACAACAGCTTACCTAGGTGCTAAAATTTATACACATCTTATTAGTGTTAACGGGACATAAACGAGACAGATGGAGTTTTCCCTGCATAAATAAATTCTTAGTCAAAATAAAATGATGGTTACATGGAACATAATGGACTTCTACTAAATCAGAAAGCCCATTATTTAAAAGAAACCAGAATGAGAAAAAGAAAAAGAAAGGAAGCTTTTTAACTTGCAAAAAGGTCCTAGAATTTAATAACATCCCTCTAAAACAATTTAGATGGTTAAAACCCCATGATTTTCAGTATGAGCTATAAGTATGTGAACATCTTTGGAATTGAGTGTAATGAAGAAAGTATATGTAAGAGCCAAGCCATAATTTCAATGGGGTTCTAAGAAACTGATATGTAAAAAACTTCAAAACCTCTTTCAAAAATTAAAGGGGTCAAATCTCTCAAAAAAGATAAGGTGGAAAATTAAGTATAAATAAAGTTGGAATGTAATTTATATCTGTTTTGTTGTCTTTATGTTTTGGGTCAACATTTACCTTGTATGAGCCAAAAAAAATCATGTAAGAACAAATACTATGTGTGTGTTGGGTTTTCATTTAATATTTGGGTTGGACCAACAACTCGGCTAAAAACCACTCACATTGAGAAAACATGCCTCATGGGAAAGATCTATCTTAAAGGATGGTATCATTAGCAAATTATTTGAAAACCCTAATTTGAATAACAAATAGCAATACTAAACACTTACTTCTGATCTGAATTTAGATGCTGTTCCACTAGGAAGCTCTTTGAGGACATCTTTCAAGCCTGGTGCAACACAAAACGAAGAAGTTATGCCACCCATTATTAACTCAATTTGAATAGTCTAGAGGAGACAGTTTTCTCATAAAACTCATACCAGCAGCTTCTCTTTCAATCTTGTAAGCTACTCTAATGACACCTTGGATCTGATTTCCAGTTTGTCTGTGTGAATGATATAACTGGTTCATGAAAAATAGTATGACCAATAAACGGAAATCAAGTTACAAACGCAAACCTGAGTTTTGTCTTTCCTCGTTTCATTTCCTCTTCAGCTCTTGACGCTATATTCTGAAAAAAAATGCTAACTATTTATGCAGTGCACTTATTATTATAGCAGCAGCTACTTCAATATAATTTAAACAGGAACTACTTTTCAATTGAAGAACTAATTCCCATGGATTTGGCAATATATAATGGAGCCAAGCCAAAAAGGAAAAAAGAAAAGAAAAGGAATATATAATAGTGTTTACTCATACGAGCAAAAGAAAAAAGTTAAATACATTTCATCTCTTTTTTGCTTCAAGATATCCATTTTACTTCTTTTTGCTCTTTTCTCTTTTTACACTCATTTGTTGCAACAGATGAGCTTAATCAACTTTATATGCATTCCTATTTCCCCCCAACCCAAGCTACTTAATTCCAAAACAAATCCAAATACAAGGAAAGACGAGCTACAGCTTTTTATGATATACAGAATGCTAATTGAACTTTCCAGGAGAAAGACACTCTCCCTTCGCCTTGTTCTTTCATTGGAGGATAGAAATTGAAGACTGCATTCATGACGTTTGGTTACATGTGATTGATTGAATTTTGCAACTTCTATTAGCAATTTAATTTCAATAAGTTGTTGAATCTACCGAGTCTCTCTTGTATTTACTGCATATACGCTTGGCTGAAAGCTAATGAATCCTCTAGAATGATTCTCTTTACAGTTGCTGAAGTTGTCTTTTGAAAACAAATATAATAATATATACATACATAATGATACAAGACATACTATTTACATGAGGTGTGCACAAAAAAAGAGCATATCTAAGGGTAAGGGGGAGAGGGCAAAGTCGAAAACTTCTTAAAAAACAATTTGAGAGTAGGGGGATGCACGCATACTTATTTACAGAAATTGTTTCATCTATTTAAAAATTCAAATAAATAAAATATAAATTTTTTTAAAGACGACGAAGAAGTCTTGAAGACATGTTTAAAGTCAAATACTTCTTAAGAAACAAATTTAAGAGTAAGGGGTCAAAAGATATATTTTATTACCATATGACCTTATTAGTCATTTCCTAGCAAAATTCACAATATTATGATGGCAATTATCCACCATTATGCGACAAGGTGGTCTCGTCCCTGGTTCTTAAACCACAAGGGGTCTACTAGAGCATAAAGGTAATTTATAATCTGGGATAATAAGCATCTAACTATATCCATTAAATTAAAGTTACTGGTGCAGTAGTGCTTAAAATGTTTGCCAAAGATTGAAAACAACAGATGGGCTCACTTTATTTATCCAACTGATACGAACAGAGATTTATAGCTTTTCGGTACAGCATTTGTAACCTTCCAAGCACTATTATGTGAAACTAAAAAGAAAGTACATTATACACACAGATGGAAAGACGGTGTATTAATCGTTCCAACCAAAATGTCATTTCCACCAATAAGGTTTAAATACACAATACAAAAAATCATTTTTAATTTTCTAATACAGAAGATAAGAGATACATTCATTTTCTTTTCTTTTCTTTTACAATCCTTTATTTGTTGTTGCTCATGGAGGAAGAGAGAGCGCAAAAGAATGACGACACTAAGGAACATATATTGTATCTAAAAAAATAAAGGAACAATTTCTTAGACAAGTACAAAACTTAAAGGGGATTGTTATTCCCACAAGTTTTTTCCCCATTAATTCGACAAAGCCCCCTTTGAGGATGAGAACTTGTGGAAATAACATATCCCAACTTGAAAAAGAACCAACAATTAAAACTGACATAAGTAGATATACCTTCAAATTTTCACCTTCCCTCTCCAGCCGATGAATTGATTGTCGCAGCCCATTTACCTTAGCTTCGGCTTTAGAAAACAAGGCCTGGATGCAGCAATAATGATTAATATAACTCATAGTCTTTCAAAATTCAAGTCATGGTCATGTGAAGAGATTTGATATACTCGCCATACTTGAACCAATATTCAGGAGTTCAAAAGCTATAATGAGAAGCACTAGATATTTGCTGGATTTTGGCAGTAAATTTATGGTTCCAGGGTAGGCAAGGCATGCCTATGATTTATGCAAGAATTGAGCACAACATATATAATATGTACTATAAGTTCACCCCACCGCCATCCAAATCAGGCAAACAAAATAAATAAGAAAATAAATGAAGAACATGCACACCATTCCTAAGGATTATTACTTATCACAGCGGGGCTCACAAAATCACGCTGAATGTGAACAAGTACATAGTGCAAGTTGTAAAATATATAAAATTCTATGTCAAGTTCATCTACACTGATTCAATCAAGTATATGAAGATTAGTTATATACAGTAACATGGTGCAGTCCGTTGGTCCAAACAAGTACATGCAAAAATGTCGAGAATGATATATGTAAGATGAAAGTTTAGTCCAGATAAACATAAACGCCATAAGCATTTCAGAATATTATACATGATTGTAACATTGATTATACATGGTTGGCACC
Source organism: Panax notoginseng (assembly GCA_016801055.1). Taxonomy (NCBI): domain Eukaryota; kingdom Viridiplantae; phylum Streptophyta; class Magnoliopsida; order Apiales; family Araliaceae; genus Panax; species Panax notoginseng. The sequence continues at coordinate 204,933,045 of CM029017.1, forward strand.
ACCTTAGTGCCTATATGAATAAATTTTTACTTGTCAAAAAAAAAGTATTTGGCCAATTTACGCTGAATACTGGTAATAAAAACATAACCATATTAGAATTTAGCCAACAATTTTCAAGGACAAGATCCATATACACACATTGCCATATCAAACAAATTCTGTTTAGTATATCTTGTTAAAGGTCCTAATTGAAAACAATGAGCATACCTCCTCACTAGAGAAAAAGCGCATTGTCTTGTAGTACAAAGCACGCCTTGGCCCTGCAGGTGATAAAACAAGTTGCTGAATTTAGTAAAATATGAACTCCACAAATCAGTTACTTTGATGAATGCACTGACATAAATTGCAATACAAGATACACATGTGTCCTTGTCTAATACAAAGATTTGCTAGGTATTTGGGTCAACCATCAATATTGGCGAGCAATCTACAGAAATTTTTACATTAAATTAACATATGAATTCTAAATACTATAAAATAAGTCAAGAAAAATTATCAGAAAAGGTCTGTGTGGCAGGCTGGCGGCATTTGTCATAGAAACTCAAGGTTCAGATGTTTCTCCCCTTTCTTACTAGAAACTGACATAATGAAAGTAATTACTACAGAGTTCGAGCCATACTTCTCAGAAGCATAAATCCTGATCCAACAACAACTCCACTTGTAACCAATGGGTGTGAAGCAGCTAGAAGCATTCCCTCTGCAATTAAATGTTTAGAATTACAAAACTGAGGTGATGGTAAAACATTTAAACTAAAAGAATATAATGTAATGGCTTCTTAAATAATAGTTCAAGCAGAAGAGACCTATAATCTTTCCAAATACAATATCCTCATAAGCATTGTAGATAGACTTGACATCTTTCAGAGAATCCTGCAACCAGGTTTTAGAATCAGATTTACTTGATATTCTCATGGTTACCAACATGTAAACCTTAGAAAGTATTGCACTTTTTTGGCTGGTGAGATAATGAATAATAAAACTAATTTAGAACATAAGTATTAAAACAAATTCTAACACCTCTTTGCATATCTCATATAAGCAACATAGGCCATGATTAAATTTCAAAGATTGATTACTTGGGACGCTAGAAAATAAAAGTGTCCACGTAACCTGACCTCTGCTAATGAATA